>CM071944.1:33827500-34120000 GCA_036784905.1 Acrossocheilus fasciatus
TTGACAGCCCTAATATTTATATAAAAATAAATAAATAAAAAAAAATATAAATTTAAAGTGCATAATGTGCAAATCAGATTACAATCCTGCACAATATATATAAATGTTTTGTCAGGGCATAAAAATTTGGAGAGGTCCCAAAAGGTTCACTGCTTTCTTACCAGTGTCCTGCTGTGCTGCCAACGGCTGTGCTTACCCATCCAAATGCACCAGAATTCCCCCCATTACCTGTCCCGCAATACACAGTTCTACAATATCATTTTGCCCCTGGCAGCTGGGTTGAACTCATTCATATGCAGAGCCTGGAGGTGACACCTCAAATGTCAGGGATCATGTTGTAGGAGAGTTAGTTTGTGTTAAAATTGAATTAAATCATTTTGATGTTTTTTTTTTTTTTTCCAAAATCAAAATAAATCTTAATTTCCAACACTTAATCCAGAAAAATTATTGAAACAGAAAAAGGTCAAATGACATACCAATAATGTAACTTAAAATCCTGTCTGAAAAGGGTTACACAAACTCCAACTTACCAGAAGATAGACCACAGTGTCACAAAGTAGGCCAGGTTAGGACAAGCTCTTCTTTGCTTCTGTTATATGAAACTAAAAGATAATGTATGTTATAAAATGTGTGTAGGTGATCTATTAATGCTTCTTAATACTTGGCCACAACAAATAAGATTATTGACCAAAATACTAGATAAATAGATAAATACTAGGAAATTAGAGAAATTCAGGGCTCTAGACTAACTTTTTGCACTGGTTGCACTGGTGCGCCTAACATTTTTTCTTAGGTGCACCAGCACAAAAGTTAGGTGCACCCAAATTGGTCACACTCTAAAGCCCTGAAATTACTTACCCTTGGTAGGGATGAGGTTGACTGAAGATTCTTGCTATACATTTCTTCATTCACTCGATTTCGATTCATTCTTTTACACTGTTGATGAGAACAGAAAAATTGCTACAGTTACACATTTTTCTTTACCTGGAGAAGTGGTGGGTACAGTGGTAAAGTACACAAGTCATTTAAGATACTAAACTTATGAAATTATATAGTGAAGAGGCTGTACCTGATCTTGTGATGGCCGATGTTACTGGCTGGTGAGCAGGAGGAGGTGGTGGCCGATGTCACTGGCTGGTGAGCAGGAGGTTGTGGCCGATGTTACTGGCTGGTGAGCAGGATGATAATGTTACTGACAGGTAAAATAGGTGAGAATCATGGCACTGGATGACAAGGAGAATAGGATGTTACTAGCTGGTGTTATGATGTCAGAAAGTAGTGAGAAGAGGAGACACAGGGCACCTGGTTTGGCTGCAATGAGTAAAAAATAGCAGGCTGACATAATGTTCACTCTATCCAATATTTTATCTCGCCTTCAAGATCTAAAGGACCCTGGTAATTTACCATCATGCAACAGCAGGGCCACATCTGATTGACTGTGCCTGCTAAAGTGAGGGGAACAGGGGAATCCCAAATGTGCACGTTCAACAAGGATCCGGAGTCTGGCAATGGCCTGGGTTCTCTCAGTTTCCTCTCTGCTAAACTGGTCACTGTGCTTGAAGGGGGATGATTAATTTTGCCCTAACATCCTCCAACAGCTTTCCAATGAGGAAGACCTTATCTGCCATCACCTCATCACATGGCTCCAGTAAATCCAAGATTCCTGACTGCCTTGTCAACTCCTTGTCAGAGATAGAGCCAGTGAATAATTTTAACGCAAATGTGATTGCACCACAGGGTGCCACTCCAATTAATGCTTTGAAGGTGGTATGGCTCTTGTAGGTTGAGAATGTTTCAGAGTGGAGGGTAATTAAATAATTATACAGCACATTCACCTTACTAACATGCTACATTGTTAGCTTAACTGTGCTCGTAATTTTATATATCTAGCATCGTATATATTCGAAAATTATATAATTTCTAACAACTACCTACTGTTAATTAACAACTACCTACTGTTCTACTGTCTATCTTTTGTCAACTCTGGGCTATTTGTAGTTATTGTATTAGCTAACAACATGCTACTCATCAGGAAGAGGGCGGCTGTTGTAATCATACTCCTGCACCGGTAGCGCCGTAGCAACACTCTGCATTTCAACATTTGCTTCCTCCTGCTCACCACAGACACCTCTTTTTGCCATCCGTGTCTGCCGTGATTTAACGTCTCCCCAGTCGTTCCATGAAAACCTGGAAGGCACAGCCTGCGGTGTAAGATATTTACGCCCGGACTGTGGATGGACGTGGACTTCATCCTTCATGAAGTGCATAGCACACACAAAAGTGCTACCCTTCCTCATTGTAAATGCTGCTCCCTCGTCTCTTTGTATAGCCCAAATCCAACGCTTTCATATTTTCCTCATTGGGAAAGCTATGAAACGATAAATACGGTTGTTTCTTCTTCGAGTTGAAACACAAAGGTACGCTACAAGATTGACTACTTTTAGTCTCCGTCATTGTTCTGGAAGCGCTTTTACCGGAAGAGTTTTCCCTACTTCCGGCTTGCTGACGTCACATTGTGAAATAGGCCTATTACTACAATACATCATTTGTCATTCACCAGTGAGAAAACTTTATAGTACAGTTAGTAACAGTGCTACTATACCAGGAAGGAAGGTCAGGTTTTTGATGTTTGGCTGCCATTCTCGCTCTGTCTGCATAGCGTACGTGAACACACTGATGACATATCCTGTCTGCACAAACAAGATGTGCAGAGGTATGCAAATATATGTGTGGAGAGGCAGGTGGGAAAGCCTCTCATAATGTTCGGACCAAACATTTTGATTGGACAAGCATTTCTTGGTACTACGCTTTCTACAGAATATAATAAATACATATAAGTACATTTAGACCACTTAACTTAAAAACCCCTTTTTTTCAATCTCCTCACATTCTCTCTTACCTGCCTCAAAGTCACAGTCACATTGATGGGCCATTAGGGGAGGGCCCTTTGTCTCTCAGGTGAGACTCACTTAATATTCATGGCCATTGCCACTCCCTTGTATATAGACACTCGACGATAAAACATGTCTTGAAAATTTTAAATCAATATATTTTTTTCTGTGAATGAGTAAGCAGAATGATTTTCACATAATTTTGAAGTAAATATTCTAACCTACAAGACTGATTACTCAAATAAAGAGCTATTTAGTGTGGGTTTTATGGCCTTATTTCAGCTACTTTTTTCCCAAAACTTACTAACCACGCATTATATTTTTTTCTAAAAAATGCAAACATGTACATCCATCTTGGTCACATATTATTGTAGCACAGTTTGTGCTGAATACAAAAAATTACATGTTGGTCAATGGTATGTTTTAAGTAGCTGAAATAAGCACAAATATCAGGGCATGTCAAAACATCTCAAGGGCCCCAAAATGACCTCAGACCCCAGAGGGTTAAGCCTCATTCAGACGGTCAGCCCAAATCTGATTTTTGTGGAAATCCGATTGAAATCTGATCATATTTACATAGTCTGAACAGCAACGAACTGCATGAAATCTGACTTGTGAAAATCCATTTCGAGCTACATTCGTATGTGGTTTGGAATCCTATTCAAATCGCATTTCTGGAAATCCGTTTCAGTCTGACCAGTCAGATCAGATTTAGCGTAGCTTTTTCACATCCTCACGCCATGTACAACATAAACATGTGAGACTTTTTGAAAGTATGCTGAATATCTTTGCAGAAACAAGCTTGTGTCGTTGCAAGGTGAAAGTCAAGTGGAAAAACACATTATACTGCTAGTACACATAGCTCTTTGAGTTTTGAAAGTAGCGGAGACGGCAGCACGGAATAAAGCCGCACATTCCAGCTTCCTGCATTTCTGCCGCTGCCTCACAAGACAAAATATAATAATACAGCACTGCAAAGACAACATGTTGTCATGTCATAAGACTACATCTGTATTGCAAACTGCATTGCTGTTACTGTTGTTTTTAGCATAGGCATAACAACACAACGGCATTACCATAGAAACCAATCAACATTCCGTAAATGCGAAAGAGTGATTATGGACACACAAATATATGAACAGTTGTGATACACTGTGTGAATAGTCAGTTATTTTTCTTCCCGGGTTGGTGACATCACAAACCTGCTTTAAAGAAGAGGTTGTTGCCATCCCGTCAAAACCAAGGGTGCGTGAAAAAATCTATTCATATATGAATCACGATTCTGTCTTCTAACAATTCTAATGGATTCACAAGTTTCAAAATCAATGTTCTAAACCAGCGGTTCTTAATCCTGTTCCTCACATCCCCCTGCTCTGCACATGCTCTGCTCTGCATCTCTCTCTTGCACCTGATTCAGATCATCAGCTCCTCAGCTCAGTCAATGAACTGTTCCAATTATACACTTGTGTATAGACAGACAGATATTTTTCACATAGCTACGAGAAGCATTAAACATGGACGTGCACGTGGTTGACGTGGTAGCGAGCTGGCAAACACTTCTTACTGTTAAGAATTAAACATTACTTTACAAAAATGCTACAACGCAATCATGTATTCTGCTGTATTAAAGGTTCAAGCAGGATAAAACCATATATTAAAAGTTAACGTAAGAAGTAGCATTAACAAATAACAGCGTATCTAAAAGTATGAGGCAAAAACAAACAAAAAAACATACCATTCTGAAACATTCTATAAGAGCCGTGCTTGCAAAGGTTCTGTGTGATCCTCTTCACTAATATTCTCTGGGTGTCATTCGGGCTCAAATTGATGATAAGCAATATTGACGACACCATTGTTTACAATACAACACCGGAGCACATGACACTGAGGTAAGGGGCATGATATTTCTGGACGTGCACCAAGCGGTTTAGCAAATCACATCATACTGGGCCAGCTAACCAATCTGAGCCCATTGCATATTTCTGAAGGAGAGGCTTCATAAAACCTGGAAATCATCAGTGCCTGATTACATAAAGCACCTTAAGTGTAATTTTCCCTAAAGATCGCCCTTAAGTTTCCCTTGCATTTAAGGGCGTTGTATATAATATCCCTTAGGCCGCATTTACACTGCATGGTTCAAGTGACCCAATTCCGATTTTTTTTTCCTCCCATGTGGCACAGATCGGATATGGCCCACGACCGTGTAAGCAGGAAAAAATCGCATGGATTCCGATATTCTCCGATCGGTTTCAGGTGTCATTCATATGTGGAAATAAATCAGATTTGAATCGGATACGTGCATTTGCGCCTGCCGTGTAAGCGGTCAGATCAGATATTCCTCTGTAAATGCAACTCCTACATCATTGAAAACATCATTTTTTTTACATTTTGCGGTAGACATACCTGTAACAAATGAAACCTCTCTAGTTGAGTAGCAGAGTATTAATTTCATTCGTTTGTGTTAAATAAAAGGCGATCTTATGCTGAATGTGTTGCTTTTGAAATCACGCTGAGTGCTCGTTGCTGCTGTTGTCAGTGACGGCGGCTCGTGCACAGATAAGCGTTTCAGTCCCGTTCGTTCCTTTGAAACCACAAAATATAATGCACACAAACATGTCCCTGCCTTTGATATAGAGTGGGGGAACTATGACGTCACTTTGTATGCGGATCGGCGGTTAGCATGAAACTGCTTCCCTCGACAAAAAGCCAATGGGATTTTTCCATAGGCTTTTGGATAAAAAAATGTTCAATCATAGTTCATGAAACTTACACGTTTTGTCCATCAAGATAATCTTCACATAATAATATAACTTTGACAAATTTTGAAGCCTAAATAAAAGCACCAGAACTGAAAAGCTAAACTTAGGCTATAAACGAACTACAGCACCACGGTCGCTCGCCTTCAGCGTCACCACCACCGCGCTCCCAACAAATTATTTTTAACATGTTCAGTGAAGGATTTACTCTGTATATGAATGTTAATCCACGCTACATGAACCGTTTCATATAAACTGGAATAAATACAAAACAAGAGCCAAACTAAAACTGAAATGAGACATTAGTAATAAATAGTATAGTGAATAAATGAAAAAATCTTAACTAAAGGACATTTAAAGCACGTATTTCTGTACTTTTCGAAATAAGGTGCATTAAAAGTGAATAAATCCTTGATTAATATGAATATTTTAACTTAAAATGTATCCCCGCGTATTTAATATTTTAAATGGCAGCAGAGTGAGCGAGTTTTTGGATATGGTAAGATTAAACTTATTTTAGTGAACAAAGTACCACATTTCAGCTATCATTTTGTTAGGGTGGATACACAATGTTATTTTATCCTTGCTTCTAGGAAATCCTATATCTATATGCTTTCTAACAGCTTCATGTTGCGTTAAACATTTCATTTTAACGTTGCTTTAAGCACTATGCATCATTAAAATTTCACTTTCACCACGTAAAGCCGAGAAATGTGGTGTTTACATGTAGTAATCGTAATATGAGTTTACCTTATAGTACGAACCCAGAGTCTGTATCAGTAGGAAAGCAATAAAACGACCTTATTCCAGCCGAAGACATGTCGCATTTTGGGGCAAAGCAAAAAAAAAAACAAAAAAAAAAAACATTGTCAATATAAAATGCGGGAAACTATTAATTGGTTATTCTAAAATTAATTGTATTACAAATTATGCTACAACTGCAAAATACCAAATTGATAAACTGTCCGGCGTGATGACGTTTAATGTCTCTGACAGCGCCTGTAGTCCCATTTAGCAGCTTGTTAGAAACCGTCTTTTTTAAGAAACATAAGTTTTAAAAAATCACTAGTGGGATGTAACTGGTGTGTTTTATGTCATAGAATAAAACTTGAAAGTATCTTGAGCTTGTGTGAACCACGGATCTTATTTAAGGGATTTAACCAAAATCCCATTCAAAAAATCCATTGACTCTGGGACGATGGAACCAGAAGTGCTAAAATGCTAACTCGCTTCCGGGTTTTCACCTACAAAGTGACATCATAGTTCCCCCACTCTATAAAATCACTGATGAACGCGCTTGGTTTTAATTACTAAAAAAAAACACAGACGATGCGTCATGCTTAACAATATCTTCGACAAGTTCCACCTGAGTATTATTCCACTTGCAAGTTTTCAGCGGAGCTGCATACATCACTGTCCTGAAGAATTTGTACTAGGCTATATCATTTTGATGTATAGATGTAACTATTGCATTAAAAACGTTTCTATAAGAATTCCATGTCAATAAATTCAACTCAATGTACTATTCAAATTGATTTGTGATGTCATATGCTATTTTTGGCTTGTTTCACCAAGTGCAGTGTAAAATGCACACATCAGATATGCGTCACTTTTAAAAGAAATGTAAGCACGTCGTCCAAAAAATCGGATATAGTCACAAAATCGGAATTGGTCATCAAGACTTGCAGTGTAAATGCAGCCTTAAATGTTACTTAAGGGTTTCTGTAGGTGAAATGTCATAAACAAATTTCTCTTAATTATCCCTTAAAGGAACACTCCACTTTTTTTGGAAATAGGCTCATTCTCCAACTCCCTCAGAGTTAATAAGTAGAGTTTTTGAATCCATTCAGCTGATCTCCGGGTCTGGCGATAGGACTTTTAGCATAGCTTAGCATAGATCATTGAATCCGATTAGACCAGTAGCATCGCATTCAAAAATGACCAAAGAGTTTCGATAGTTTTCCTATTTAAAACTCGACTCTTCTGTAGTTATATCGTGTACTAAGACCGGCGGAAAATGAAAAGTTGCGATTTTCTAGTCTGATTTGGCTAGGAACTATACTCTCATTCTGGCGTAATAATCAAGGAACTTTGCTGCCATAACATGGCCGCAGCAGGCGCAGCTGTCCCCAGCTATATTATAACTAGTTACCTAGGTGGGGACTACTTTCAGGTGCTGCGTAATATCACTGCGCCTGCTGCGGCCATGTTACGGCAGCAAAGTTCCTTGATTATTATGCCGGAATGAGAGTATAGTTCCTAGCCAAATCAGACTAGAAAATCGCAACTTTTCATTTTCCGCCGGTCTTAGTACACGATATAACTACAGAAGAGTCGAGTTTTAAATAGGACAAATATCGAAACTCTTTGGTCACGCGATGCTACTGGTCTAATCGGATTCAATGATCTATGCTAAGCTATGCTAAAAGTGCTATCGCCAGACCCCGGAGATCGGCTGAATGGATTCAAAAACGGTAAAACTCAACTTATTAACTCTGGGGGAGTTGGAGAATGAGCCTATTTCCAAAAAAAGTGGAGTGTTCCTTTAAAACCTACTAAGTTTTGCATAAAGCTCCATAAAGCTTCATTTTCCTAAGTATAAGATAAGGTTTGGAAAATGTCACCTTAACTGCTACACAAAAGTCTTCTACAAGACACAATCAGCCAATTTATATGTTAAACTACGGTGCCTAGGAGAGGCCATCTTCGGTTCACTTAGTTTTTGTTGTGGCCACGGCATATTAAGTCGTAGAAACGTGATATGCTGTGGCCACGAGATGCTATGTTGAGGGAACGACATGGATGGATATTAACCCTTTAAGACCTGCCATAGAACAATTCCGCCAGAGTATATCTTAGTATTTTTACATGCTGTGCTGTCATTCTTTTGAGTATTTTCAAATGCCATATATCAATACAATCCTTACACCTCCAATTTGAAGGCTGTATATGTAAAAAATCCATAATTACTAGATAAATAGCTCAAAAGTGCAATAAACCAACAAAAATATGAAAATCGATTTTTTTTTTTCAACATATTTTACTAAATACAGAAATATCACAAATGTCAAACCTCAAACTTGTCAATGTAAAAAACTTGCATAAAACACTTTGAAACTACATACAATTTATTTGGACTGATTACATAAATTCGTTTGTGAGATACACTCATTTTTATAAACGTGCATTGTGAAGTCAAAGCGCTAATATATTGCTTTTGAGAGCAATATTGATTGAACTACAAAAGATAATGTAAAATAATCAGTTACACTACTCTAAAATCTGTAATTTATCATAACTAAAAATGCAAAAAGGCTGTGTTAACACTTGTGACAATTCCTGACTAGAATAAAGCAGAGGGGTATGTGGCATGCCTTTAGAGGTGGAGTGCATTTGAATTTGTGGGGTAAAAAAATAATACATTTTGCTTTTGAGAGCGATGTTGATTGAAAAATAAATACATAAAGAACATCTCAGTTATTCTTGTGTAAAAACAAAACAAAACAAATACATAAAACAAAAATAAACCCCACTAGAAACAGATTCTGGAGCAGATGAGCAGTCGGAGAGTTCCTCGTCGTCGCACGCGCGTAACGTTAGTAGCTCCAAAACCTCCGCGTGCATGTAATTATGTTTTCATGCAGTCGTAACATTATGCACGCGAGTGTGTGATTGTGCTTGCATTTGTGAAGGTGCATTTGTGTGCATGTGTGAAAAAGAAAAAAAAGCAACAGATTGCAATGATAAATAAATAAGAGTGATGAATAGAACGCAGCAGCAGCTGTAGTATATACGTACAGCAAATGAAAGTCAAATGTCGCGGCTTGTGATGTCACCACATGCAACACACCTTGGGGTCATAGTGCACAGAACGTGATTACGTCATAGTAGACGTAGGAACAGGTATCTAGCAACCTCAGATCTATAGAACATGTGTGCAAAGACGTGCAATGTTATTTTTAGTGTATTTTGTTGTATACGCATTTTATGCAATTTGTGCAGACTTGTTAGAGGGTGAAAACAACGCAACAGGAGCATGTTGTAGACTTGATCTGACTGTGTAACGTCTCTGATTTTGAATGCAAAAAGAATTATTGCGCTACCCTTTTGGTTTCGGTTTCTATTGACTTTTAAACAGAGACACGAAAACCGGAGCGCGGGCGCTCCCGTCGGTTTTATAGGGTTAAACAGATTTTAATTTATGCATTTATTCACATATAAACATTGATCAAATTACATACAGCATATAATTAGCTCAAACGAAAGTGCGTCACACTCGAGAACAAATTTATGTTCTATAATATTTTATTGCTGTATTTTCCTACATATACTTTGGATGTTGCAAGGGTGGTCTTACAAGGGTACCGTACTGGGGCCGGTTGCATAAACTGTTTAGACTAGTCTTAAAAAGTCAGTCATCTATTTTTTTTTCTTCAGAATTGGTCATAACTTTTTTAATTCAGTTATGAAAAGGTAGATTGGCCCTATTTGTATTGGAAAGTAAGACTGATTACCCCTTGGCAACTGGTAGATGGTAAAACTAGTTCTTAAGACAGTCTTAACATGATGGCTAAGTTTATGCAAGCAACTGGCCCCTGGTTTTTTCAGTAAGCTTTGTATAGTATTTTCTTTACTCGTCACTTACAAAACTTAAAGCTGTCTAAAAAGGGTAATATGTTATGTATTTGAGGTTTGACGTGGGAATGGTGAAGAGAGAGAGGGCAAACATTTTGCATTTTAGGTCAGCATTGCCGTCTGATGAGCCAATATTGTCTTAGATAGCTTGCATTGCACTTCATCTTTTTAACATGGGATTTTGACCAAATATATTCAATCTTGATTTTTCTAAAATGTTGCAACAAGATGTTAAAAATGTTTTTTAGTGAAAAGTAACAATTTTGGACAAATAAGGCAATAAAATATATTTAAAAAAATAACTTATAGTAACTACAAATGAGCGTGTAGCTAAAGCAAATATCTTTAAAAGAAATTCTGTGTGGAGCATGCCTCTGATCTGTGCAATGTTCTCACCTTTTCCCCCCTTACCTGTTTGCATCTCTGATTATCAATTTGAGTTTCCATCTCGTCTGGTCTTTCTCTTTTTCATCTTTTTTTCTTTGTGACCTGATCCAGCAAAATGAGTCACAGTGACCCACAGATCACTGTGGTATCAATGGAAAGAGGAGACCATAAGCTTTAAAGTCTGTGTAAAGTGATACTCACTGGCGCCACCGACTCCTGGCCACCCCACTGGCCAGTATAAATTTTAGTAGCATCAGTTATGCATTTCGTCCCTAATGCACAGCCAGGCAGGCAAGCCGCTCTAGACCTTCGACCGCACACAGTAGCCAGCCCTCTCCCCCGCCCCTCCGTCCATGCCGCTGTTGCGCGCTCAGACAGTTTACTACAACAGTAGAATAAAATTCTGAAATTATGGTTTATAGTTTTGGTGTGCCACCCCAAGATTTTAAGTGGCCCCATCTGGCCACCCCTATGAAAAATTTATGGAGGCGCCACTGGTGACACTAAAATGTGTTTTGAGTTTGTCACACAACAGAAAAATGTGTTATTAACCACCCAGCCAAATCTTAATGATTAAAAAAAACGCCAAGTAACTAAAATAAGTTATCAAAATCTTTGAAAAGTAAACAGGACTCTCTGCTCTCAAACGCTGGGGGCGTGTCTGCTATCGTCGCTGAAACCACGCCCACTTGCGGGAAAGCGGCAGTCTCTCTCAACTGTCAAATACCGCTACAACCTGAATGGATGCTACTGATGCTACAGACATACATGTTTGAGCACTGCAGTGAGTTGAAACCTCCTCTTCAAGGCCAGCGTGGCTCATGGTTGCTTAGCAACGGCCAACACCAAGAGAGCGCAAGCTCCGGTGCGCTTTGAAAGAAGAGAAAATGGGTACATCTCGCGTTTCCATGGGTTTTTAGATGTGAATTGTGAACACTCCGTGTTTTTAAATTGTATGTATTCTGCCACCTATTGATGTCTCTGGGCTAAGACCCTGGTATCCATTCACCCTAGAACCGTCCCTGCCTAGAATCTGTATATCTAACATCAGAGACGTTCAGAAAGACAAACTAAGAACTTGATCTCTCAACATAGTTATTATAGTGTTAGTGAGCACAGAATTGGTGAAAAACTGTTTAACGGTTTAACTCGACAATTCAGCACTACATAGTTCAGTCTTTGTAATGTGTGCAATACATTTCTACATTTGTAATGTGTTTAGAAACAATTCTCAGAATTCTCTTTAAGGACTTTAAAATAATATTCTAGTCAAAGTCATACCTTGAATGGTTTTAAAGACCCATTTAAATTATGGTCGTCTGCCCTCTTTTTCCAATTGAAAACCTGAGAAAATCGCTTTTAAAGTTTTTTTTGCCCGTTTTTTGTTGCATTGCATTTAAAGGAATAAACTATTTATTTTACAGCTTAATTTGACCAAAGACATTTGTATATATATTAATGCTATTAAACTAGGCTGAAGCTCAAATTATTTTAAAGTATTTATTTGAATAAATATTTTAAAAGGCACTTTTACAAAGATTTACTAAAATCAGAAAGATTGAACAGAGGTGCTACATTTTTGCTTGAGAGAGAGGGTGTGTGTGTGTGTGTGTGTGTGTGTGTGTCTGTGTGTGTGTCTCTCTGCATCCTTGACTGTCACCTCACACGTACACGCACATGTACACGCAGTCACAGAGAGAAAGACAGGAGGATGGCTGGACCAATCGTGTGCCGGTCAGTCGAATTGGGGCTTCCCATTGATAAATAATCAGTGTTTATGTCACTGTTTGTGTACATTTCTAAGCTTTTTGATTGGTTTTATACAACGTTTAACACCATATTTTAAGAGCAGAGATAGTGGCGTTTCAGGGGATATCCGGAATATAGGGAAATGCTCAGAAGTGGCGAGAGGAGTTGAGAAAAGCTATGTTCATTTCCAGCGAATTTAGTAAAACTTTGTCAACTTTAATAGTCATTTAAATACCTTTACTCAGTTATCTGGACTACAAAACTTTGGGAGATTTATTTTTGGATGTCTGTTCTTTGAGATTAGTTAAAAGAACTAATTTATTTTTTTTTAAATTGTTTTTCCACATGGAATGTTGCGACTTCCGACTCATTTCGCCAGAATGGGTCACATTTGGTTTTCTTTTTGGTTTTCCTTACCATGTTATATTGTTTTCAGTGAAAACTTACACCACTAAGTTATCTGCATTAAAAATAACGACACCGCGACGCAACAGAATCAATCAATCAAATATCACAGCCAATCAGAAGCATGTGTGGGTCAGCTCTCTCTGAAAGCGCACTGCTCTTGCAACGAAATGGATACATCTATAATCTAATTCATAAATATTAAAGCTTTTTAACATCATTAAATGTACATACTGAGTGACTGATAATGTCTTTATGGAATACACTCGTTGGTTCGCAGTGAGTTCACAGTTTTAATGGTCATCTTTGCTTTAATTTATTTTTCAAGATCTGAGGTGAACTATCTGTTGTTGCTTTCAGTATGGCCATAGGGTCACACAATATGATATTTAAACTCATGTTAGACACGTTTAACTTTGAAAAGCATATAATCACCTGAGATTATCTACTGTCATATAGTTTGTATGTTGTTGTTCCAGCCACGGCGTCGTGGAAATAGAAAGAATTATAAAGAAGACCAATGGCAGATTATTGTTGAAGTAAAAAAAAAAAGTTAAAGTGAAACCAAAAAGAATTTATACAGGTTTAAGTTTATGAAAATGATTTATGAACAATATTTTATATAAAATATTTATTTTATGAAACTCTGAACCTGCTAGAAAATTAAAGCCAGAAATGTAAACAAGTTGTGTTCCAAATTTGAGGTTGATATCTCAAAAAAATGAACTTTCAGTAAAGCTGTACCAAATTTTCCCCATTAGATGCCAGCAAAACTCCGCCGGAGTTTTTCTCTCTCAAATATTACAAGAACACACATGCACACACACAATTTTTTTTTATGACACACATACAAACCACACTCCCACACAATTATTTATCCAATTGGCTCTGTAATATGCAGGAGCAGAAAACAGGAATAAAGCGAGTATTTGCTTTATAGACCAAACCTGAACAACTGGCACCATCTCATAAAAAAATTATATTTTAAAACCTTGCCAACAGAATGAAAGCCTATTAACAAAAATTCCACCATTTTACAGTTAAAATAGCAGTTTTAATGGGTTTCAATGGCGACTTTTTTGTCCAAAAGGTCCTGAGAGGAATAATTGTGTGTACCTAGTGCGTAAAATTCGAAGCTTGGGAGCACAGTTAAGTTTGATTTCATTTTAAAGACCCATGACTTTTATTGAAGTAAAAAAAAAAAGTTTAAAAAGTGAAACCAAAAAAAAGTTATAGAAGTTTTATGAAAATGTTTTATGAACAATATTTAATATAAAATATATATTTTTATGAAACATGTTGAACTCTAAACCTGCTAGAAAATCAAAGCCCTAAATCTAAACAAGTTGTGTTCCAAATTTGAGGTTGAGATCTCAAAAAAGTAGCTGTCAGTAAGATTTTGTTTGGGCGCTGTAAGAGCCATTTAAGTATTTGTTTATTTATATAGATGCGAATTAAGTTAATGTTTGGATTAAGTAACTTATAAATAATTGCATTTAAATCATTTAATATGTTTCATATAAAGATTGAAAATGATGTTGATGTCATTTCCTGCAAGGACCGTTAGAATTTGTTTCATGCAAGTATGGAGCGCTACAGTTTTTTTGACCGTGTAACATTTCCAGTTAACTTTTGTTATTAAACTTGCTGAAAGGGAAATTACTGGACCTTTGGATGTTATTCGAGTTCAATACACACTCACACACATAGAAGAAGCAACAGAAATCACAAATTGGATGGATTGCTATCACAGGAGCAGTACTAAATTTCCCCCATTAGATGCCAGCAAAACTGCTGGTGCACACAGTGGTTGGATTTGTGATTTTCAGTAGTTTTTCTCTCTCAAATATTACAAGCTATTTTTTTTTCATGACACACATACAAACCACACTCTGACATCTATACCAACACACCCACACAATAATAGCTGCATTATTTATCCAGTTGGCTCTATAATATGCAGAAGCAGAAAACAGAAATAATGTAAGTATTTGCTTTATAGACCCTTTATAGACCAAACCTGAAAAAATGGCATCATCTGGTAAAAAATAGTAAAAGCCTTGCCAACAGAATGAAAGCCTAGTAACAAAAATTGCATCATTTTACAGTTAAACGGCATTGCGATTTGAAAAATTGCCGTTTCAATGGGGACATTTTTGTCCAAAAGGTCCTGAGAGTAGGGCTGTAACGTCCCAGTCGATTAGTCGATTAATTGGTCGATACGGTCTGGTTCGACCAAAATTCTGATTGGTCGATTTTTTTGCTGCGCTCATTTCATCCGTTACAAGGAAATTTCAGCAATGGATTTCCACCACCGAAAAACCCTTGATTTGAGTCAAAATAATGAGGGCTTGACAAGTCATACAGTTCAGGATATCCCGCGTCTACATTTGAAATAACGAACTTGAGCGTGCAAAAGACGCGATATGTGAACGGCCCCTTAGAAGGTTTGATGCTGAATATTATTTATTTAATGCACTTTATTTGGTTTCTGCTCTTGTTTGTTTAATAAATATTCTTTTTTTATTAAAGTGGACGCGCCTTTTGTGTTTATTAAGAGTAAAAGCTTTAAGTCTATTCGTGTCTCAGCCGTGATGCTGAGCTCTTATGTTCAGCCTCGCTCTGTGCGAGCTGCGCAGAGCGGCTGAAATGATAGTGTCTGACAGTTATACTTATAACATATGACAAAAATAATTTTCTAAATTATGTTGCACATTCCTCAAAAGTTCTTGTGATATCACTAGTTGACAACATAGTACTGTTTTCAGAAATCACAGGCTATGATATTGCGCAGGTGCACGTGATGCACCGCTGTCAGAGACGACACACTGTAAGCCCTTACAGGTTGATTGAACTTAAAAAATTTATGGAAACTCGTTGCCCTAAAAAAGTTAATTTTGTATTGTTGAAAAAAACAGCACATTTTAAGTTTAATGTACTTAAGATTTCAAATGCATTTAATTGAAAACTTTTAGTTCATTGAACTAACAGTTTTTAATGCAGTGCAATCAAGATTTTAGGTACATTAAACTTAAAATGTGCTGTTTTTTCAACAATACAAAATTAACTTTTTTAGGGCAACGAGTTTCCATAAATTTTTTAAGTTCAATCAACCTGTAAAGGCTTACAATTATGCAGAGAAAACATATGTGAAACCTACAATCTGGATGAATGTTGTGATAGAGAGAACACAAAACTTTAATTTAAATATAGCTATTTGCTGTAAATGATTTAATAAAAATACACCTGCATTATTTTTTGTTAATTATGTACACAAGTGCATCCAGGAGTTCAGTTATATTTTGGTTTAACCCTTAATGTTATGAAGAGACAAGAATACTTTGTGCACAACAACTAAAATAACGACTTTATTCAACAAAATCCTCTCGTTCTGTGTCATTCTCATACACTTTACATTCAGATCTTCCAGGTTCTACATCAGAATGTCGACTCATTATTGATGTAGAACCTGGAAGTGCTGGACGTAAACATTATAAGAGAATGACACAGAATAGAGGATTTTGTTAAATAAAGTCGTTATTTTTGTGCACAAAAAGTATTCTCATCGCTTCATAATATTAAAGGATTAATCCACTTTCAACAAAAAATGTCCTGATAATTTACTCACTCCCGTGTCATCCAAGATGTTCATGTCTCTCTTTCTTCAGTCGAAAAGAAATGAAGGTTTTTGATGAAAACATTCCAGGATTTTTCTTCTTATAGTGGACTTCAATGGCCTCCAAACAGTTCAAGGTCAGAATTACAGTTTCAGTGCAGCGTCAAAGGGCTTTAAACGATACCAGACGAGGAATAAGTGTCTCATATAGAGAAACAATTGGTCATTTTCTAAAATTTACAAATGTATATGCTTTATAAACACAAATGATCACCTTCCAAGTGCTTTCGTCTTCCGTATTTTTCAAAAAGTTTACGCTGTATGTCCTATGCCTTCCCTATTCAACTTACGGAATGAATGTGGTGCCAGTTCCGTTTTTTTGTGTAGGACATACAGCAAAGATTTTTGAAGAATACGGAAAACGCACTTGGAAGGCGATCATTTGTGTTTATAAAGTATACACAGTTGTTTCTTTGTTTTTTTAAAGAAAATGACCAATTGTTTCTCTAGATAAGACCCTTATTCCTCATCTGGTATCGTTTGCAGCCCTTTGAAGCTGCACTGAAACTGTAATTTTGACCTTCAACCGTTTGTGGCCAACTGAAATCCACTATAAGGAGAAAAATCCTAGAATGTTTTCATCAAAAACCTTAATTTCTTTTCGACTGAAGAAAGAAAGATGTGAATATCTTGGATGACATGGGGGTGAGTAAATTATCAGGAAAATTTCATTCAGAAGTGAACTAATCCTTTAAGGTTGAACTACTGTAGTTGATATGACTATTTTAACGATTTCTTTACTATCTTTCTGGACCTTGAAAGTGGAGGTTAAATTGCGTTCAATGGAATGATATCTGAAAAAATCTTAATTTGTGGTCTGAAGATGAACGAAGGTCTTACAGGTGTGGAAAATCATGAGGGTGAGTAATTAATGACAGAATTTAAATTTGTGGGTAAACTAACCCTTTTAAAAATAATCATATCAGACTGCATTTTAAAATTAAGCAAACAATGGCATCAACTTAAATGTACAAACCTTGGCTTGTTGCAGAAGATCGCTCAATATCTGCCCTGTGAGACCTCTCTTTGACCTGAAGATCTGAATCAGTTGAGGACAGTGACGATCAAGAGACCCATAAAATTCTTGCTTAAGGTTCTTCCCAACCACCCGGTTGAATTCTTGATACACCTGAAATAGTACAGGAAAAAAGCATTTGTTATAAGAACTGTCAAAAATTAACAAATTTCTAATTAATATAAACCATCATATGTTTATCAATACTCATTTCAGTACAAATGTTGCAAACACAGGCATTTCCCTTTACCTGACTTTCTCTAAAAAGTGCTGGCCAATGTTGAAGTATTTGGCTTACAGGAGGCTTGTTGATCACAACATCCTTTCTCCTCAAGGACAGAGTCATGTCCATCTTCTGATTAATAAAGACGGCATCAGGGATAAGTGTATTTTAAGGCTATTGAAAGACTTAAAACTACATAAACATTCTTAATATAGGCATGGAAAAGGCTGGCTTCTTGCATAGCTCCCATGTTTAAGTCTGTAATGCTTTAACAAGTATCCCCCTTTGTCACAAGCAAATATGCAAAACTTACATTTCCAGATCATCTTGATTAGCCTTTGTTTGAACTTGAATCTGCAGAGTAACAAAAAAAACATTAGATATTTTTTTATTGTTATCATGTAAAAAGCAATCTTGATCTGATATCTACAAAATGTATATCAAAAATAAAGTACTATCTAGCTTATTCATTTATGTATTTAGCATGTCATGATACAATAGACTCGCATTAACTGAAATGTAGCTACCACGCTGATGAGCACGGGGTTACATTTCTTTATTTCTTGTGGGCAGTCGAATTTCAATTTAAGCTATTTTGTTTAATACTTCACTCACAAAGAAATATAAAAACTTCTAAAAGGTTAATGATAAAGTTGCGCTGTATTTAAGCCATGCTGAACATTTATAATATGGCAAACCGCCAAGATGCAAAAACACCATTGAAAAAATATATCATTTTACACAACAGACGACGTTTTTGTTCATTTGTTTAATGAGAATTATTGATAAAAAAAGGTTAAGCATTAGATTTTAAATGTGACGACCCCAAAGAGCATGTCGTAACATAGAACTAACCTTTATATAAAAGTGTCGGTTGCAATTGATCGATACAATACGATGGTGAACGTTAACATGTAAACACAGCCTAAACTTACATTTAGTTTCGCTGTCTAAATGTTATATATTTCATTTATCGATGTTTTATATTGTATTCGCTGTTTCAGACCAAAATATAAAGTCCTAACTTACTCACCAGCAAACGTTGATGAAAATGCGCGCTGCATCCATGTCTGAGTCTGACGTCAGTTCAAAGAGCCAATCAACATCTTCCTTGCATTGCGTTGCATTGACAACAGACTAAAACAAGCTAAGTTAAGTACATTAAATTTAAACACTTCAATAGAATAAAAAGTATCATGCAAATCGTACAATAAACTAAAAACATGGAGTAATTGTGCAAACATTTTGGAGTTTGTTTATTGTACCTAAGTAGTTTGAATTAAAACAATTTCAGGGATAAGAGTGCAGACTCGTGTGTCAGACTCATTTCAGTGCAAAATAATTAGGTCAAAAACGATTTAATATACTGCAAATAGCCTATTACTTTTTTATGTTTATTTATAATTAATTTAGGCAGACAACAAGGCTACCAAGTACTGAGCACAGTGCGCATCTAAGTAATGTAACGTACGTTTTTTTTTTTTTCTCCACGTCATTTTTAGTCGATTTTTAGTCGAAGTTTCAGGACTTCAGTCGACCAAGATTTTCTTTGGTTGATTACAGCCCTACCTGAGAGGAACTATTTTTTTGTACCTAGTGCAAAACAGATTTTTTAAAGGACATGGGAGTGAAATAGTAAAATTCCAATAAAAATACAAACCTGTGCCAAAATTTATGCAGCTGCCAATAACATAGGCAAAATTGTCAAAAAAACGAAACAAAACTGAAAAGGATAAAAATGTCCAAAAGGTCGCACAAGGGTTAAGACATCCCCTTAGGTAAGGGGAAATCACGCCTTAAGTCTCATACTTAAGGGAAAAATTTTAGTTGGTTTATGCAACTGGGCACAGAGCCTTCATAGGTGAAGAGACAGAGCGGTGTAGAATTATGTGAAAAATAATCCTTTTTTAAATTTTATTTTTTATTAAGCATTAACACATTGGACCGCACCCCATAAACACAATCAAGTTTAGAAAAAAGTCAACCAACCCTTTAATAGAAACATTGTAAGTTACTAATCATAAGGCTTACATTTCCGTTGTTATTTAAACAGCAGCTACAGAAAACTAGCAAAGAACATTCACATTATCAAAGAACATCACTAGAACTAGCGGTTTCCCCAGTTATGGCTGTAATCTAACCAGCTCCGCTCATGAACGCTACTTTATCAGATAAAATGAAAATGTCATCAAAACTATTCTGAAGACAGTATGTTCCCTTCAGAGATACATTCATATAAATCACCCGCTTTTTGAAACGTGCAGTGCTCATGTTTATTCAACAAAGTCAAATGCCACAAATAAATCAATGTATGGGAAACACTGGTAATGTATATCAAAATATCAGAAATGTGTTTAAAATCATATCACCGTTATTGAAAATTATATTGCGATACATATTGATATTGAATTATTGTTCAGCCCTAAAACATGAACACATTTTTAAAACCTTATTTCTCAACTCACAGCTGTGCAGTAAAATTCACTTTAAAGGTTCACTTTTCATTCATGAAGTAATGTGCCAAAAATGTGTCTCTTGGCAGAAAAATAAAGACTTTTTAAGATGAAAATGACATGAAATTAACATTTTAATGAGGATATGGCAGCAGATGATCGATGCAGCTGCCATTTCAACTCTAGATCTTTTTTTTTTCTATTTTTCCACGTCTTGCGTTTGGATTTATTATAGGCTAAGATAAATATTATAACAAATTTTAGTACTTTACTGCACTGAAATATTAAGTATAACAGGTGTAGTTAGGTCACAAAGTTACTTGTCATTTAAAAAATAAATAAGCTATAATCACTATAATGATGATTAGGCTATTTAAATATGTATGTAGTTAAATACAAATTAAATAAGTTGAATATCAATGGTATAACAATTAAATAATGCATTCAATAGTTTGAAATATTTTTAGATTTAATTTAATAACTACATTGTTTAAGTTTTATCTTTAACTGTAAGCTGCTAAATATATTCAGCCAACACAGACTGGTTACTGCTGATAGATTTATTACTCTGAATTTAGTCTGAATCATTTAATGCACAGCTCTATTTTGACATAGGTTCCGTTATCACTGTTAATCATAGCATTGACTCGTGGCATGATTTAACTGATTCACTTGCATAAATTTTACACTCGCATTTGTCATTCCTGAAACGGTATACGGACAATCGGTCCTCTTAGACAAACAAAACTTTTCTTCAAATTGTGAATGGATTATGTAGAGAAACCGAGCAAAGGACGCTCCCTTTACGGCACAGTAGTGTTGACCGGAAATGACTGAACTTGACTGCTTATCTAAAACCAGGAAGTATTCGTGCATATGGTCAATTTTAAATGCATATTATACTCTGCATTTTCTATTGGTCTATGTGTATTACAAAAGAGAACAAAGTTATGGGGTTTTTTGTCTCTTTTTTTTTTTTTTTTTTTTTAATTCTGATTTACACTAGGTAAACTTTTACAATATGCCCTAAAACCACTGATCTATATATAATGACTGGATCGCTCGTTGCGTTCTAAACTGCCGACAGGCAGTGAAGCCACCGGTAGTGTTCGATCCGTCCATCTTACTGTTCCCTACCAGCAGAGAGCACCATTGAGTCACATGCAAACCGATGGCCTAAAATCACCCGATTTGAAGCGAATCAGTCAAACAGGATTAGTTTTTATGTTATGTGCATGTGAATCCTTTTTACTTCAGATGTTATCTGCAATGTTTATGGTCTTTTTGGGCAGGATAAGGATATATTTAAATAGTTTAGGTGGGTGTGCCTGCTGCGCACTGCTGACACAGGTAATGTTAACTGATCCAACACAAAATATAGTCTATTTCTTTATGTATGTAATTATTCAGGGATCATTAAACATGAACGTATTAGTATCAGAAATTGATTTTAATATACAATGAATAATAGCCTCTGTTACTATATTGCTCTGTTGTACTGAAATTAAAAGCTTAACTTACCATGCATCATCTTGAAATAAAGCTTCTTGCTTCTTCCGTACTGAAAGTTAGTCAGTTATTTCTCTGAATAAATTATGATGTGTATTTTTTTTTAATGTCATGATTGAGCAACATCTATTTCAGACTCTCCAAGATTGCGCAGATATGCTTACCCTTTATGTAAAATGTAACATGCTGAATTAATCATTTATTTAAACACTGTTTAAATCTGCTTCATAACAAATGCTGTTAACAAAATCATTGTTGAAACATTTGCAGGTAGCTTACTGTACGAATAAAAACACTATAACAAAATTATAAACAATGAATAACTGTACAAAGCATAAATCTTTCTTCAGATTTCAGAATGAGCACTTTGCGATTTGTTATATATATGTTGAGGTCGTGTCATGTTTATCATGTTCATCTGATGTTCGCTACTGTAATGTATATGAAGGTAACTTTTTAATAAGCAGTGGAAATTCCCGACATTTTTAAATAATAACCGTTTACATGCCCAGTGAGTTTGCATTGTAAGAATGCACAGGGATACTTCAGATTTAAAAATGCTGACTTGTTAGGTGATGTTTTCTCATTAGATTCGTACGGGAATACTGGGGAATACCAATATGGCGGCCAGGCGGCTTCACTTTCATGACGTCATGAGCAATCCAGTTCTCTATTATAGATCAGTGCCTAAAACAGGCATGCATACATACAAACATATTTAAAGGGGTGGTTGACAGTTTTTTTTTTTTTTTGTTAATTCTTCATTTGTTAAAAAACTCATTTTTCACATAATTTACCTTTATTCCACACTGCTCTGTCCTTTCTCCTCTAAACGCACTGATCACTTCCTGCTTTTATGAAGCCCTTCCCTCAGTAATACACGATGGGCTCTGATTGGTTAGCTGACCCAGTGTGTTGTGATTGGCTAAACCGCCTCTAGAGGGCATCTGAACGTCCCGCCCCTCAGCTCAGTGGCATGTGCTCCGGTTGTATTGTAGACAGTGGCGTCATCTATATTGCTTATCAGTTTGAGCCCGATTGAGACGCAGAGGATATTAGTGAAGAGCATCGCACAGAACCTGTGCAAGCACGGCTTTTAGTGGTAGGCCTAAGTTTTTTGTTTGTTGTTGTCTCATACTTTCAGATACGCTGTTTTGTAAATCCTACTGCTTCTGTTAGCTTTTAATATACGGTTTTATTCTGAAAATGTAATTATGGAGCCGGGAGACATAGTACAGCGCACTGCTTGAGGTAGAATAGATGTTGTTTTGTTAGTAAATGTTTAATTATATTACTAGTGTTGCCTCCTTTGTTCACTATTACACTACTGTGTATATTGCATCTGACACCTAGTAACACTTCGTTTTGTAACATGAGCTCACACTTTCGAACGTTTCACTCTTGCCGCCAGGTCTGATTGCACGCACACAAACAAACACACTGCACATGCACATGGATATCACATGCATGTCGAGCAAACATTGGCTACATCATTCAGTGAAGGAAAATGACAAGCAGCAGCTTTTAATTCGTCATTAACATCGAAGCATATGTAGATAAAACAATGCAAGTATCAATAACAGTATCGTTTGTCCTGAAGCTTCTCCGTAGTCCGGTATTGACCCAATTATGTACCGGTCCAAACAAATACTGGTTCTCTGTACCCATCCCTAATAATCAGTGATGCTAGCTACACAGCATGATTAATAAATGTATTAAAAGCATGCTACAAACGGAGTCTGCATTCTGTGCTTTTTCAGGGAGGCTGATGATCTTGATCAAGGTCATCCAGTTTGGATGTCAGAGATTTGCATGTTGCGAAACAGTCACGGCAGTGAGTCTTGAGTTTGGAAATGTAGCATTTATGATCTGCACTAACCTTTTAGAGTTAAGTGACTTACTGACAATGTTGCCAGTATGTGACAACATGAATTCTGAAGATTCAGATTTTTAATTTATAGAGATGTTCATTTTGAATGCTTCAGTGACGACAACAAGATTAACTACAACTACAACAAGATTGTCAAGTCAAGTCATCTTTATTTATATAGCGCTTTTAACAATACAGATTGTGTCAAAGCACTTAACAGTATCAAATTGGAGGATAGAGTGTCAGTAATGTATAATGATAAGATTAAACTCTCAATTTTCTCAATTTTCAGTTAAAGACATTTCATTATTGAATTCAGAGATGTCATTGTCTAGCTCAGTTTAGTTTAAATAGTATCTGTGCAACCAAATCGACGATAATTGCTAGAAATTAAGTGTCCCCAACTGAGCAAGCCAGAGGCGACAGCGGCAAGGAACCAAAACTCCCTCTGTGACAGAAGGGAGAAAAAGACCTTGGGAGAAACCAGGCTCAGTCGGGGGGCCAGTTCTCCTCTGGCCAGACGAAACCCGCAGTTCAATTCCAACCACAGCCATGTCAGATTGTGTAAAGGGCTTATCTGATTCCCATGGTCTTGTCCCGATGGAGTATTTTAATTTAATGTATTTGTTATATTTGTGTTTTATTCATTATTTGAAGTTTTTCATTTATATGATTTATTCATTTGCTGTAATTGTAATGTATAGTTTAATGCATTTATTGTTTCTCTGTGTATTTTTATAATATATATTTGTTTGTTTATTATAATTTAAATTTATGTCCCAGGGGCTCTCCGCTGATGATTAGGGCTGTAGACATCATCTCTTGGTGCTGATCCACCATCTGATCAGATACGGACTGAGAAACAGAATAAGAAAGAAACAGACAAATATTAGCATAGATGCCATTCTTCTTACGATGTAACGAGCACATTGTGTGTTATGGGGAGTTTTCCTGGTTCCGGTTGATCCAATTAATGCAGCCTAACAATCCTTTAACGGATTTGAATAATAGAAGCGTATTAGTGTGTTATGTCTACGCCAGGATAAAGAGATATCTTTAATCTAGATTTAAACTGATGGAGTGTTTGCCTCCCGAACATTGCTTAATACACAAAACAACAAGTGTTGACTCCATCTGTTGCTCACTAGCGCCCCTTAAATACTTATTTTTGACTGGTCAATGAGTATTTCACTGTAGCCCATGGCATTGTACCAATGCCAATTAATGTCTCTTGTATCACTCTGGAGTTTCTTAATACAAGTTTAAATGGCTCACTGGTGGTTACCGACTCTTAATAAAAAAAAATTCCTGGCAGGACTATTAAATTTAATGTACATAGGGTGATAATAAAACTTTTAACACATGCCTAGAAGCTCATGGTTTTCAGTAACTTAATTGTTTGTGTTTTGTTTCTGTCCATATAGTTGGGTTCAGTGGTAACCACCATACTACTGAACTTCATGTGCAACAGCAGCTGTATGGGTGGGATGAATAGGAGGCCAATTCTCACCATACTGACCCTGGAGACATTTGAGTGAGTCCCTCTCTTTTCTGTCTTTCGGGTGTTGTATAAGTTTGTCAGTAATGGAGATTAGGGGCGTATTCAGAAAACATCTAAAACTTAGCTGCTAACTTGCCTTAGACCAAATCACAAACAATACTAAAATAGCTGTTGCTGGCAATCCGTTTTGGAATGTAAACCTTTTAGAAACATTTCATGAAAATGTCCCTTTAATTTAACTATGTCCTTGGGCAAGAAGTAACAGCTATTCTAGCGTGCAGTTAGGTTTTCTTTTATGTTTGCACAACATCTTACTATCAGCCATGTTATTCTAGTCTGTTAATAAAGGGTTGCATCTATGCATATCCACTTATTGTTTATGAGATGCAGACATGTAAGAGGCTGACAATTAGCTGAACGTATACTTGATTAGACTACATTTTAAAAACTTTTTTAATTTAAAAAATCATATATATTTGAATATGACAACATTTTTATTTTAAAATCTTTTTTTGAATATGACAACATAATATTGTTGATACTCACGCTGAGACTTCAAATATGCCCTGCAGAAGAAAGGAAATGCATATTATTCCATGAAATCCCTATAGCTGTAGCTGAACAAACAGAAGATTAAACTGCTTTCATTGATTCAACATGACTAATAAATACGATTACAACAATATATGGTTTATCAGAGTTCTTCTTATAATTTTCATTATAATAAAGTCTATTTATAATGCAATGCTAATCGACATAGCCTTTATCACTGCATAAAATACTATGAAATGTTACGTGCCTTATTCTATATAAGAAGCCACATCATCTCACAAAGGATTTTATTTCAAACTCAACTGATGTTATGAAGTGAGATTGGAGTAGAAACGTTATTAAATGTTGTCTTCTGTTGGACAAGAGATTCATTAATGCTTCTCATGTTTAGAAAAATGTTGCATGTTGCTTTTTCAAATGTATGTAATAAGTAACTCAAATTAGCCTTGCTTTCTGATGGAGCAGCATTTTTTACTGATCACAGAGCCATACTTAACTGACAAGCTGCACATAACAGCTTTCATAATCGCAAACAGATTTCCTAATCGCATTAAACCAGATGATTTAATGGCAATTTTTACCCTATTTCAAATAATCGTGCAGCCCTACTTTTAGCTTAAGATTTCTCCCTGTTCTTAAGTAAAAGTTGGTCTCAGCATCTTTGTAAATAGGTTTAAAGAGATAACTCTTACCTAAGAACACTACTTGACTTCACCCTACACATAAAAAAAAAACTCCTTTCTCCTTATTTATTCCTTCCCTTGCTAGCTTGTACTTATTTAAACAATGCCTGAGACTTGGTGTTACAAACACTTCGTTTGTCGGATTGCCTCTTCAAGATGAATCGCTTTATGTATTCCCCAATTGTAAGTCGCTTTGGATGAAAGCGTCTGCAAAATGACTAAAAGTAAATGTAAGAACTTTTACGGCAATTTAGGAGAACTCTAAGGGTTGACCATTTGATGGTGTTCTACATTCACAGTGGACAGGTTCTTGGTCGCCGATGTTTTGAAGTTCGAGTGTGTGCGTGTCCAGGCCGTGACCGCAAAACAGAGGAAGAGAATCAGAAAAAGATTACTGGGGAGACGGTTACTGGAACAAAGAGAAGTAAATCAAATTAAATGAGGAAATAAGATTGATAACTGCCTCAAATTAATGTCTAGCTCTTTTAAGTAATATTTGCTTTTTAACCTTTTTTTTTTTTTTTACACACATTATACCAGAGCGTCAAATTTCTAACCAGTTAAAAGAGGCACTCCCTGCAGCTGCTCCTGAATCCACTGATGAGATTTACATTCTTCATGTATGTAACACTGGAATATTTATAAATCACTTTTGCTTTATAAAAACTTTATCATAACTTTTGATTATTAAGAAGTTCTTTTTGTACTTTTTTTCCAGATACGTGGGAAGGAGCGTTTTGAAATGCTAAGGACTATAAACGCTAGTTTGGAGCTTATGCACATGATGCCTGTTTCTGACCAAGAAAAGTACAGGCAAAAACGGTACGACTCCTGGCAGACTTTTTGTGGGTCTCTTTTTTTTTTTCTCCCGTTTTTTTAACACTGGTAATATTTTCTATATTTTTAAAAAATATCAAATAAAATGATTTTAATTTTAATTTAATCTCTCCTATAGAAATGCCTTAAAACTTGATCAAGCCAGTCTGCAGCCGAAGAGTGGCAAAAAACCTCTTCTAAAAGATTCAGACTAAAACATCTTTTCATTTTGTTACTTTTTCTGTACGCAAAAATCAGAAGTCTGCTTATAGCTTTTCTGAAGATGGAAGTGTAACCTTGGAGTTCAAGCTGTTGTATATATCCAACCAAAATTTCAGATGCTCAAAATTGTTTTGTTTTGTTTTTTTTATTGTTTTTTTTTTTTGCATATCAGTACTTTTATATTTACTTATTGTTGAAATAAATGTTTTGTAATGTAACTTTTCTCTCTTAATTTGTCAATACTTGTGCTCATACAGTCTTGTGTACCAGTTACACTTATACCTTGTTTAACCAATTTTTGCATGTTATTCTCAATTTTTCTTCAAAATAATATAAATTATCTGTGGGCTATTTTGAACTGAAACTTCACAGACACATTCTGGGGACAGCTGAGACTCATTACATATAGTAAAAGATGGCATAATGGGTGCCCTTTAAGTAGGTAACGTGTCAAATTGATGCCAAGTAAATGTGATTTATAAGAAAACAGAACTCCAGCAGACCAAACAAGTGAATTCATGCCACATCGTAATTACCGTAATTTTGAGATGACAATACATGGAGATGTACTCAAAGCTGTCCACGTTCTCAGACTCAGAATTATGCGTTTCTATGGCAACACTATCAATGCCAAAGTGTTCACATCCTAGTAGAACTCGTAATTACAATTTGTAAGCTGTAAATCTTCTGAGAGCTACAACTTGGACTGTGTGACCATTGTACCACCTGACTCCTGCAGATTAATTTAGGTGCTACTTAGGTATTGCCATAGTACTGCATAATTACAAATCCAAGGTGGTGGACAGCAGAGTGGAATGTTGTGTTGTCATCTTGAAATTACAGTAATTACGACATGGTGTGAATGCAGGTAATCTTCCACTGTTCTGAGATCCATTTCCATTGCTCATGTGCCCATTCTAAGGGCTTTCAGCTGTGGACAGGGGTCATCATGGGCAGTCTGATCAGTCTGCATCTACTTAGGCCAATCATTAAAATTTTGGCCACATAAACTTTCTACAAGTAATAGGCCTTGGACACCATACACTTCGTCACCAGTTTGTGGTTTGTGCCTCCTCAGACCACTGTGGTTCTTACAAATTCTGACCAGGAGCTCCCCAGGGAAGTTCTGACATAGTTGTCTGGCCAACAACATTTTTGCCTTTGGCAAGATCTTTTTCCTTCCATTTTCTCTTTCACCAACACATTAACTAAATAAACTGATTAATTTATTATATAAATAACCCAGACCTGCGCATGTGACCTTGTTAAGAGATGATTGACAATATTCACTTCAACTGAGTAGTCATAAAGTTTTGGCTCATCGGTGAATGTAGCAGTGCATTGCTGTCTGTTTTGAGTTGGTTGACTGCATCTTTTTGCAATGATTTTGAAGGCTCAGTACTGGATTACAGGATTAGTCACTTAGAAATGTGAAAACATGCACTTCATGGTAAAGCATAATGTTGAAACTGTCAACGAGACAAAAATTTGAAAGGAAAGTAATATTAGTATTATTAGGGGGTGCCCCCAACTAAGGATTTTCATAATCGAATAGGAATTTTCTAATCTTGCCGTTAGTCGACTGATAGTTGAATCATATGTTTGGGGGCGGGGCAAAATACATTACATTCCACAGTCATAAATACTGACATTAACACACAGGGAACATTTGTAACAGACAGCTCGCTGATACAAACGGGGTAGGCCTAAATAATGTGTTATGGGTAACTCTTTATAATAACTGCACGCTATGAATCATTAGGTAAGCGTTAGTAAATAGTCAGTTCATCCTTTATAAAGTATTGTCCCAACATTAATAGTCATTAGTAAGCAGTTTGTAAATACAGCTATAAATGCCTTGTTCTTGATTTATAAGCATATCTATTACAAAGGAGATTTAAAGGCTCAGTTATCTTCCTAACAGAAAAAAATAAACAAACACAACACAGAGGGATACAGAATTCAAAAATATTTTTCAAGATGAAAAAAAAAATGAAACTGTCCAACTGTACACTTTAATTTTTCGGTAACACTTTATTTTAAGGTCTCTTAACTAGTTGCTAATTAGCATGCATATTAATAGAATATTAGCCATTTATTAGCAGTAATTAAGCACATATTAATGCCTTATTCTACATGACCTTATTCTACATCCCTAATCCTACCCAATACCTAAACGCAACAACTACCTTAATAACTATTAATAAGCAGCAAATTAGGAATTTATTGAGGGAAAAGTCGTAGTTAATAGTTAATAAGTGTTCCCTATTCTAAAGTGTTACCAATTTTTCCTTTTAGTTGTACAGTTTAATTTTTGCATCTTGAAAAAATATTGGTAACACTTTAGAATAGGGAACACTTATTAACTATTAACTACGACTTTTCCCTCAATAAATTCCTAATTTGCTGCTTATTAATAGTTATTAAGGTAGTTGTTACGTTTAGGTATTGGGTAGGATTAGGGATGTAGTGATGTAGTAATGTAGAATAAGGCATTAATATGTGCTTAATTACTACTAATAAATGGCTAATATTCTATTAATATGCATGCTAATTAGCAACTAGTTAAGAGACCTTAAAATAAAGTGTTACCAAAATATTTCAAGGTTCTGTATCCCTCTGTGTTGTGTTTGTTTAACTTGTCTGTTTGGAAGATAAATGAGCCTTTAAATCTCATTTGTAAATGCTTTACAAGGTATGAATAGTCCTCACTTTAGATGAGCTCACAAAAATAGATGGCTGGCAACTACTAAATGTTTTATAACTGCCTGAATTAATCATGAATTACAGCAGGAATGTGTTAATAAAGCATTTATTAAAGGAACACTCCACTTTTTTTGGAAATAGGCTCATTCTCCAACTCCCCCAGAGTTAATAAGTTGAGTTTTACCGTTTTTGAATCCATTCATCCGATCTCCGGGTCTGGCGAGAGCACTTTTAGCATAGCTTAGCATAGATCATTGAATCCTATTAGACCAGTAGCATCGCGTTTAAAAACAATCAAAGAGTTTCGATATTTGTCCTATTTAAAACTTGACTCTTCTGTAGTTATATCGTGTACTAAGATCGGCGGAAAATGAAAAGTTGCGATTTTCTAGGCTGATATGATTAGGAACTACTCTCATTCCGGCGTAATAATCAAGGAACTTTGCTGCCGTAACATGGCCGCAGCAGGCGCAGTGATATTACGCAGCGCCTGAAAGTAGTCCCCAGCTACCGGGGACTACTTTCAGGCGCTGCGTAATATCACTAATATATTTAAGTTGGATGGTAAGTTAAGTTGGATTGCTCTCTGAGATCGATTGCTTCAGTCTGTTGCACGCTGCTGAGAGGTTTGTGTTTTTTCACAAGCTCATCAAACAACAGTGGTAAGTGGTAAGTTAAGTTGGTGTCATTCATCAATCACGGTGAGTAATGGCTTCTTCTCCTGCTATTGTTGTTTGCACTGTCTGCCACATGTATAGTTTATCTGTCTCTGTCAGCAGCGAGGGATTCACATGTGATAAATGCAGGGAAATAGTTAGGCTGACAGAGAAGGTTTTAGAATTAGAGACACGCATCCAAACTTTAATTGAGGATAGTAAGAATGTGAGGGCTGTAGATACTGCTTTGGATGCGACTAGCTCAGGGAGTCCTGTACATTGTTCGGTTTCGGTTGAGCCCGTGCAGCAGGGCAGCTGGGTGACAGTGAGGCGGCATAGTCGCGGGTCAAAACACCACTCTTCCGTTCCGATCAGAACATCAAACAGGTTCTCCCCACTCAGTGAAGCACCCACTGAGAAACCTGATGAAAGTGCTCTAGTTATTGGCGATTCTATTGTACGGAACGTGAAAATAGAGACACCAGCCACCATAGTCCATTGTTTACCAGGAGCCAGAGCGCCTGACATCTTGGCAAATTTAAAAGTGCTGGCTAATGCTAAACGTAAATTCAGTAAGATTGTTATCCACGTCGGCGCTAATGATGTTCGACTTCGCCAGTCGGAGATCACTAAAAATAATGTTAAAGAGGTGTGTGAACTTGCAAGTACGATGTCAGACACTGTAATATGCTCTGGTCCCCTCCCTGCTTACCGGGGTGATGAGATTCATAGCAGACTGTCGTCACTTAATGGCTGGATGTCTAAGTGGTGCCCGCAAAATAACATAGGCTTTATAGACAATTGGATGAGTTTTTGGGGCAGACCTGACCTGTTGAAAAGAGATGGTGTTCATCCCTCCTGGGGTGGTGCCGCTCTTCTCTCTAGAAATATGGCACATAGTCTTAGAGTTTGTACTTGACTAACTGGAGCCCAGGTCAGGAAGCAGACAGACTGGCTAAACCGATCGTCTGCTAGCCGCCTCACGTCACAGAAGTCAGTTAACTCTCAGCACATAGAAACTTTTTCACCTAGATATCACACTATAGAGACTGTGTCTGTTCCCCGATCTAGAAAATACAGAAAACATCCAAACCAATGTAATAGTAACAATTTAATTAATGTTCAACAAATAAAAAAACGATATAATACAGATAAAGACTTGATAAAGCTTGGCTTATTGAATATTAGATCCCTTTCTTCAAAAGCACTTTTTGTAAATGATATGTTCACTGACCATAAACTAGATGTGCTTTGTCTGACAGAAACCTGGCTAAAACAAGATGATTACATTACTTTAAACGAGTCTACACCCCAAGATTACTGTTACAAACATGAACCGCGTCCAAAAGGTAAAGGGGGAGGTGTTGCTACAATTTATAGAAATATTCTCAGTATCTCTCAAAGGTCGGGCTTCAAGTATAATTCGTTTGAAGTAATGGTGCTCCATATAACGTTATCCAAAGAAACAAGGGTTAATGATAAATCCTCTGTGATGTTTGTACTGGCTACTTTATACAGGCCACCAGACTTTACAGACTTTATTAAAGCATTTTCTGATTTTCTGTTCGGCACAACACAGTTCGTACTTGACTAACTGGGGGCCCAGGTCAGGAAGCAGACAGACTGGCTAAACTGACCGTCTGCTAGCAGCCTCACGTCACAGAAGTCAGTTAATTCTCAGCAAATAGAGACTCTTTCACCTAGATATCACCTAGAGAGACTGTGTCTGTTCCCCAAACTAGAAAATACAAAAAACGTTCCAACCAATTTAAGAGTAACAATTTGATTGATGTTCAAAAAAAATAAAAAAATGTGTATAATACAGAGAAACAAATGATAAAGCTTGGCTTACTGAATATCAGGTCCCTTTCTACAAATGATAAATCCCCTGTGATGTTTGTACTGGCTACTGTATACAGGCCACCAGGGCACCATACAGACTTTATTAAAGCATTTTCTGATTTTCTGTCGGAGTTAGTGCTGACTGCAGATAAAGTCCTAATTGTTGGTGATTTTAATATCCATGTTGATAATGAAAAAGATTCGTTGGGATCAGCATTTATAGACATTTTAAACTCTATTGGTGTTAAACAACATGTCAGGACCTACTCATTGTCGAAATCATACTCTAGATTTAATACTGTCACATGGAATTGATGTTAGTGGGGTTGAAATTTTGCAGCAGAGCGATGATATCTCAGATCATTATCTAGTCTCCTGTATATTCCATATAGCTAAAGCTGTAAAGCCAACTTCTTGTTACAAATATGGTAGAACCATTACCTCCACCACAAAAGACTGGTTTATAAATAATCTTCCTGACTTATCGGAGTTCCTCAGTTTATCCAATAGCTCAGAACAACTTGATGATGTAACAGGAACTATGGACTCTCTCTTTTCTAGCACTTTAGATGCGGTTGCTCCTTTACGCTTAAGGAAGATTAAGGATAAGAGTCCAACACCGTGGTATAATGAGCACACTCGCGCCCTAAAGAGAGCAGCCCGGAAAATGGAGCGCAGCTGGAGGAAAACTAAATTAGAGGTATTTCGTTTAGCTTGGCGGGAAAGTACCCTATCCTACAGAAAAGCATTAAAAACTGCTAGATCTGATTACTTTTCGTCTCTTCTAGAAGTAAACAAACATAACCCTCGGTACTTATTTAAAACAGTGAATTACTAAATTAACAAAAAATAAAGCATCAACAGGTGTTGGCATTTCCCAAGAGCATAGCAGTAATGACTTTGAACTATTTTACTTCCAAGATCGATACTATCAGAGATAAAATTGTATCCTTGCAGCCGTCAGCTACAGTATCGCATCAGATAGCACACTATAGATCCCCTGAGGAACAATTCCGTTCATTCTCTACTGTAGGAGAGGAAGAATTGTATAAACTTGTTAAATCATCTAAAACAACAACATGTATGTTAGACCCGATTCCATCGAAACTACTAAAAGAGCTGCTTCCAGAAGTCATAGATCCTCTTTTGGCTATTATTAATTCATCATTGTCATTAGGATATGTCCCCAAAACCTTCAAATTGGCTGTTATTAAGCCTCTCATTAAAAAACCACAACTTGACCCCAAAGACCTAGTTAATTATAGACCGATCTCAAATCTCCCTTTTCTGTCAAAGATACTAGAAAAGGTAGTATCCTCACAATTATATTCCTTCCTAGAGAAAAATGATATCTGTGAGGAATTCCAGTCAGGATTTAGATCATATCATAGTACTGAGACTGCTCTCATTAGAGTTACAAATGACCTGCCTCTATCATCTCTATCTATCGATAGCAATCTTTCATTTGAAAGCCATGTTTCTAGCATCTGTAAAACTGCGTTTTTTCATCTCAAAAACATATCTAAATTACGACCTATGCTCTCAACGTCAAATGCAGAAATGTTAGTTCATGCTTTAGGACCTCAAGGCTAGACTATTGTAATGCTGTATTGGGTGGTTGTTCAGCACGCTTGATCAGCAAACTACAGTTAGTCCAAAATGCAGCAGCTAGAGTCCTTACTAGAACCAGGAAATATGATCATATTAGCCCGGTTCTGTCAACACTGCACTGGCTCCTTATCAAACATCGGATAGATTTTAAAATCTTGTTAATTACTTATAAAGCCCTGAATGGTTTAGCTCCTCAGTACTTGAGCGAGCTCTTATCGCGTTATAGTCCTCCACGTCTGCTGCGTTCTCAAAACTCTGGCCGTTTGATAATACCTAGAATATCAAAATCGACTGCGGGCGGCAGATCCTTTTCCTATTTAGCACCCAAACTATGGAACAATCTACCTAACACTGTTCGGGAGGCAGACACACTCTGTCAGTTTAAATCTAGATTAAAGACACATCTCTTTATCCTGGCGTACACATAACACACTAATACGCTTCTATTATTCAAATCCGTTAAAGGATTGTTAGGCTGCATTAATTAGATCAACCGGAACCGGGAACACTTCCCACAACACACGGTGTACTCGTTACATCGTAAGTAGAATGGCATCTACGCTAATATTTGTCTGTTTCTTTCCTATGATCAGATGGTGGATCAGCACCAAGAGATGATGTCTGCAGCCCTGATCGTCAGCGGAGACCAGGACACCCAGATGACCCCCAGAGACCTCGATTAAAATACACTAAAACTAAAAAATATAATAAAATACCTAACTATATAATACTACTATTGTTAGAACCTGAAACTTTTGAACTGTGGGTGTTGTCTGGTCAGAGGAGAACTGGCCCCCCGACTGAGCCTGGTTTCTCCCAAGGTTTTTTTTTTCTCCATTCTGTCACAGAGGGAGTTTTGGTTCCTTGCCACTGTCGCCTCTGGCTTGCTCAGTTGGGGACACCTAATTTCTAGCGATTATCGCCGATTTGATTGCTCATATACTATTTAAACTAAACTGAGCTAGACAATGACATCTCTGCTCTGAATTCAATAATGAAATGCCTTTAACTGAAAATGTTTAATCTTATTATATATTACTGACACTCTGTCCTCCAATTTGATACTGTTAAGTGCTTTGACACAATCTGTATTGGTAAAAGCGCTATATAAATAAAGGTGACTTGACTAATATCACATATATAGCCTACATGGATAAGAACTGTTCATGTAATTAATTGGTTTTCTAAAAACTACAAAAAGTGTATTATTAAAGGCAGTATTTTTTTTTTAAATGTTGTTTCTACAAATATTACTTACACACACACACAGTTCCCCCTTCAATACCCCCCAGTAAGAATGACCATATAAATGTAAAAAGTATGAGAATTTATTTTAATTTATTATTGAAAATTTGACATCAACAAATGCATAAAAAACACTTTAGAACCTCTAAGAACTCCCAGGACCTCAATTTTATCCTAAAAGAGGACAGAAAAAAGGAAAGAGAGAAAAAGAGGTGACATATATAGACACATAGTTAGTCAGATCTCAGTGAACTCAATGGTAAATGGTAAATTTGGAGCATATACCTTAAGAAGAATTTCTTTGTTGTAGGACCTGCTCTCTTCTTCCATGCCTTCTGTTTATAAACTTCTCAGTTTCTCCATCCAGCACACTGCGTATTTGCAGAAAAATAAATAAATATATATTTATAAAAAATATATATCATAATCAGAAAGAGTTTTATTGCCAAGTATGCTTGCACATACAAGGAATTTCTTTTAGTGTCAAATGCTTCTAGTTCACAGAGACAATAACAACACACAGACAACAAAAATATACGAGAATAAAAAAGCATTTACCTGTTCTGTAGATTGCCTGGGGGAAGAAACTGTTGCTGTGCTGTGGTGTGCAGCAGCTACTGACACACAAAGGGGAGAAAAAGAAAAAGCCTCACTCAATATCAGATAATGTTTGTACAAACTGAACATGGCAAATCCAAGATACAGGATGACTGCTTGACTGGTCACTTACAAAAATTGGATGACAATCTGAAAAAAGAAAGAAAAAAAGAATAAATATTTTCATTATTGAAAATAATTATAATTTTACTTGAATATGACTTTTATTTCTTCCCTGGTGTATACACATGCATACATGTTTTACTTTTATTGTAATTATTTGTTATTAAAAAGCAGAAATATTATTATTTTTACTATTATTATCTCATAAGGATAGGCTACATTGGCTTGTGTGAGTCTTCTCTCACTCGCTCTATCACACACGATGAGAGAGAGAGAGTGCGCGTTCAGTGTGCGTCAGTGTCGCGCGGTCTCACTCAGACAAATCTGTGAGACAACACTGCTTGAATGTGAAAATATTTATTATTCATGATAATTGTAAAATGAATATATAGGCTATTTATAGGCATTTTTTAAACTAACGTTACCTTGACCGACATGAATGTGAAATGAAAGGAGGTTTTCTCAATTCTAGCAGATCTGTGCAAATGACGTCACACAGATATAACGGCATTAACGGTAACTAGATAGTAAAGTTTGGATACAAACTTTAAGTTGGCATGAAAAGGCCTAGCCAGAAAGTTTGTAAAAGTTTTAAAAGTTTGAAGATGTTCAGTTTGAAGTAGTTTGAAATACGTAAAATAATTTTAAAGATTAATGTTTGAATGTTTTATAGGCAATACAGTCTATCAGAAGAACAGACAGAAAAACAGATCGCTGGGGTGGCTTCTAGAGTGGTTGCTAGGGTTTTTCTAGGTTACCTGGGGTAGTTGCTAGGGTGTGCAGAAAAGCTGAGCGGATGTGGCGGAAGACAAAACTTGAAATTCACTATAGCATCTATAAAGACAGCCTTCATGCTTTCAATGTGGAACTAGCCACAGCTAGACAGACCTTCTTCTCAAACCTTATAAACAGTAACTTAAACAACTCTCGCACTCTTTTTGCTACTGTGGAGAGACTGACAAACCCCCCAAGTCAGATTCCCAGTGAAATGCTCTCTGACATTAAATGCAATGAGTTTGCTTCCTCCTTTTCTGAGAAGATCAACAATATCAGAAAGGAGATTGGCATATCTACTTTTGCACAGGTCACACAGATTTCGACCGCAATTTCAAAAAGAAGTGACTATGTCTGTTTTTGAAGAAATTGATTGCAAAATTTTGAAAGAAATAGTACAGCACCTTAAATCATCAACCTGCTATCTTGACACACTTCCCACATCTTTTTTCAAAAGTGTGCTTCACTGTTTAGAAGCAGATCTCTTAGAAGTGGTGAACGCTTCACTTCTTTCTGGGACTTTTCCAAACTCCCTGAAAACTGCAGTTGTTAAGCACCTTCTGAAAAAGCGCAATCTTGATAACACAATGCTGAACAACTATAGACCAATATCAAATCTTCCGTTCATAGGTAAGATTATTGAAAAGGTAGTTTTTAATCAGCTGAACAACCACTTAAACTTAAATGGATACCTGGACGATTTTCAATCTGGTTTCCGAGCACATCATAGCACAGAAACAGCACTCATTAAGATAATAAATGATATTCGCTTAAATTCTGATTCAGGCAAAGTATCAGTTCTGGTACTACTAGATCTTAGTTCTGCATTTGACACTGTTGATCATAACATATTTCTAGAGAGACTGGAAAACTGGATCGGGCTTTCTGGGATGGTACTCAAATGGTTCAGGTCATACTTAGAAGGAAGAGGTTATCATGTGAGTATAGGAGAGTATAAGTCTAAGTGGACATCCATGACATGCGGAGTCCCACAAGGCTCAATTCTTCCACCACTCTTGTTTAGCCTGTATATGCTCCCACTAAGTCAAATAATGAGAGAGAACCAAATTGCCTATCACAGCTATGCTGATGATACGCAGATTTACCTAGCCTTATCTCCAAATGACTATAGCCCCATTGACTCCCTCTGCCAATGCATTGATGAAATAAACTGTTGGATGTCCCAGAACTTTCTTCAGTTAAATAAGGAGAAAACTGAAGTCATTGCATTTGGAAACAAAGATGAAGTTATCAAGGTGAATGCATACCTTGACTCTAGGGGTCAATCAACTAAAAACCAAGTCAAAAATCTTGGGGTGTTTCTGGAGTCAGACCTTAGTTTTAGTAGCCATGTCAAAGCAGTAACTAAATCAGCTTACTATCATCTCAAAAACATTGCAAGAATTAGATGTTTTGTTTCCAGTCAAGACCTGGAGAAACTTGTTCATGCCTTCATCACCAGCAGGGTGGATTATTGTAATGGTCTCCTCACCGGCCTTCCGAAGAAGACCATCAGACAGCTGCAGCTCATCCAGAACGCTGCTGCCAGGATTCTGACTAGAACCAGAAAATTTGAGCATATCACACCAGTCCTCAGGTCCTTACACTGGCTTCCAGTTACATTTAGGATTGATTTTAAAGTACTTTTACTCGTTTATAAATCTCTAAATGGCCTAGGACCTAAATACATTGGAGATATGCTCACTGAATATAAACCTAACAGACCACTCAGGTCATTAGGATCGAGTCAGTTAGAAATACCAAGGGTTTACACAAAACAAGGGGAGAACGCTTTTAGCTATTATGCCGCCCGCAGTTGGAACCAGCTTCCAGAAGAGATCAGATGCGCTAAAACATTACCCACATTTAAATCCAGACTCAAAACTCATCTGTTTAGCTGTGCATTTGTTGAATGAGCACTGTGCTACGTCCGAACTGATTGCACTATGTATAATCACTTTCTATTCTTAAATGTTTTAAATTCTTTTAAAATCCATTTTTAAATCACTTTGTTTTTATTATTGTGATTTACTATTATTTTTAATTTCTTAAATCAATCATATCATTTTAAAAGTTTAAACACACGGCTGAAGTAAGTACTGTGATGGTGAAGAGAATGTGGGCAAAGAAAGACAAGAGTGTTGGTTAATCAGTTGAAAGTAGGAGTTCAATTTGTTTGCTTTAAGATGGTCAAAGTAAGTAGGGGGTGAAGTAGTGGAATAGTTAGGTGTTTTGGAAGGTTTTTCCACTTAGTGTGGAAGAGTTTGAACAAAGCTTGAGAATGTTGGTTTTTAAATTTCCTAAATTCCCTATTCCCAATTTTTATTGTTGTGATTATTATTTTTTAATGACTATTTTACTTCTTTTTATGTAAAGCACCTTGAATTACCACTGTGTATGAAATGTGCTATATAAATAAACTTGCCTTGCCTTGCCAGTATGAATAATATAAACCAACCCCCATGTCTCTATGACATTCAGATTTGAAGATATGCCTGTTTGGGTTGCTAGGGTACTCGACATTGGTTGCTAGGGATTAGCTAGGAAGTGTCTATGGTGATTCATGATTGGCTGTTTGCCGCCCCAAGTCAAAGGAGCCCACCCCCATATCTCTATGACATTCAGATTGAAAGATATGGCTGTTTGGGTTTGAGTTGCTAGAGTGTTTGATCATGGTTGCTAGGGTGTGGCTAGGAAGTGTCTATGGTGATTCATGATTGGCTGTTTGCTGCCCCGAGTCAAATGAGCCCACCCCCATGTCTCTATGACACTGTGATCCAAAGATATCCATCTGGGCTTTTAACATGGCAGTCTATGGGATCAGTTGCTAGGGTGCTATAAATGGTTGCTAGGGTGTGGCTTGATAGCTTCATAATGATCCTGAGAGTCTGATTGGTTGGCTGAGTAAAATGAGCCCACCCCATGTCTCTATGATATTGTGATGCAGAATTATGTTCAATGCAAAATTCCTATGTAAATTACCATAGTAGAAAAAACACGTGTTCAGATGCTGTTTCATGGGCCGTCCCTCACCATAGTATGTCAATGGGGCAATTTTGGGGCGCTCTTGTGCCCCAGAGGTACAACTTATACCCCATTGTGGGGTATGTTCTCGCACAGCTTGATAGCCTCTCTAAATGTGGTGATTCATATGTTTCTACGAAATTCTTGCTCTGAGCTACAACTCGTCAAAGTTGGCCGCAATGTTAAGTCTATGGGATTTTTTGGCCAATTTTTCGCCCACTGTGCGATTATCGTACACCTGATCGCTTATAAAAGACATAGCACACCATTCCTCAATAAGCCGCATGATTTGATGCCACTTTCATGGGTCTGTGACGAACGGTGCAGGAGTAGCGAACCAAAGTTTTGTCCAGAAGAAGAAGAATAATAATAAGTATGCAAGATAACAATAGTGATGCCTTGCCTTTGGCAAGCACCACTAACTAGAATGTACATTTCCTGAAGAAAATGTGAGTGGTGCTTGCCGTGGCAAAACTTGGCACTGTAGCCATCCATGATGTCCTTGTGATGTTGTGGAGTCCAGATATGGTTACTGTATGTTGCTATATGGTTGCTAGGGTGCTCTAAATGGTTGCTAAGATATGGAAATGCAGCCTATGGTGTTATATTTAAAGACTATTTAGAATTCGTAATTAAAAGAACCCAACCCCCATGTCTCTATGACATTCAGAATTGAAGATATGCCTGTTTGAGTTTGGGTTGCTAGGGTACTCAACATTGGTTGCTAGGGAGTGGCTAGGAAGTGTCTATGGTGATTCACAATTGGCGGTTTGCTGCCCCGAATCAAACGAGCTCACCCCCATATCTCTGTGACATTCAGATTTGAATATATGCCTGTTAGGGTTTGGACACAACCATTCTTGATTGGCTGTTTGCTGCCCGATCAATTTGTGAAACGTCACCATTGGTATTTATGCCAGTCCGTATCCAGATCAGATGGTGGATCCAGCACCTAGAGACGACCTCTACAGCCCTGAATGTCAGCGGAGACCATGTCAACTAGATGAGCTCCAGAGACAGATCCCCAGTGAAGACCTCGTTGGCCATCGGGACAAGACCACGAGGACCAGACAAGTCCTCTGCTCAATCTGACCTGTGCAGGAATTAAACCATGCCATGCTGGTTTCATCTGGCCAGAGGAGAACTGCCCCTCGACTGAGCCTGGTTTCTCCCAAGATTTTCTACTCAGTTTCTATCACCGATGGAGTTTTGAGTCCTTGCCGCTGTCGCCTTTGGCTTACTTATTTGGGGACGCTTGGCTGATTGCATAGACACTATTGGAAGAGAGCTGAACTGAATGATGATTTCATTGAATCATCAATGAACTGACTTCAACTGGAAAAATGACTTGTTAATGTCCTCTTGTATTATTAACAAACTATTTTCCTGTTTGACTGTAAAACAGCTTTGACACGATCAGTATTGTATAAAGTGCATTATAAATAAAGGTTATTTGAATTTATAAACTGTAACACTTTTTTTTTTTGTGACTTCTGCCTCATTTTAAATATGTAATTGTGAACAGTAGTAATATTTGTAAATGTTTGTTTGCTAACATTTTGTTTAGCTGGTTTAGGTTTTTCTTATTTCATTAAAGTTTAAACTGAATTTTGCAGTTGTATTACAGATGTAATGTTTGTCAGCTGGAGCTTTAAAGTGATAGTTCACCCAAAAATGAAAATTTGCTGTTAATTTACTGACCCTTAGGCCATCCGAGATGTAGGTGACCTTTTTTTCTTTAAGCCTGTATGTTTAGTCTGTATGAGAAATGTTATTAATGGAGATTGTTATTAAATAATGGCTATTATGTGCTGTACATTGTGTTTTAGTGATTGATAAACCCCAGTTAATAATTTTGTTAAACTATAAAAATGTTTTAGTTCCCCACAATTTCTTATGATGCCCAAATAATAAATCTTAGTTGAGGTAACATAAAACACATGGAGTAAAGTGTTCAATTTTAATTGGCTGTAGTCTTCTAAATGTTTGACCAATTAAAACATTTTATTTTAATGGACTATAAAACTACTTTTTAGAGTGTAGACTGTGTCTGTTCCCTGAATACTGAGGACAAATTATATGCTTACTAAGGGATATAGAATAAAATCAGATTGTGATTTAACCAAATTATAGCAAAGTACACTAAAAAAAAATGATTCAGTCTAAATTTACATTTTATGTAATTCAATTGCATAATTTTCCATCCATTTGGATTACATAGTTTAAACATAAATCAATAAATTTAATATGATTCATATCCATCAGTCATATGTGAATGAAACAGGTAAGATTTATGTAATAATTCACAGTAAAGCCCCCACACTGCTCAGTGTTCATGTGTTTCCACACTACAGAGTGTTCAAGTAGAATTGAAGCAGTGCTGGAGTTAAGAAGATAATTATGTGATGATTGATCATTAATGTTGAACAGCTGCTGTTATCAAGAAGAATCACCGAAGAAAAGAGTGTAACGGTGGTGGCCCTGAGAGTATTAAAAAAAAAACATATTTAATCATTACTTTTCTTCGGGCGCCAGACAGGGTTTAAAACCTGTCAATAAATAAACTCCGGATAACTCATTAAAACCACCAAAGTACATAAGAAGGTCTTAAAGGGGAAATGAATCAAACTAGACATACAATACACTGCATATGCAAATTTATTACACAGCGAAAACACGTGTGAAATACAACAATGGTCCAATACATTCAAGATGCTTTGAGTCAAATTTACATTTCACTTAACCCCACCATATAAATCAGGAAAGCAGAATAGCAGTAAAAAAAAAAAACAACAACGAAAAAGAAGAGTAAAGACTGAGGGGAAGAGACTAATTTTCAGAAACCCGACTGGAATAAGGTTGATGCAGTGCCGTTTCCTCAATGCCGATTTCGCTTCCGTGAAACCTTAAGTTTCAAATACAATGAAGCCCCTCCCTACAGCCCAAACGTAAGAGAAAAAAAAAAGAGAGAATAACTTAATCAGAGCAAACCCTTAATTATTTAGAATTTACAACTCAGTTTCTATTTTCCACATAAACAAATAAACAAAAAACAAATATATACAAGGGTATAACGGAGTCGTTTGTATGACGTGCATAGTGTGTGTGTAGTGTGTGCGTCAGCGGTTTTTTTTTAGAAAGAGACATGGCGTGTGTATGCATTTCACTTATACCGTGTGCAGCTGGTCTTCAGCTTGGAGCATTAAGAGTACAGATGGACAACAGAATCTTCGTTCACAACACGAACTAGAAGACTGGTAATAAGGCATAGTCTAGGACACGCACTTCTGCCAGCAACCAAAATAAAGAGTTTGCGTTACAACGAACCCCACCACACACCTTACATGACATCCAAAAATCCAGGTAAGTACTAGTTACCCCTGCAGGCCACTGTTTTCGTCCTTCACGTCACTCCTACTTCCAAACAGACTCACTCTTTGCACCGTAGCACGCGCTACTCCCACCTCGTCACATCCCCGCAGCCGCTAGACTTCTCACACTTCCGTCATGCGTGAACCAGATCTTACCCCTCCTTAAATAACTGGTCCCTAATTATCCGTGTTAACCAGAAACGTAAACAATCACGTGGCGATCAACTTCCGTTCTGCCACACTCCCCCCTCCATGAAAAAAACAACTCCTAGTTGTTGAACTTGTAAGTTAAAACCCCAAGAAATCTTCTTCCGGGACTCCAATTCCTCCGCAGTAGGAAAACAAGGTTTCAAATTACATACATGCACATTATGCACATCCTCTCCTGTGGACTCCAGGGCAACTCTATATGTTCTAGCCGATATAGGCTCGGCCAGGGCAACAGATGGAAGTCCCAAGGGTGTGGCCAGCCCAGAATCCATGAAATTGACCTCCGCTCCAGAGTCAATCAAAGTCAAAACCTGATGAACAACACCATTGAACAGTAACGAGGCTTGGAACTCACAACGACCACCAGAGGGCAGTTGAGTACTAGTGACACTCACCGTTCGTGCTCCCTTGAGCGGTGAGCGCCGCTCTCTTAGGGTCAACCGTGCTCTCCCGACCTGCATTGGCTCCTTCTCGGAAACAACAAGATGCTGGGGAGGCGTGTCACTCGCCGCTCCTGACGCGGCTCTAGTGACGAGCTCGGGGGAAAACACTCTCCTGCGATGACGAGAACGGAGGGAAATCCGGTTCTCCACTCGGATGGCGAGGTTGATGAGCCCATCCAGGCTCAAGGGTAATTCAAGGGAATAGATCTCATCCTTGATATGCTCGGCCAGACCGTGGAGAAAGTGATCTCAAAGAGCCTTGTCGTTCCAGCCACAGGACGCCGCGAGCGTACGAAACTCGATCGAGTAACTGGAAACAGACCCCTCTCTCTGCCGTAGCAGCACCAGGGCTCGTGCCGCCTCCGTTCCTAGAACCGAGCGATCAAATACCTTGCGCAGCTCCTCCGAGAAACTCTCAAAGGAAGAACAGCAGCTCCGCTCGTTATCCCACATGGCCGTTCCCCATTCTCTCGCTTGCCCCACCAAGAGCGTGATGGTGAAAGCTACCTTAGACCGCTCCGTAGGAAAACAGGACGGCTGCAGTGAGAAAATCAGAGAGCATTGGGACAAATTGACAAATCCTGCCCTAATTGACAAATGGGACAATTGGGGCAGGAGGATTGAGCCGTGGTTCAACGCGACGGTTACTCGTTCCATCGGGATCAGGAGGAGGGGTTGACGTAGGAGCCGCGGGAGGGCTGGTGTGCAGCTGATCAAACCGTTCAACCAGCTGGTTGAGCTGGAGAGAGATCTCAGAGTAAGCGCGGCGGGAAGCCGCGATCTCCTCCTGATGATGACCCAGAAGAACGCCCTGCTGCATAAGAGCTTGGCGCATCTCATCCTCCTCTGCTGTGTCCATAATGTGGTTAGTAGATTCTGTGACGGCACGAGGAGAACAGAGGACTCAAAGGCAGAGGAGAGATTCAATCACAAGGTTTATTTACCAAAGGTGAACAAAACAAAAAAAACTGTAACAAAACTCAGCGAGCAAGTCTCTGGGGTAATCCAGCTACGGTCGGCAGTGAGATGCGGACCCAACAAGCGGATCACTGCCCAAGACCTAGCGCTCACACAGGATCAACCACTAAAGAGTGGAGTGAGGCAGAGAGTGGCAGTCCTTCTCTCTATGCGTCCTGGGGTGCAAACAGACAGACGTGAGTGAACACCAAAACACAGAACACAAAACAATCTACTAACAACAGGAACTAGTCAGAAGAGAAATATAAAGGAAATGGTAATGAGCAACAGGTGGAATAGAAGCAGCTCGTGACATGCGCAGCCCCACCGCCAGATCAGCGCTGATTGCACCTGTCACAAGCTGCCGAAAAGGACATGACAACACAGACAGCAGAGGGAGCCAGGGTGGCACCCTGGCCCTGTGACAGGATATTTGAGTTAGCGTAGTCGAACTGATTATGAACCACGGACCGACCGTGGACCGCCAGAAAACAGTAATTATAAACCAGCGGCTCGTCAGCGGACCGCTGTCGGAAAAGCAGTGGCTGCCGCTGGTGGTTCACTGGAATAACGATGAGTAAAACGCTGGTGAACCGCGGGCGGCATCCGCCGATGGGCCGCCAACTTTGCCACCAGTGGGCCGCAAGTGGCCCGCTGGTCTTATGTTAGCTCAGATTTTACTCGCCAGTGTGTGAGTTGGAGGCTATGTAGAGGCTATGTATAAGTTTAGCACAGATGTATTGTCACTCGCCGAAAACTTCAGTTTCTTCAGATGAATAATAATACTGATCAATAATACTGATAAGATAAAAATCATACTATGAATTCTGCTATGAACAATATAAACGCACTAAGGATTAACGAGCTGCTGGATTCATGAATATTAATTAACCTTGTCTGCATTGGCTCTAACTGGTTTGCTGAAATCAAAACAGGAACGATAATAGGTGAGAGCAAGCCAATGAGATTGTCGTTTGCACATTAGCTCCACCTACTACCGAAGAACCCTGCAGTTAAGCTGAAGAATTCCAAAGGAACTCTGTTATTTTGACAGGAAAATACAACAAAGAATATCATTTACATACCATTCAGAATTGACGCGCTACATGTAAGACTCATTCTCTCTCTTTGTGTGTGAGGGAAAAAAAAACAAAGCGATGGCGAGTCGTGCGCTTCACACTAGCTTACAGTACGTCAAATACAGGTGCGCTGCGCATTCATTCAGATGATCTGAAAAATAGATCGCTTGACGGAGAGTGAAACTCTGAAGTTTTCGGCGAGTGACAATACATCTGTGCTAAACTTATACATAGCCTCCAACTCACACACTGGCGAGTAAAATCTGAGCTAACATAAGACCAGCGGGCCACTTGCGGCCCACTGGTGGCAAAGTCGGCGGCCCATCGGCGGATGCCACCCGCAGTTCACCAGCGTTTTGCTTATCGTTATTCCAGTGGACCACCAGCTGCAGCCACCACTTTTCCGACAGCGGTCTGCTGACGAGCCGCTGGTTTATAATTACTGTTTTCTGGCGGTCCACAGTCGGTCCGTGGTTCATAATCAGTTAGCTTACGCTAACCCAAATATCCTTGCACACAATAATGGATTGTACAATGTACAAAAACATTGTACAATGGCAATTGAAAAATAATTTTCAATGAACAGATTAAACATACAAATTTATTTACAGTATATTTATCAGATGGTTTTATCCAATGTGACATATGTGAACTGAATAGAAGCATTCAGTTCACATATGTCCATACAAAAGTCAACCACAAAATTAACCATGGTTTAACTATGATTGTTGTAGTAAATTCACAGTAACTACCATAACCATGGACTTACTACAGCATAGTAGTAAACCTATAGTAACTACAAACTTCACCATGGTTTCAAAAACTATGGTTACCACAGTTTTACTGGAGCATTATTAAAATATTACTATTGTAGAAACATGATATCAAAACCTTAGTTTGAGAAAAACTAAAAAACCCTGATTACTATAGTTATGATTACTAGTTTTACCATAGTAAAAACATGGTTAACTGTTGTAATGGTACAATGCTTTTCACAATCAAAGCAGCTTTAGAAAATTTCAAGGTTTCAAAAAAAAAATCCAATCAACAGCCCAAGGTGACTGTGACTCAATGGGGAGCATCTTCTGACAACAAATTAATGTCTATATGTCAATAACTATAAGATAATACAAGTTATGTGTTCAAAGTCATGTTCAGTTAAAGGGACAACCATTAAAGGGTAGGTTCGGGGAATTTAAATCCACTTTATACTGTCACAAAGTCTGTAATATGTAAAAAAACATTCTGATAATGCAAAATATTATTTGGCTGACAAATAAATGGGTATATCTCATGGAACTCAGAGAAAGATTAAACATTGTTCATTCACATATATTACCATCATAGTAACAATGCAAAGTGGGTTGAAAATCACTCAACGTATGCTTTAAGGCAATGATTACAATACATAACATTTGTCAGGTTGGGATGTTCATCTATAGTTGCCATCATCTGGGGTCTTCATGAGAATTGGCATCATCTGAAGTAACCACAAGTGAGGCTGAATACAAGCTGTAGTAACACTGGGATGGACAACCTGAGAGATAGAAACAGGAAAACAAAAGGAGAAGAATTAGCATAGATGTTGTTCATATTATTTCAGGCAAAAGATGATTGTGCATTTATTAGTACAAGGTTATGAGTTATGTGAACGCTTGGCTAAAAGATGTATTTTTAATCTAGATTTAAACAGAGAGAGCGAGTGTGTCTGAGCCCCAAACATTATCAGAAGGCTATTCGAGAGTTTAAGAGTAAAATACGAAAAATCTCTGCCTCCTTTACTGGACTTTGATATTCTTGGGTACTACCAATAGTCCAGAGTTTTGTGACATTATTTAGCTTACTTTGGTATAATTTGGTTAAATCGCAATTTGATTTTATTCTATATCCCTTAGTAAGCTTATAATTTGTCCTCAGTATTCAGAGAACAGACAGTCTACACTGTAAAAAGTAGTTAAATGTTTTAATTGGTCAAACATTTAGAAGACTACAGCCAATTAATATTTAACACTTTACTCCATGTGTTTTATATGTTACCTCAACTAAGATTTATTATTTGGGCATCATAAGAAATTGCGGGGAAACTAAAACATATATTTTTATAATTTAACAAAATGATTCAAAATGACTAACTGGTGTTTATCAATCACTAAAAACACACAATTTACAGCACATAATAGCCATTATTTAATAACAATCTCCATTAATAACATTTCTCATACAGACTAAACATACAGGCTTAAAGAAAAAAAGTCACCTACATCTCGGTGTCACACCCCTGGACTTTTATTTGTGTTTTCATTCCCCGTGTGTGCCCTGCGACCTAGTTTCTGTCTCCCATTCATCGTATCATTATGTTCAGGTGTGTCCCCTCATTATCATTAATTACGTTCCCCTTATAAGTTGTATTCAGTTCTGTGTTACTTTGTCCGATCTCGTCAATGTATGTTTGTGGTGCCTTCCCTTGTGTTTGGATTACCTATGTGGATTATTAAAGACTGTTTATCACTATCTTCCTTCGTTGCGCTTCTCTCCCGCACCACACCGTGACAGAAGATCGAACCAACAGAAAGTAAGCGGCGTGTTTCCCTCGCGTTTTGTTTTCGTTTTTGTCTTGAATGATCCTGCAGTCCTCGTCCTCCTGCTGGAGCAGAGGGACCGTTCTCTCGAGGACCACACCGAAGACTTTGTTTTCCTGGCCAATTTAACACACTACCCGGACAGCTGCCTCTGCTCATTTTACCAAACTGGACTGAACTCCTTCACACGAGCGCAGCTGTCCGAGGACGGTCCTCGAGAGAGCCTCGCTGCCTTCATAGAGTGGGTGCTGGTGTCCTGCAAATCTCCTCTGACTGTGGACATCGCGGACAACGACACCAGCCCCACTCCGGACCCAGAGCCCAGCCCACCAACACCCAGCGGTGCGGAGCATCAGCCCGAGCCCACCGATGACGGAGAGCCATTCCCCGCCGCGATCTGCGAGCCAGCGCGAAGCCAAGCGACTGAGCGGAAGATCGCCCCGGAAGTTGAACCCAATACGTCAGATCAGGTGCATGAGCCGGCGACAGTGCCCATCGTGAGGGAGCCAACCGTGGACGGTGGGAACGCGGAGTGGAGCTCCGCCGCCTGTATCACGGCTGAGGATGAGTTGATTATTCATCTGGGGCTGCTGGACTTTGAAGGGGATCTCATAGACTGGGAGATGGATCTGGAGGTCGAAGTTCCCCCTCTCCTCTCTCGCTCGCCCTGGCTGGTCCCAGCCAGCTCGTCTGTGCCTCCGCTGGTCCTGTCCAGCTCGTCTGTGCCTCCGCTGGTCCCGTCCAGCTCGTCTGTGCCTCCGCTGGTCCCGTCCAGCTCCGCGCTGCAAGAGCGCACCCCAGTGCCTGCGCCACGAAGGCGCCTCCCTGTCTCCGCGCTGCAAGAGCGCCCCCTTGAATCCGCGCTGCAAGAGCGCCGCCCAGAGCCTGCGCTACGAAGGTGCTTCCCTGTCTCTGCGCTGCAAGAGCGCCCCCTTGAATCCGCGCTGCAAGAGCGCCGCCCAGAGTCTGTGCCTGCAAAGCGCCCTCCAGTGCCGGCTCCTCGAAAGTACCCCACAAGGATTAGCCCGGAGGCTCAAAAATGCCCACCCTCCCACCTGCTCCTGCCTCCTCCACCGCTGTCGTCTGGCAGCCCCTCTGCTCGCCCTCAGCCCACTATCAATACGGTGCGAGCCCCACAGGACTGCCATCCTCCAGCGTCACCGGGGCTGGAGTATCCCTCACCTCCGCCTCCAGCCTCCTCGGCCCGGACTCCGCCTCGGTCCGTTGACCCAGAGGCTCCACCTCGGCTCCTAGCTCCCTCGCCTCCACCGTCACCCGTCTATCCTCCAGCTCCACCAGGCTCCCTCATCCCTCCGGCTCCGCCTTGGTCGGGCGTCGACCCGCCATCGCCTCAGGACTCCGCTCCTCCGGCTGCACCTCGTCGCTTCGTCCCACCGGCTCAGTTGGGCTCCTTCCTCCCGCCAGCTACACCTTGGTCCTCAGTCGCTCCGGCTTCGCCGCGGATCTCCGGAGCTCCGCCTTCGCCACAGTCACCAGAGCACTCGGCTCCACCTTGGCCCCCCGGATCCTCGGCATCCCCCTGGCTCGTCGGCTCTCCGTCTCCACCTCGGGCTCCTCCACCACCTGCTCTGCCGCCGTTGGTCGGCCCCATGGAGTTGGCGGCCATTCCTCCTCCATGGCTCCTCCCTCCGTCGGCTCCGCCATGGGCCGACATCATGGCCCATGGCGTCATGGCATCATGGCCCATTACTACATAATACTACTATCGTTAGAACCTGAAACTTTTGAACTGTGGGTGTCGTCTGGTCAGAGGAGAACTGGCCCCCCAACTGAGCCTGGTTTCTCCCAAGGTTTTTTTTTCTCCATTCTGTCACAGAGGGAGTTTTGGTTCCTTGCCACTGTCGCCTCTGGCTTGCTCAGTTGGGGACACCTAATTTCTAGCGATTATCGCCGATTTGATTGCTCATATACTATTTAAACTAAACTGAGCTAGACAATGACATCTCTGAATTCAATAATGAAATGCCTTTGACTGAAAATTGAATGTTTAATCTTATTATATATTACTGACACTCTGTCCTCCAATTTGATACTGTTAAGTGCTTTGACACAATCTGTATTGGTAAAAGCGCTATATAAATAAAGGTGACTTATGACTTATGACTTATGGCTGTGGCCTGGGTCCTGCCAGGCTCCTCCTGCTCCAAGTCCCTCCTGTCTCCTCCCTGGCTCCTCCCTCCTTCGTCACCTCCCTGGTCTCTGTCAGCCGGCCCTCTCCCGGTGGTCCGTCCTCCTCCTGAGCCTCCGCCTTTGTTCCCACCCGTTTCCCCCCCCTCTGTTGTTCCACGGTGCGAGGACGCACCTTCCGGGAGGGGGGAGTAATGTCACACCCCTGGACTTTTATTTGTGTTTTCATTCCCCGTGTGTGCCCTGTGACCTAGTTTCTGTCTCCCATTCATCGTATCATTATGTTCAGGTGTGTCCCCTCATTATCATTAATTACGTTCCGCTTATAAGTTGTATTCAGTTCTGTGTTTCTTTGTCTGATCTCGTCAATGTATGTTTGTGGTGCCTTCCCTTGTGTTTGGATTACCTATGTGGATTATTAAAGACTGTTTATCACTATCCTCCTTCGTTGCGCTTCTCTCCCGCACCACACCGTGACACTCGGATGGCCTGGGTGTCAGTAAATTAACAGCAAATTTTCATATTTGGGTGAACTATCCCTTTAAAGCTCCAGCTGACAAACATTACATCTGTAATACAACTGCAAAATTCAGTTTAAACTTCAATGAACTTAGAAAAACCTAAACAAAATGTTAGCAAACAAACATTTACAAATATTACTACTGTTCACAATTACATCTTTAAAATGAGGCAGAAGTAAAAAAAATACAGTTACAGTTTATAAAATCAAGTCAAGTCACCTTTATTTATTATGCACTTTATACAATACTGATCGTGTCAAAGCAGCTTGTGACGGATCGGTGGCCCTCCCCCTCATTATCATCATCACCCCGTCCCTTATTCGCCGCCCTTCACCAGGCTCCCGACTGGAGTGGGTGGATGAGAGGAGGGGTGTGGGATTAACGTGGGCTGGCGGCGTGTGATGAGGCACAGCTGGACTGAATGAAGCCTCATCACCGCCGCCGTTAAATGCAGAGTGCGCCTCTCCTCGGGAGACCGGTCTCTTCCCCCGTGCATGCACGCTGGTGTCCTCGTGGGTCCAGGAAGGGTGCGTTGAGGGACATCGCGCCGCCGAGGATGTGAGTCGCGGAACCTCCAGAGTCAGCGTGCAAGCCGCACCCGTATTACGGCCGACGGGCCAGGATGCCGGGCCGTTCAAGTCTCGCCAATGGGCCGTAAGAGGTAGACGAGGAGTCGCCGCTCCAGAGAAGCCGCCGCCCCTCGTGCCCCGGACCGCGGGAGCGTGTGCGGCCACCGGACTCTGCCCCTTGCCTGGACCCCTCCCTTCTGGAACACTGCCCTCCTTCACGAGCCCCGCAGCACAACGAGGACACCAGATCCCCCCTGTTTTGATGGACACTTCATTTTTACTGTTTTTGTTTAATAAAAGCCTCTCCTCTGGCCAGACGAAACCACCATGGCATGGTTTAATTCCTGCACAGGTCAGATTAAGCAGAGGACTTGTCTGGTTCTCATAGTCTTGTCCCGATGGCCAACGAGGTCTTCACTGGGGATCTGTCTCTGGAGCTCATCTAGCTGTCATGGTCTCCGCTGACATTCAGGGTTGTAGAGGTCGTTTCTAGGTGCTGATCCACCATCTGATCTGGATACGGATGGATCTGGGTGGCTATGGTGACCTTGGAATAAGAATGAAACAGACTAATATTAGCGTAGATGCCACTGAGAACAATAAAGCACATTTTAATTGTAGTAAACTCTCTAAACATTTACACACATAGCTGGAATGAAAACAATAAACTCCTAGTCTTGAAGGTACACACAGTATGTAGTTGCAGTGGAGCTGTTTGGTGCCTTGGAAGAACATCAATTTGTGATGAAACAGAAGTTGAAACCTACTCTGAAAACTTAAATCAATGTCTACTCAAAAAATTGGATATGTTGCATGATTTTTTCGTTAAATTTAGTCTAAAAAATAACATTCATTTAGTGCAACTCACCTGACGCGTGAACTTGACAAGATGGCGGCACTGTTTCTCCCGCGAAGTCACTCAGGCTCGTGCACGTGCGGAATGATCTCAGTGTTGGCTGGATTTGTTTTTATTAGTTTAGTCAACATTTAGCATTCTGAATGTTGACTGGATTTGAAAATAACCATTCATTTAATATTTTTAAAATATATTTACGCAGACTTAATATGTCTTCTCAACTAAGCACAAGCAATAAAAAGAGTTCAACTTAAATATTTGGTAACACTTTATTTTGATAGTCCACTTTAGACATTCTACTAACAGTAAGTAACTTTGAACTACACGTCAACTAGCAGTCATTAGAGTATTAGTAGACTCTCTGCTTAATAACTTCTAACACTTTATTTTGATGGGTCCACAACATACAACATAATGAGTATGAGAAACTTTACAAGTATATGCCAACTTATTCTGATAACCCTAAACCTACCCTACTGAGAGTTAGTAGACATGTGTCACGGATCCGCCCACAACCACATCTACACCAACCAACTACACCTGTTCACAATCACCCGAATACTGATTACCACCTGTCTCCAATCACCAACACACTATATAGAGTTACTCACCACAAACCTTCGTTGGTAGGTCTTAAGGTCGTAAGCTACGCTATCCCTCACTTACCTCTTGGATTCCTGGAATCCTCCGTGCCGTAAGCCTTTCTCAGCGACCTGTATGAAACGAATGACTTTGAGTTGGATACACTTCTTAAGTTGAAAGAACTCCTGCACTGTTAAGTTTGGTTTTGTAGTCCTTCGGGATCAATTTAAGTTTGTGGGAAAAGAATTAAAGACAAGTATATCCACTCACCTGTGTTTGCCTCTCAGTCCGACTGTGACAACATGTAGTTGCAAATTAATGAGAATTAGTTGACACGTAGTTACAAAGTTACTTATAGTTAGTAGAATGTCTAAAGTGGACTATCAAAATAAAGTGTAACCAAATATTTTTGCCCACTCCACATTTTGTTAATTGGATTTTTTACAGTGTACATATGCCACAGTATTATTGAAGTGGGAGAAACATCATAACAAGTTTACACAACTGTTAAAAAGTCTGGGGTCAGTATGATTTTTACATCTTTGCAAGAAGTCTCTTATACTCACAACTCAAAAAAAAAAAAAAAAAAACAGTTAAAACAATACCATTGTGAAATAATATTACAATTCAAGAGAACTGTTTTTTTTTTTGTTTTGTTTTTTAATATGTTACGATTGTAATGTATTGCTGTGATCAAAGCTGAATTTAACATCATTACTCCAGTCTTCAGTGTCACACGATCCTTCAAAAATAAATCTGATTTGCTGTTCAAGAAACATTTCTGATTATTAACAATATAAAAAAAGATGTCCTGATAAACATTTTAGTGTAAACTTTTTTTTTTTCAGAATTCATTGTTAAATAGACTCCAGACCTTTAAATGGTAGTGTACAATACTGTTCTAAAGTTTACAGTCAGTGAGGTTTTTTAATAAATTCATTTTTATTCAGCAAGGATGCATTAAATTGATGAGAAGTGAGAGTAAATATTTTTGTTTCAAATAAACACTGTTCATTTTAAACTTTGTTCATTAAGGAATCCTGAATAACACACACAAAACAAAATACAAATCAGGAATATTTCCTGAGCAGCAAATCAGCATATTAGAATGATTTCTGAATAATCTTCATGTAAAACTGAAGAGTAATGATTCTGAAAATTCATCTTTGATCACAGAAATAAAATACATTTTAACATCACTCACTCATGTTTGGATGTCAAAACCTTCTTAAAATAACTTTAATAAAGAATTGTAAAAGATGCATGGTGATATGCATTTTTTCACTGCATATTTGCATATATGAAGTGATTTAATGAGCTTTCTCATGCAGCTTACCTATGTTTCCCACATCTCTGTCAGCAGCTTCCTTCAGAAATGTAGATATCTTGGAGCTTCTCTTCTGTTGTAGAAGTGTTACTCCTGAAACCACAGAACAATTTTTATCAATAATTGTTTGCCATTAAATATCAAATCACGTTTTAACTAGATTCAGTTAATACATGCTCCTTTAAGTGACGTCACCGATTTACAGTAAAGTTACAGCACATATTTTAGGCTAAATAAATTCGTCTAATTCCAATAACCTATTGACAAAACCTTTACAAAGATATTAAAATCTCCCAACTACACATAAATATGTGATGAGAAGTCAAAACTTTGATCAATCAGAGCTCAAAATACAGAGTTAGCATACATTATCTGAAAACAGTTGAGATGCCAACGGACTTTTTCGAAGACACTAAACCGTCTTTATGAAGTAAATATTCAACAGAAGCGTATCAATTACAAGAAAGAAAAGTGTCAGGAACAGTTGTATGTAATATTTGTGTGATTTTTAGGGACTAAACTCACCTGAAAATGGCGAAAACAGCAGCGAGAGATGCAGTCTCTCAGCTGTCAGTTGGAGAGTTGCTGCCCCGTTTCCATGGTAACTCCCTCGATGCAGCGTTTGAATGAGATTCAGAGCTCGCGTCCATCAAAACACGTCACAGCCACACACCATTTAATGACCTGGTGGTCCACCAGCGGTTTTTGGGCGGCACAAATTCAGCGGCTTAATACGGTCGGACCACCATCGGCACACCATCGGCGAGCCGACCAATCTAAAAACGCTGTCGGTCAGCCGGCGTTTTTTTGGGTGGCTGGGCCTCCATCAGTGCACCAGTGGCAAGCGGATGGTCTGTCCGGTTTCCTAACAAAATGTAAAGTGCCTCTTTTAAAAATATTTTGGATTTTGAAAAGCCTGTTGACTTCTGCCATTAATCAAAGTGATAATGGACGGGGTTTTTTTAAATATTGGTTTCTCATTTATTTGGTTCCACAGTATTTGCTGATTTTTATTTTATTTAAACTGTGTAAGAGGGAAAACTCAAACGAACTAAAAGCAAACAACTGCTTGACGCCGAATTGCCACTAATTTGATAGTGAATGTAAAATGCGCACGGCGCTTACAGGCTATTTAAAACCGAAGGAAATTGTGGAAAAGAGGGAAAACTCAAACGACCACGGTGATACCGGTATTACTGTTGTTGTCACACATCAATTAACCAGTGGGAAAATTTCCTCACCGTCATAACCCTACTCCGCACCTGACAAAAACTTGCCGTTTTGAGTGGTGAGTGAACATTTGACGCTCACCATTACACAATTACTGGTGAATTTGCCAAATATGTTTCAGGAATATCAGACCGGGCCCCCTGATTCCCCGGGGCCCTAAGCGGCCGCTTACCTCGCCTATTGGTTAAGTCCGCCCCTGTTCAAAACATACAGCATATGCTGGTTTTATCAACAGGGAACAGTTTTAATGCTTATTTTATTTTTAGGGCCCAAGCCAGAATGGCGAAGGGCCCTCTTGATTTACTAAGGATTATTATTAGGGTCCAAGCCAGAATGGCGAGGGCCCTATTGTTTTCTTCAGGATTATTATATATTTTTTTCGACTATCCGGGCATTTTTGGGGGCCTTAACGTGCTCAAAAACTCTTGAAAATTTGCACACACGTTGGAATGTGCGGTCATTAGGACGCCGCAGAGGCTGGGACCTGGGCGTGGCACAGGGGCTCTACAGCGACCCCTAGAACACAGTTTGCAACATGATGTGTAGCTCACACATAGTTGCACGTATTCATATGAAACTCGGTACACATATAGATCTCATTGAGTTGAACAACTTTCACCCTCTATGTCATAGGCTCATAAATGGGCGTGGAAGAGGCACTCTATAGCGCCACCTTTTGTCAAAAGTGGGGGGGTTAGTTTTAGCTACAGACACCAAACTCGGTACATAAATTGTTCTTATTTAGCCGGACAACTTTCTAATTTACAGTCATTACCTACGACCTACAGGAAGTCGGCTATTTTTATTTTAATATTTGTTTTTTGAGAAAACAGGCTGTAAATAAATTCATACTCTTCCAAGCAGAGACAAGTAGTTCACACCAAACTTTGTCAACATGATGCCAATACACTGAAGATTTTAAATTGCGGACGGATTTAGGATATCTCGAACGGTGTGGTAATGGTGATTTATTAAAGTAACAGTAAAAAAAAATAGCAGTAATTTTCTTATATCTTTAAAGTGCAGATTTCAAACACTTCGAAACTTTTTACATAAATATAACAAGTCATTCTGAGGAAACATGCTTAGTTTCAAAAATGTATCATGCCCAGGGGCCACAAAACAATTAAAACTATCACTGAAATTGGTTTAAGGGTGAAGAGTGTAATACCAAGAATGACCAAAAGATGGAGGCATGACCTTATTTTTCATGAACTGCCTCTCTGTCTATCAGAATGAAAAACACTGCATAGAACCAGCTGAAATGTTCTGTACTGTCAGTAGTCTTTTACACACACACAAACACACACACACACACACACACACACACACACACACACACACATATATATACATTAATTAACATGAACTAAAAAGGAACAATATTTTAAAATAATTTATTAATCTTATTTAATTTTAGTTAATACTAAAATTAAAAATATTAATTTTATGTTAATTCACAGAAGATAAACTAATGTTAAGATACAACTTTAACATGAACTAAAAAGGAACAATATATTTTAAAATTATTTATTAATCTTATGTAATGTTAGTTAATACTAAAATTAAAAATATTACTTTTTTTAATTCACAGAACATAATGCATTAAAATGTAAAGTTGTATCTTAACATTAGTTTAATACATTTTTAACTTAACATGAATTAACATGAACAATAATTCTATAATATTTATTAATGTTAACTAGTATAGTTCAAAAACATAGTTAACATTAGTTAATTCAAAACTAACAAACTAAGTATGAACAACATATGTTTTACTATATTTCTTTGTGTAAGTAAAAAATTATTTATGTTAGTTCATGGTACAGTAACTGATGTACATTAACAAGAAATTTTAATTAATAATGCAGTAGTCAGTTTTGAACATATCATTAACCAAGATTCATAAATGCTATAAAATGATTGTTCATGCTAACTTAATGTTAACTTATATAATGTTAAAAAATAAAAATTTATTGAAAAGTGTTACAAAAGATTTACATTGTTCTTTATGTGTGAGTTTGTGTGTGTGAGAGAGAAAGAGAGAATAGAGAGAGACTAACATTAATAAAAGCTATATAATTATTGTTCATATTAATTAATATAGTTAATGTTAATAACTGAAACCTTATGGAAAGTGTTACCACATTTTTATATATTGTTGCGTGTGTGTGTGTGTGTGTGTGTGTGTCTCTCAATGTCTTGATAGTTTTGATTAACCCTTTCATTGCCGTATCCCTCAAAACCAGACTGCCAGAAGGTTACTGTAATGCATGTGCCCGCTGGGCACAGTTTTCCTGATGCCACCGGCGTGGCGGTTGCGCTGACGGCTTGGGCCCGCCATCGCTGCTTGCAGCTATATTTATTTTTTATTTTTGGAAACTGTGACATTTTGTTCAGGATTATTTTATGAATAGAAAGCTAAAAAAGAACAGCACTGATAATAAATCGGGCTGATAAAAAAATCTGATTTGCAACACTGAAATAAATTACATTAAAAAAAAAAACATTAAAAGTATTTTGAACAGCAGTGTGTGTGTGTGTGTGTATGTATGTATATATAAATTTTAACTAAATATCTATATATCTAAATAAAAATAGACAATATTTAGTATATGATCCAAAGTAACTAGTAACTAACTACTTGAGTAGTTTTTTTATCCGATACTTTTTTACTCTTACTCAAGTAACTATTCAGACTATTACTTTTACTTGAGTACAGTTTTTGGGTACTCTACCCACCTCTGATGTACATGTTCTATTACAAATCCAGTCAGCATCAATGCTCCCTGTTGTACGATGGATTGTGGAATGGATTTGTGCCAAAAAAAGGTTGCAACTTCTGTTTCATCACAAATTGAATTAAGTGATATTGATACTAGGGCTGCAACTAACGATTATTTTAATAATCGATTAATCTGTCGATTATTTTTTCAATTAATCGATGAATCGGATTATAAAAAAAACAAAACAAGAAAAGCATTCATTTCCAACCCTTTATTCAAAAACAGAACTAAAATCTTTAGAAAGTGCACAAACACGTTTCTCCTTGAACATCCCTGAGCTGTTATAATAATAATAAAATAAAAATGGACTAACACAAAAAAATACACATGTATGCTTTACATCTGCCAAATATATAGACTTTTTTTTTTTAAATAAAGTGCCACCTGAGCTGCCAGAACAATAAATAATTTATAAAAAATAAAGAACAATACAAATCAGAAAATTTAACAGGATTTGTTTGAATGTCAGAACTTTTTCTCTACACTACACTACAGACGCACACTCGCAGATGCACACACTCGCAGACGCACACACATTTGCAGATGCACACACTCACAAACTCTCACACTGACACACACTCTCTCTCTCACTCTCTCTCAAGTTCACTTGAAGCTTATTCATTAAATTATTACCATCATTGTAGTAAGTGCAAGGTTCATTTATACACCACATTTAAACACAGCTTAAGATGACCTAGTGCTATAAAAGAACTTCAAAATTAAATTTAAAAAGTACAACACACACTAATATATTTGTCAATAATAACCTATATGGGACAAAGCACAGAATATACACTGCAAAAAATGCTTTTCTGACTTAGTAGTTTTGTCCTGTTTTCAGTCCAAATATCTAAAAAATCTTAAATCAAGATACATTTACTAGACACATGAACTAGCATAAGAAATTATATCTTGTTTTCTGAAAAAACACCTCAAAATTAAGTGATTGTTTGCTTAAAACAAGCAAAATTATCTGCCAACGGGGTAAGAAAAATAATCTTAATGAGATATAATCTCAAACAGAAGTTTTAAGCATCACTTAATTTTCTCATGCCATTTTTCTTGTCTAGTAATCTTGATTTAAGATTTTTTAGATATTTGGACTGGAAACGAGACAAAATTACTAAGAAAAGTAATTTTTTTATTGCAGTGTATACATGACAACAGATTGAAAAATGAATGGTCCAAAAAAGGCGAGTGAATAAAAACGTGTATTTAGTTTTGCAATGCAAAGTAGGCTTGGGCGGTATCCAAATTTTGATACCGTCAAACCTCCTCCCTATTTTACCTCGGTATACGGTATTACCGTGAATAATAAAAAAAAATATGACATAAGGCTCAGACAGTGTCACCTTAGGTTCGAGGTATTTCCATCTCTCGCGGTCACCTTTTTGTTGCCCAATTTGCAAATTGTCTCATCCGTATTTACCGCCTCTCCCTTCTCATTCGGTCGAAACCCGAAATACTGCCAAACAGCAGAAGTTGTGTTCTTTTTCGAGACCCTGGGGCCGGTTGCATGAGCTGAACGTAAGTTACAACCAAGCCTAGTTTTGACATAAATGGGCACTAAGTTACAACTTACGCACTACTAAATATTTTTTTGTTGCACCATTACACTTAGTTGAAGTGTAACTCTACATATAAACTAAATATTTACAGACGCGTCTGGTCAGGAGTAACGGTTGGAATAAAATAGCAGACTGAGTGAATTGCATCAATATGCTCTTCTTTTACCTGACAACCTCCAATCCTTTAGGCATATATGATGCTGCTGACATTTACACTCACGTACATATTAAGAGAGAGAACAATATGTGAATAAAAGTACTTTGTTTCTTTTTTAGCCCGTTTTCAACACCCCATCTACAGCGTGCCTCTGTGCACTTCGATCCGTGTTTGTGCATGTCAGATGAAATAATAAATAAATGGCATTTCTTATGTTTTTTTTCTTTCAGTATTTATTGATCCTTATTTATTTCAATTACAGTTTCTGAATGTTATTTACATATAAAAATAGCTTACATGTAGACTAATGTTATTAATGTATCGTTTTTAATGGAAACTTGTTTTTACCGTTAGTATACGTGAGGCGAAAGAAGTTAGAATGGAGGATTGATTAAAATCAATAACATTTAAACAAGTTCTGCTCGCGTATTTGAAGGTTTCTATTGGATGATTTAAGGTAAACGTCATTTTATGCGACTACGCATTACTTTACGGAGAGCTTAAGAACCTGCTCAACGAACAGCTGGTGCAACCGAAGTAAGTACAAATTTAGTTACAAACTAGCAAGTAGTTACTAGCCTCCAGTGTGAACTTAACATTCTAATTTAAGTAAGAACTTACGAATGGCTGGTGCAACCCTACCCTGGTCACTTGGTGCGCGACTCGCCATCTTTCCCCCTCTCTCTCTTTCTCCTCCACGCTGTCACGTGATGACAACCAAGCATACGCATTTTTAGGCATTAAATAAATTATATTTAATCCTCGTCTCCTATATAAGTGCATTGTTTTTTATGACGGTATAACGGTATTGAAACTGATACCATTGCTATTTTTAGATCCCGCGGTATACCATATTACCGTATTACCGCCCAAGCCTAATGCAAAGTGCAAAGTAACTATACCACCCCTGCTTTACTACTGTTATTAACGAGCTAACGCTAACTTGTCATGCAAAGAATCCAACATGTTTGCGTTTCAGGTGCTGAATCATTGCCGTGGTGCTCCCGTGCCATGCCATGTCGCTTTTGCATATTCTGCAGTTAACACACTTTTTCTGTTTATTTAAGGCCCTTTCACACTGCACATTGGTCCCGGAAAACTGCCGGAGTGCCTTGTGTGTGAACGCAAACACGTCCCGGGATCGATCCCGGGTTGGGGACCTAGTAACATTGCCGGGTTCAGTCCTGGAACGAGCGCTGTGTGAACAAAAGCCGGATCAATGCCGTAAAGGGTGTGACGTAGTGATGATTATCGTGTGACTGTTTTACCGGGTGTTTTGAAGGCAGATCAACGTTTGTGACGAAAAAACATGTGCAAACTGTAATGAAGCAGAGATCAGGGAGCTCCCCACTATCCGCGCTGAAGCTGAGATCATTCGCCAACTTCAGAGAAACGGTACGTGTCACATTACCCGTCACATCGTAATGTCACGTGTCTTTACGGGTTCTTTACGGCATGTGTGTGAACTCACACAGATTCCGGAAAATCACTGGCAGTGTGAATGAACCAAAATCAAAGGATCCCGGGACAAATCACGGAACACATTATCCGTGTATTTTCCGGAATCTCTGTGTGAAAGGGGCTTTAGTGTGAAATGCTCCCACACATTGGATGACTTGGGTCACACGGATTTCTCTGCCTCCGCCATGTATCTTTCCTGTAACGTACCGCTCGTTTTTTTTTTTTTATTTGTGCTCCGCCCTGTCTATGAGGCTCCTAACTCTGCTAGCATCAGTGCGAGAGAGAGAGTGTGTTCACTCCGCTCCGCACTCAACTAAAGTTTTTTTTTTTTTTAATAATCAAACGTCTCCGCGTCGCGCGACACAACGAATCCATTATGAAATTCATTGCCAACACTTTTAGTGATCGATTTTCATCGATTTAATCGATTCGTTGTTGCAGCCCTAATTGATACATTGTAAATGATTTAAAAGGAATCATGTTTAGAGTTCTTACTACAATTATAATGTGCTTTACTGTTCTCTGTGGCATCTACGCTAATATTAGTCTGTTTCATTCTTATTCCGAGGTGAATGTAGCCACCCAGTCCTTATCCAGATCAGATGGTCAGTGCAGTCACCCAGTGCAGTCACCCGATCCAGTCTGTATCCAGCCCAGATGGTGGATCAGCACCTAGAAGACGACCTCTACAGCCCTGAATGTCAGTGGAGACCATGTCAGCTAGATGAGTTCCAGAGACAGATCCCCTCTGAAGACTATGTTGGCCATCAGGACAAGACCACGAGAACCAGACAAGTCCTCTGCTCAATCTGACCTGTGTTGCAGCCTACAATTAAACCATGCCATGCTGGTTTCGTCTGGCCAGAGGAGAACTGTATTGTATAAAGTGCTATATAAATAAAGGTGACTTGACTTGATTTTATATACTGTAACACCTGGTTCCTGTAATTGTACTGTAATTGTGAACAGTAATTATACAGTCATGGCCAAAAATATTGGCACCCTTGGTAAATATGATCAAAGAAGTCTGTGAAAATTTATCTGCATTGTTAATCCTTTTGATCTTTTATGTAAAAAATTCACTAAAATCTAACCTTTAAAATCATGGATTTCATCTCAAGTTGAGCTCCTTCCCAGATAGCAAGCACACTCGGGCCGATTCTGGCTGAAATGAGGCACTGTCGGCTCAGTCTCGCATCATGTGAGAAGATAATGGGCCAGAGCCGCGCCGACTCTACAAAACACTTCTGGCTGACAGATGGCTTTTTATCTTTGGGCCGATCTCGGCTGAAAGCTGTTGTATGTGCGGCAGGTCCGCACTCGGTGTAGTTGTATGTATCTACCTTCGGCCCGAGTTGGTTTATTCTCCGGTGGCCGCTGCTAGAATGAAGGAACTCAGCCGCTTGAGAGAAAGATTTGGTGGTTAATCCTGAGGAGATTTCTTCTTCTTCTTCTTTCCAGTTTTATGGCGGTTGGCATCCAGCTTTTTGGTGCATTACCGCCCCCTCTGCTCCGGAGTGTGGATCAGATAATAGGTTATAATATAGCAGTCTATTCCCTTACCTACACTTCCATGACACTCATTTAATCCCCTAACATAAACACACACACACACACACACATACATACCCTCACATCACACTTTAATTATCCATTTAAATTCTGTTGAAAACTCCTGCCTCCCTTAAAAATTAGATCAATATTCTATTCTGTGTCCTATTTACAGTACTTAGTAACCCTTTTAATGTGAACCCCTGAACCCTTATCTCCCTCAGCTTATACTTCATTACCTGCCTCTGTGTTTCATATTTCTTACAAGTCATGATTATGTGCTCCACTGTCTCCTCTTCTCGGCATCATTCACACAACCCTGTCTGGTGCCTCCCTATCATCTTTAGTGTTTTATTCAGGGAACTGTGTCCCAACCTTAACCTCATCATCACTACCTCTTCTCTCCTATTCCCGATTCCCACCCTATCCTCTTTAACATTTCTCTGTATTTGGTATAAGTGCCTCCCTTTCTCCTCTCTATCCCACCTCTCTTGCCACCTTTTATTGATTTTCTCCCAAATTATGCCTTTTACCTCTGCTTTACTTACATTTACCTGCACTTCTACATTCTCTTTTGTTAGCGCCCTTTTAGCCAGCCTATCTGCCAGCTCATTACCAGTAATGCCAACATGTGCTGGGACCCACATAAATTTAACCTGACATCCCTTATGACTTATTCTTGTGTTTAATTGAAGCACTTCATACAAGATATCTTGCCGAGCTTTAGAATGAATTGACCTTAAAATTACCAAGGCTGATAAAGAATCAGAGCATATCGTTCTCTGATGTTGTTCTCGTGTTTCCATACCTTCTAGCTCTCTTATTCCATCCCCCCTCTCTTTTGACACTCTTACAGCTTCAGGATAAGATATCCTTCTCTCCACTATTATCTTTTGAATATTAGTCTCCCGTCTCATAATTTCACACCCTCCATATGCCACATTGTGGGCACCTCCACAACTGCAACATTTTGGTGGAACCCCTGTACCACACTTCCCATATGCATGGTCCCCTCCGCATCTAGCACACTTTCTCTGCCTATTACAATTCTTTGCAGTGTGCCCAAATCTCTGGCATTTAAAGCATCTCATTGGTTTTGGTACAAACATCTTTACTGGATAACTCATAAAACCCAAGAATACCCTCTTTGGAATGTTTTCTCCTTCAAATTCTACTGACACCGTTTCACTGTCTCTCATCACTCCTTAGCTGATTTCAATCTTTGTACATTAAGTACTTTCCCTCCTTTTATATTCCTTTTTAATTCTTCCATACTAACAGTTATTGGAACCCCCGTTATCACTCCAGTACTTCCACCTCCCATCCGAGCTCCCACCCTTCCTGTGTTTTCCACCTTGCATTTTCCTACCTCTTTAATTTTTAGCGCTTTTTTCCAGTTGCACTGCATCAGCACATCTCACCAATAAATTGCTATCATTTAGAACCTTTGCATATTCTATATCCCTGATATTGTTAGCCAGAGTTGTTGTTAGCACCATTGGGTTAATTTTCTTCATGCTTCCTTGATTCTTCTCATTAAATCTTATTACGACTACAAATTTTTCTCCCATTCTTTTTGGACCGTAATTTGACCATTTTCTTCACTTTCCATGCCCTCATCTTGCTCATTTCTGACTCTTTTATTCCCTTTGGCTCTTTTATCATTTGTCCGTCTCCTACTTTCTCCCCATTCTTCATCCTCCCCTTCATTATCATTGTGGGATTACAAATTTATTTAAATATTTAGATTTAGATTTAGATCTGCTCAGCAAAGTTGCAATTCCTGTTCACTCCATTGTAATTTAAATGAGTCAGATCACTGAGACTCGAATCTTTTGTTCTGCAAATGGCTTTCGGAGCCCCTGGCCCAGACGTTGAATCGTTAGACTGATTGGATTATCAATGCAATCGAGTGTTATGCTGATTGGGTCTGTTTTTCTCTTTTGAGCAAGCCAGATAACCTGCCAAACCGGATTTCGCTTGATAGAATCAAATCCTCCCTCATTTGCATGCTTTGTTTGAATTTGTCTCCACCTCCAAAAGTCCCTCCTCCAAAAATGCCTTTAAGATACCATGTAAAATTACTTGAGATTGAGATTTCGATGACTACAGCTACCAACAGCTTATGTTCTCAACAAAAGAATCCTGCCCGATACAACCCGAAGTCTCCATGGTCTTCACTTCTGAGTTGCCTAAACTTTAGAAGACAAATGTTCACAACAGATGGGGCCATCACCCGGATAGAGTTCCAGCTTCTTCCAGAATCCAGATTGAAAACTTCAAGCTCAAACAAAGATCTGCTTCCAGACTGCATCTTTTGGAATCCAGCGAAAACTTCCAGCTGAACAAAGATTTCCAGACTGAATTTTTCTCTCAACCAAGTTTGTGGTGAGTGCTGTCTCTAATCCAAAAAGAACCTAAGACCAGTAAAAAAGTTTGTATCCTCTGCGCCGTCAGAGAAGAGTTAACATACATCTGTAGGGTTTGGTTAACTAAGTTATCCTCTAAAAATGTCCTTTTAGAGATGAAGGTTATCCTCTGTTAAGGCAGGGAAGATTAGCATCACGTGCTAATATTGTGTTAGCCTCTGTTTCGGCAGGGAAGAATTGGTTATCCTCTGTTTAGGCAGGGAAGATTAGCATTACATGCTAATATTGTGTTAGCCTCTGTTTCGGCAGGGAAGAATTGGTTATCCTCTGTTCAGGCAGGGAAGATTAGCATCACATGCTAATATGTGTTACCCTCTGTTTCGGCAGGGAAGTTTAGCGTAAAATGCTAGTAATCTGTGTTATCCTCTGCTTTGCCAGGCAAGGTTAACAATAGTTGATCTGTGTTAACTCTCTGGGGTCGGCTGTCTCACCGGCGAGACCAACTCATTTTTTTTAAGATCAGTGCAAAAGACACTAAAAATACTCTGTTGATTTTGGTCAAATAAGTGTTATACATCAATCGAAACTGTTAACCCTCTGGGGTCCGAGGTCATTTTGGGGCCCTTGAGATGTTTTGACATGCCCTGATATTTGTGCTTTTTTCAGCTACTTAAAACTATTGACCAACATGTAATTTTTTTTGTATTCAGCACAAACTGTGCTACAATAATATGTGACCAAGATGGATGTACATGTTTGCATTTTTTAGAAAAAAAATATTATGCGTGGTTAGTACGTTTTGGGAAAAAAAATGTAGCTGAAATAAGGCCTTAAAACCCACACTAAATAGTCCTGAATAAGACTTTTGAGTAATCAGTCTTGTAGGCTAGAATATTTACTTCAAAATTATGTGAAAATCATTCTGCTTACTCATTCACAGAAAACAATATATTGATTTAAAATTTTCAAGACATGTTTTGTGATCGAGGGTCTGTATGCGAGGGAGTGGTAATGGCCATGAATATTGAGTGAGTCTCACCTGAGAGACAAAGGGCCCTCCCCTATGGGGCCCTAATGGCCCATCAGTGTGACTGTGAGGCAGGTAAGAGAGAATGTGAGGACATTGAAAAAAAGGGTTTTTTAAATTATTTGTGTTTTATTTACAACACAGTATAATCAAAACATACATAATGAAGGTCAAAGACACATTATTGTGCACACTGATCTGTATATATATATATATATATATATGTATTGTAGCCATTGACTCACACATGCTTTGTACTATCATAAAAAAGAGAAAGAAATCTTACTGTTACGTCCTCTGTCGTGTGTGTCATGTGTTCCCGCCTCTTGTGTCCATATTTGGTCTTGTTCCGGTCCTTGTTAAGTGTGATTATTAGTTAAGTCTTGTCCAGCTGTGTTTTGTCCCATTATCAGTAATTGTCATGTGTATTTAGTTCCTGCCTGTTTAGTTAGCTTTTGTCTGGTCTACTCGTTATTCCCCGGTGTTCCTGTCTGTGTGAACCTTGCCTTGTCTTTCCCTGTCCTGATGTCCTCATTAAAGACTGTTATTTTGAAGTTTATCCTCGTGTCCGTGTTCCTCGTCCCTCCTTGCTCTGTGCACCGTAACACTTATATCTGAGAAACTAATTATTATTGTTTAGCACGTTATTAAAATCTATTTCTGAACAGAGTAGGCTATTAATAATAAACATGTACTAAACATACTCGTAGCATTCATCATGTTACAGTGTACACTCATATTACTTTTATTGTTTTATATAGAGCATGAAAACATCATCGCGCCGTAAGAAATTTAAATACAATGAATTGCCCCTCATATTCAAAATGTTTTACACGATTTCAAACATTGTAGTCAGGAATTATAGTTTGGGAAAAACCCAACTATGATTTTGTAGTCATATAGTCTAGTATGTATGATTTTATAGTAGCCTATGACATGACTCTCATGACACAGACTCAAGCATGCTTTGTACAATAAAAGGATGTACTTTGTACTATAAAAAATGATATTTAATATCTGAGAAACTAATTATTATTGTTTAGCACGCTATTACAATATATTTGTGAACAGAGTATTAATAATAAACATGGTCTAAACATTCTTAGACGCGTAGCATTCATCATGTTGTCGTTTGGGAAAAACCCAACTAACTGTTTAAATCTGTTCAAGTTTATGACACAATAACACGGTAACTAATGCAAAAAAACCCCATAACTTACTCATCAGATTGATCTCCTCTTCTGGATGAAATCGTGTTCTTCTTTCGAGGGAAATCCTTTCTTTACTCAGCGTGAACAGTATCAGTAGCCGCGATGAGGACCTCCGCTCTTTGTTTTGGGCGTTTACACGCGTGGGCGTGAACTCATTAGAGATAATGAGTCAGACGGGAAAGATTGAACATCGTGTTGGTTTCATACGGATTACTTCATCACAGAATGTTTGTTTTCGATAGGATGCTTCATTTCGAAGTAGACACTTCAGGCTTTCTATAAATATAACTCCCATGTCTCTGTGTTGAGTATTCGCTGAGTTACAGTTCATTTTAGTGACGCATTTCTCAAAACAGTTTGCGGAGACGGAGAAGACAGAGAACACACCCTGTTTATTTTCTTATTTCTCCAAAAGCACAAAGTGGTCTTGTTATTGTGAGTGTACTCAAAAAAAAGTAGACACTTAACAGTTTCGATTGATGTATAACACTTATTTGTGTGACCAAAATCAACAGAGTATTTTAAGTGTCTTTTGCACTGATCTTAAAAAAAACGAGTTGGTCTCGCCGGCGATACAGCCGACCCCAGAGAGTTAAGTGTCTACTTTTTTTTGAGTACACTCACAATAACAACACAACTTTGTGCTTTTGGAGAAATAAGAAAATAAACAGGGTGTGCTCTCTGTCTTCTCCGTCTCTGCAAACTGTTTTGAGAAACGCGTCACTAAAATGAACTGTAACTCAGGAAATACTCAACGCAGAGACATGGGAGTTATATCTATAGAAAGCTTGAAATGTCTACTTTGAAATGAAGCAAGTTTCCTACCGAAAACAAACATTCTTTGATGAAGTAATCCTTATGAAACCAACACGATGTTCAATCTGTCCCGTCTGACTCATTATCTCTAATGTGTTCCCACCACGTGATGCGTGCGCACGTGTAAACGCCCAAAATAAACAAAGAGAGGAGGTCCTCATCGCGGCTACTGTTACTGTTCACGCTGAGTAAAGAAAGGATTTCCCTCGAAAGAAGAACACGATTTCATCCAGAAGAGGAGATCGATCTGATGAGTAAGTTATGTTTCTTTGTTGCATTAGTTACAGTGTTATTGTGACATAAACTTGAACAGATTTACTAGGGTTTTTCCCAAATGACAACATGATGAATGCTACGCGTCTAAGAATGTTTAGACCATGTTTATTATTAATACTCTGTTCACAAATATATTTTAATAGCGTGCTAAACAATAATAATTAGTTTCTCAGATATTAAATATAATTTTTTATAGTAAAAAGTACATCCTTTTATTGTACAAAGCATGCTTGAGTCTGTGGCTACAGAATCATATCATAGGCTACTATAAAATCATACATACTAGACTATATGACTACAAAATCATAGTTGGGTTTCTCCCAAACTATAATTCCTGACTACAATGTTTGAAATCATGTAAAACATTTTTAATATGATAGGCAATTCATTGTATTTAAATTTCTTACAGCACGATGATGTTTTCATGCTCTATATAAAACAATAAAAGTAATATGAGTGTACACTGTAACATGATGAATGCTACGAGTCTAAGTATGTTTAGTACATGTTTATTATTAATAGCCTACTCTGTTCAGAAATAGATTTTAATAACGTACTAAACAATAATAATTAGCTTCTCAGATATAAGATTTCTTTCTCTGTTTTTATGATAGTACAAAGCATGTGTGAGTCGATGGCTACAAAACCTATATATATATATATATATATATATATATATATATATATATATTTACAGATGTTCCTGATATTAACATGCTCACAAATGTTTTTTTGTTTGTATTTTATTGAATCAGATACCAGCACCAGATGAATCCTGATGTCTCTTCAAACTGTTTTCCTCTGAGAGCGCTGAACCAACATCAGATGTTCAACTACACTGATATTCTATGTTAAAACAAGCTCTTTTTCTACTGATTATGTTTTTTTCTTCTTGAATCCATGGAAAGAAGTAGAAACACTTAAATAATACATGTAAATATCAGGTATGATTTACTTGTTTCACTTGTTGAACAGAATCTGTTGTCAGTTCACATCTCTGTGGTTAGATCAGTGTGCACAATAATGTGTCTTTGACCTTCATTATGTATGTTTTGATTATACTGTGTTGTAAATAAAATACAAATAATTTAAAAAAAAACTTTTTTCAATGTCCTCACATTCTCTCTTACCTGCCTCACAGTCACAGTCACAGTCACACTGATGGGCCATTAGAGGCCATTAGGGGAGGGCCCACTCCCTCGCATATAGACCCTCGATCACAAAACATGTCTTGAAAATTTTAAATCAATATATTGTTTTCTGTGAATGAGTAAGCAGAATGATTTTCACATAATTTTGAAGTAAATATTCTAGCCTACAAGACTGATTTCTCAAAAGTCTTATTCAGGACTATTTAGTGTGGGTTTTAAGGCCTTATTTCAGCTACATTTTTTTCCCAAAACGTACTAACCACGCATAATATTTTTTTTCTAAAAAATGCAAACATGTACATCCAACTTGGTCACATATTATTGTAGCACAGTTTGTGCTGAATACAAAAAAAATTACATGTTGGTCAATGGTCAATAGTATGTTTTAAGTAGCTGAAAAAGCACAAATATCAGGGCATGTCAAAACATCTCAAGGGCCCCAAAATGACCTCGGACCCCAGAGGGTTAACAAGCGTACCCTCTATTGATCAGAGAAGTTTTAGTGTTTTTGATTGTATGGTAACAAAGAAACTCACAAAATATTTAGAAAGAATGCTAGACTGGTCCCCACAACTGAAAAAGGTGGTCTCGCGACTCCTTTGTGGTCAGATAGCGAATTCAAATCACTGTTAGGAGTGCAAATGAACCTAATAGTCACTGAGAAAGTTAGACAAGAACTAACTCAGAAATATGAGATCCATCCAGACAAGACTTGGTCTGTAGATGAGTGTAAAAAGGTATTAGGAGCATGTATTCGCAAGAACAATGTGAAAGCCATTATCTGCTGCCACAGAGAATTTGGTTTAGCGCTAGCTACACAACAGTCTCGGCGTAACTCAGAGCTAGAGGAACAGAACAAAGAGCTCCGTGCTAGAGTATCCTCTTTGACTAAGAAATTGACAAAAACTGATGTGGAAGAAGTTAGTTAGCCTGATAACAATTATCCTGACTTACAAGCTTTCTTTGAAACAGATGTAACCATCCAATCAGAAACTGATGTGCCTGTAGATTCAGTGAAGGTATGTGGCGCTAGGAGAAGATCTCAGGGAATTGAGGGAATTGAAAGTGTTCCTCCCAACTCTTCTGTTGTCCAAGTACAAACTGTTGCCAAAGCACTAGTACCTAAAGATATAGAGAGGCTATCCCAGAGCTTACCCTCAGCAGGCACAGATTTTTCTGAATTTAGAAGAGCATTGATCCGCAAAATGCGTCTCTATGACATGTCGTTAGCAGAAGTCACACAGCTGATGTCACAAATTTTAACTGAATCTGAATTCAACAGTCTGCTGTTACTTCTGAACTACAACATGCCAATAAAGGCTATTTGAGAGAAGGTGTGTTGAAAATTCTAAAGAATATCATGGGACCCAAAATAGACTGGTGCAGAATCACTAACTGTGTGCAAAGGAAAGAAGAACTGTGAGTGAATACACTGAAAGGTTTTGTCAGTCAGCTGTAACTTACAGTGGAATAGTGGATGATCCTGAAAGTGTGCTTGATGACAAAGGACCACTAGTTCGAACATGGTTTGATGGCCTTTTATCAGAGTACAGATCGGCTTTGCCGTTCTTAGATCTAACATGGTCCACTGGAAGCTTGCAAAACAGCTTGGACAGGTTAGCTACTTGGGAAAGAGACTCTGATGTTAAAGCCAGAGTAAAGATTGCAGCAGCGTCCTTTAAGGTTAACACAGAGAACCGAAAGAAACGTAAATGTCCTAAGAAGGAGAGCAGTTGTCATTACTGTGGTAAACCTGGACACTGGATGAAAGAGTGTAGGAAAAGCAAAAAGACATTAGGAGAAATTAACAGCTTTACTCAGCTCCTACTCAGTCTACTTAGCACTCTGAAGCAGCCCCTCCCTGCTTCACCGAACTGTTGGAGCAGTTTGCTCAGGTGTTAACTGTTAGGGCTGTGAGTGCTTAATTTCCCCAGTAATGTACAACAAAGCTGAAAGATTCTTTGTAAATAAAACTACAGGAAGGTGACTGTCACTTCCTTCCATTGAGAGAATGCTAGTTAAGTACACTCACAGCCTTCAAAGCTATACTACAGCATACTCCAGTCACTCACCTATCCTCTCTGGGTTATGATGTTTGTTATGACTGATGTCCCATTAGAGGATGGAGATGTCACACACTAAAGTTTGCACACCACCTACAGGGATAGGATAGGACACATGGACCAGTGAGGAGCCCAGGGAAGAACCGAACGCAACATGCTTCGGGGGCCAACCCTGCGGCGAAGACTCCCTCATAGGCCCTTCCCCATCCAATAGTCCATCCTTTCCTCACTGTTCTTTAGGTGTCTCATGAATTAAGAATTAGGGAAAGAAGGAACAACAATAGCAGACTCAGATTGAACAAAGGATACAACCCTAATGTTTGCAGTCTTTAGAACAAATACTGCTCTGTCTTTTGTTTTCTTTCTTACTCTGTGCAGATACCACTTGATGGCTGTCCCAAGACCCGTACGCGCCAACCCCCTCACCTGCGTATGAAGCCACAACCTCTAAAAGACAACAAGACCCACTGCCGAGCCAACTGTCACGGAAGACAGAACAAAAAAAAAAATGCAGAGAATCACATACGAGAACTTCAGTCATCCATCAACATGATCAAGACATTCTTGATCTTTCAGCAAAATTACCCCAGATGACTGAAGATAATTCTTCATGGTTTGGAAACCTGTTAGTATCAAGGGTTTCATTTCACAAATGACCCACGCCCATCACGAGGAAATGACAGTTCCAACCAGAAAAGACTATTAAGAACTTCATGGGCCCTAGCGGCATGTTTGTTTCTGTGTCAGCATGCTGTTCATCACTACAGACAATCAACACAGAACGAGTACTATGTGCCTGTAACGATCACAAGTTACAAGAATGAACTTTTAAGTGTCTAAATTTGTATTTTGTGAGAGTCATTAGAACTCTCAAAGGGGGAATTGTGGGATTACAAATTTATTTAAATGTTTAATTTAGATCTGCTCAGCAAAGTTGCAATTCCTGTTCACTCCATTGTAAGTTAAATGAGTCAGATCACTTGTTCTGCAAATGGCTTTCGGAGCCCCTGGCCCAGACGTTGAATCGTTAGACTGATTGGATTATCAATGCAATCGAGTGTTATGCTGATTGGGTCTGTTTTTCTCTTTTGAGCAAGCCAGATAACCTGCCAAACCAGTTTTTGCTTGATAGAATCAAATCCTCCCTCATTTGCATGCTTTGTTTGAATTTGTCTCCACCTCCAAAAGTCCCTCCTCCAAAAATGCCTTTAAGATACCATGTAAAATTACTTGAGATTGAGATTTCGATGACTACAGCTACCAACAGCTTGTGTTCTCAATAAAAGAATCCTGCTGAAGATACAACCCGAAGTCTCCATGGTCTTCACTTCTGAGTTGCCTAAACTTTAGAAGATAAAAGTTCACAACATCATCCATATTATTCCAGCCACCTACCTGTGATCCATTCACGGAGCAGTCGTGCTCAACCGCCTTACCGCCTTCCTAGAAATATTTTGCGTTTTAGACGTTCAAAACAAACCGCCAGAAATCAAACAGCCCGCCACTTCCCGGAAGTCCTTCCTAAACACATCCAGTCACGGCCTGTCCTCGCTGCCTGAGGAGATTTCAGCGGGCACAGTTCTAAAGAGGAATACTGCAAAAAGTAAGTTATTTAATTTATTTAATGTTCAATCTCATGTTGTTTAATGTTTTGCACGAAGAGTATTTTGATGGTTTCTGTTAGGAGGTTTGCGATGATAACACAACATCAGAAAAACCATTCAGTCCAGGAAGTATTGAGTGTTGATGAACTAGGCCTAACTGTTAGGCGGTCTCTTTTGAAAAACAATATGTAATTTTTTAATATAAAAAAACGTATCCAGTATCCAGTGCACGATAATGTCAGCTAATTCAATTTTAATGAGTTAAATTCTATTTTGTTTGCTAGAATTCATTCGATTCATCTTTTTCAACAAGTGATATATTGAATCATAGGAGTCGGACCGCGCTGGAGGCACCATAAACATCTATACGAGTGGCTCTGTCTGATTCGATTCACTTAACCATTCAAATGAGTCATTTGTTTCTGAATCAAACTGAGCATGCTGTTGTAGCATTACACCTGCTAAGATAATTCAATATGTGCAATCTGAATTTAATAATAATATTTATTTTGTGGTAACACTGCCGTGTGGGAAGCTCTGGCAGAGTAAAACATTATAGATACATTAGAGAAAGCCATAAAATGTAAGTGCATCATCTTTTGTTCTTGAATGGAGGCCTAATCGGTCTGCTGCACTTGAGCAGGTTCAGTTTTTAGAGTGAATTAAAACTTTTGAAGCGTATATATATTTCTATAATTCAAATCACTTAAACAATTTTTGTCCGGTTAAGTGAAATCTGTGAAGTACTTTATATTGTACAAGTTGCAAGTTGGCATTTTTTTGTCATAAAGTAGATTTGTGTCCAGAAATCGGCATCAGGAGCAATAGTTAGGTCTGATTCCCACTTAGCATGTGGTAAACTTAATGTGTTGTCTGATTTTAATATTATTCTATATATTTTGGAGAGCAGTTTTTTTGAGGATGATATATTAATTAACTCTCAGATTAAAGGTGAGAGTTCTAGATTAATGGTTCGAATGTTAATTTTTGATTGGATAGATGATTTGATTTGTAGATATTCCAAAAAACTATTACTCCTGATGCCGTATTCCTGGACCAAATATGAAAATGAGACCAGATTATTTCGATGAAAGATGTGTTGGAGTTGTGTTATACCCTTTTCTGCCCATGTGTGTAAATTAAGAGGTTTTTTATTAACTGTATAATCTGAGATTATTCCAAATGGAGGTGTATTTAGATGGAGCAAGAGGAGTGTTTGTTATTTGGTGAAATTTCCACCAGGCTGTCAGAGCTGCTGCTATAGTTGGTGCTTTAAACAGGGGTGTTTTTTGATTGTCTGACTATAGAATGGTAAATCTGAAATTAGAATATCCTTACAAATTGTTTGCTCTATATCTAGCCATATGTTTTCTGATGAGTTTGGGTGAATCAATTTGTATATCTGTTGAAGCTGATTAGCCAGAGAGTAGTGGTAGAAATGTGGTGCTTCCAATCCTCCTTGTGTTTTTGGTTTCTGTAGAGTAGATAGTTTAATTCTTAGGGTCTTATTTTTCCAGTAAAATTTGGTAATAATTGAGTCTAAAGATTTAAACCAGGCGAGGGTGGGTTGTGTTGGGATCATTGAGAATAAATAATTTAGTTTAGGGAGTATAGTCATTTTGATTACTGATATTCTGCCCATAATGGATAATGGTAATTTCATCCAGCGTTGAAGATCATCATTTATTGTTTTGAGTAATGGTGTGAAATTTAGACTAACCAGCTCTGACAGCCTGGGGGAAATATTAATGCCTAAATATGTGATGTGATTGGTGCATACAGGGATAGGTGATGTCTGGGATGTCACATCCAAGATATTGTGATTTAATGAAAGAATAGAAGATTTACTCCAGTTGACTGAATATTCAGAAATGTGAGAAAATGAATCAATAAATTTAACTGTTTCTTGTAATGATGATGAGGGATCTTGTAAATATAGTAATATGTCATCTGCATAAAGACTGATTTTGTGCTGTATGTTTAGTGTTTGAACTCCTTTGATGTAGCTGTTTTGGCGGATGGCTGCTGCTAACGGTTCGATGAAAATGGTGAATAATGAGGGAGAGAGTGGGCATCCTTGTCTAGTCCCGCGGTGCAATGTGAAGCTACGTGATGTTAGTCCATTAGTGATGACAGTGGCTGAAGGTGATGTATATAGAATTTTAATCCAATTAATGAATGACTCCCCAAAACCAAACCTCTCTAATGTGGAAAACAGGAATTTCCAGTTGACCCTGTCAAAAGCTTTTTCTGCATCCAGAGTGGCTATGATGGCTTTTGCTTTTTGAACTGAAGAATAGTGCATTAAGTTAAATAATAAATCTTTATTGGGTTTGAGAAGAAGTGTAATTGTGGCAGTATTCATATTAGCTGGGAGTTTTAATTTTTGTTGTGACTAATTTAACATTCTGATGAAGAGTGTTGATAAAGTGGACCAAAAGTGTTTGTAAAACTCAGCGGGGAATCCATCAGGACCTGGTGCTTTATTATTAGGCATGTGTTGTAGTGCTGTAAGAAGTTCGGGTTGTGTAATGGGTGATTCTAGGCTGTTTCTTTGGTGTTCATTTAGTTGTGGCAGATTGATACTGTTGAGAAATGAGTTGATGTCATTTTGATTTGGGTCTTTTTCTGATGAGTATAATTTGCTATAAAAATTTTGTTAATTTATTCCGGTGAGTTGGTGGGTTTTCCTGCTGGGTCTGTAATAACTGAAATTGTTGCTTTTTCCTTGTTTCGTTTGATTTGATTTGCCAATTATTTACCAGATTTATTACTATGAAATTCTTCTTGTCTGAGCCTATGAATCAGGAATTGAGTATGTTTATTGATTATTGCATTTAATTTAAGTTTATGTTCTCTTAATTTATTTTGGGTTTCTTCTGTTGGGTTATTTATATTGATGTTTTGAAGTTGTTTAATTTTCTGTTCCAATTCTATTTCTTGTTCCTTTTCCTTCTTTTTTTTGTAAAGGGAGTATGAGATTATTTTCCCTCGTAGTACTGCTTTTCCCGTTTCCCACAGAAGAGAGGGAGACAATCCAGGGGTGTCATTCATTTCTAGAAAGAATGCCCACTCTCTTTTAAAATAGTTGTCAAAATCTGGGTCTTTTAAAAGAGATATGAAGAGAGACGAATATTCTTTAGCATTTGGGTGTTGTAATCGCCAGCTATCACCAAGACCAAAATCACTCATGAACTGTTTTATGGTTTCTGCAGATTGCCACATGCGTTTATTACTTAAACTAGATCTATCCATTGCTGGGTTGAGAACTCTATTAAAATCACCTGCTATTATGACTGGGCAATTAGAAAGATTTGAAATGGAGGAAAAGGAACATTTGTTCCTAACGAAGTACGGGCAACACTAGTTGACCATGTTCTTGTGGATGGAATGATCATGAGGGAAGCTGGCCAACGAGTTCAGCCGAATGTGAGCAGATTTATAGTTGCGTCTATCATTCGAATATTTAGAGAAGAAGGAGTTCTGATCGATGATCAGTTAAGCTTCACAGACCATATTGCTACAACGGCCCCGGTCCTGCAGATTTATACAACATTAGGATGATTAGACCCTTCCTATCGGAGCATGCCGCACAACTCCTTGTCCAAGCTCTTGTTCTCTCCAGACTGGACTACTGCAATGTTCTCTTGGCGGGCCTTTCCACATGTACTATCAAGCCTCTGCAACTGATCCAGAATGCAGCAGCCAGAGTGGTCTTTAATGAACCAAAGAAAGCTCACGTTACCCCTCTCTTCATCAGGTTACACTGGCTACCAATAGCCACTCGCATTAAATTCAAGGCACTGATGTTTGCCTACAAGACGGAAACTAGCACTGCACCAATATATCTAAACTCACTAGTTCAAACTTATGCACCCTCCAGAAGCTTACGTTCTGCAAGTGAACGATGCCTTGTGGTGCCATCACAAAGAGGTACCAAATCTCTCCCACGGACCTTTTCCTGGACTGTGCCCAGCTGGTGGAATGACCTCCCGATCTCAATTCAATTCGCCATTTTCAAAAATCATCTAAAGACGCATGTTTTTCGCCAGCACCTGACCAACTAATACTAACACTTACCTATTCCATCTATTTATTAAAAAAAAAAAAAACCCTAGCTGTACTGTGCTGGGCTAACTGAGACTTGTCGTGGCACTTGTATACTGCTGCACTCTCGATGGTGTAATTGCTTCTATTGTTCTCATATTATACGTCTCTTTGGATAAAAGCGTCTGCTAAATTATTAAATGTAAGAAAACAGGTACCTGACATTTGCCAAAGATACTTTGGCAGAGGCGGACAGTAACGAAGTAAATTTACTTGAGTATTGTACTTACCACTTTTTGAGTATCTGTACTTTACTCGAGTATTATTTTTTCTGGAAACTTGCGACTTTAACTTCACTACATTTGAAAGACAAATATAGTACTTTTTACTCAACTACATTTATATCAAGGTCCCCAAGTAGAAAGTCCTTATATGTAGCAGTTTTCACAATGAGTGCATTTTCAGATTCGCTGAACCTTTTTTTCTGCGAAAATCCGGCCTGCGATCTGCCGGGACCTTCCTGTGTTGCCAAGTCTTACAGTATTTCTAAGCCTGCAGATTTCCGCCTAGCTGTGAATGGACATTTGACTGATATTTTTTATGCAAATCTGGCAACCTTGGGATCTTCCCCACTAAACTAATGTAAACGTCCGCGCTACTGCACAGCTAAAAGCGCTCTAAAAAGGCATGTGTTAACTCATTAAAGCCCTTTGGAAAATTAACCATGTTTTTACTATAGTAACCATAACTATGGTATTTGCAGTAAAATCACAGTATCCACAAATTTACTATTATCTCACTATAGTAACCTATAGTTTGTTTTCTTTTCAATGTTTGCTTTGTTTGCCTAAAATGAACCATATCACAGACTTCAATATCTCTTTGAAAAAGAACTTTGTAACTTTTAAACAAGTATTAAAATGAGTTCAATGTAGCTGTAGGAGTGTTAGATAAAAATAAAGATGATTATCTTCCTTCAGTTGTTCCCTTTTAATATGTTTTGTAACATAAAAGCTCTTAATTTCAAAGATAATACAAGCTAATCAGTGTATTCAGTAGGTTGCATTAGTGGCATATGGTATTGAAAATATACAACAATACGACAATGCATTTACTTTTTACTTTTGATACTTAAGTACTTTTAAAAACATGTACTTCCGTACTTTCACTTAAGTGAAAATCTGTCTTTACAACTTTCACTTGTAGTGGAGTAATATTTGACCAGTGGTATCTGTACTTTCACTCAAGTAAGGAAGTTGTATACTTTGTCCGCCTCTGTCTACAGGGTTTTCTTACTATTTAGACATACAGTTACAATAAAACTTAGATAAGAGAACCTTCATTGTTCTTCTGCGAACAGAATTGTATCATGCTGTAAATCCTTAAACTCATGACTGTCAAATTTATGTGTTGCTCAGTATTAGTTGTTCTTCTACGTACTGTATTTTTGCAGAGTTGAGAGGCGACTGCCTGGAGGAGGCAGACAACGTCTTCTGACAGAGGACCAAGAAACTGCAATTGTAAATATGGTCATTGCTAATAATACAATTAGACTGTGTGAAATTCAAAGAATTATTGAAGATCAACAAGCCTTCTCAGAAACTGTAGAAGTATTTCTACAATTGACCATATCAGGCATCATAACAGACTTCGAAGGAAACAGGTAAATAGGGTGCCTTTTCAAAGGAATTCAGAGAAAGTCAAGAATCAGCGAGTGCAGTATGTACAGGTACTAAGTGTAACTCACTAATGTGTTAGTGCTGTAATTTGACAATGTACTCTTACAGGTAAAGTTATTCTTATTGCTTACTGTACACATGTACTCAAAACATATTTTTGCAGAACATGTTCGAGTTTGATGGCAGAGACACCCTGCATGAAAATATTTATCGATGAGGCTGGGTTTAATCTAACTAAAAGGAGGAGAAAGGGGAGGAACATTATTGGACACCGTGCCATTGTGGAGGTCCCTGGTCAGCGTGGGGGCAATGTGACACTGTGCGCTGCCATCAGTCACCATGGGATTCTCCACCATCATGCAACCTTGGGCCCTTACAACACACAACATCTCTTGGATTTCCTCAACCATATGGTTCCATTATCCAGCATGAAGCAAGAGAGCCAGGACGGGCCGAGCAGCCTCAGTATGTTGTAATTTGGGATGATGTAAGTTTCCATCGTGCTGCTCTGGTCCGCAATTGGTTCAATGACTATCCCAGATTTTCTAACATGTTTCTACCAACATGCTCCCCCATTCCTCAATCCCATAGAGGAGTTTTTTTCTGCATGGCGGTGGAAAGTATATGATTGAAACCCTTACTAACGGGCAAACCTTTTGCAAGCAATGGAAGAGGCCTGTGGTGACATTGCTATAGAGTATGCAGAGCAGAGCATATTTTCCCCGCTGCCTTGCAAGAGAAAACATTTACTGTGATGTAGATGAAGGTATGTGGCCTGATCCTGCCCAGAGACGTGATGCTGAGGGTACCGAGGCGAGGATGCTGATCGGTAACTGATCAGTGTTTTTCTTTTTTTGTTTTGGTTTTTGCGTGTGTACTGTATCTCACAGTAAACAGTCTTTTGTTGCATACTGAGTTCATACTCAGTTCTTTACACTTTTTTGTTTGTTTGTTTTTTTGGAAAGTGTGTATAAATATTAAAGTCTTGTAATAAAAAGTAATGTGAAGCTTTTACATTCACAATGCTTACTTGGTGGTGAATTGTGCAGAAAATTGAAATGTAGTCTTTGGTGGACAGTTTTCAAGAGTGCAAATAAGATTTTTAGTTTTAAACACCTTTCCAGCTTGTGTGAGGTTTCCACAAACAACAAAGTCTACTTGAACAAACACTTTACTACATTTAAAGTTTAGACAATCTTACTTATAATTCCCACCTTCACCATTGATCTGGCATGGCGGATGACCATTACAGACTGTTTCACTTTGAAGTGAGGCACAGTCACAGTACTCAGTTCCGTCATTCATTATTCGTCGGTTCATTATTAAATTTTCTTTTCAAATAACTTTTTTTTTGTCTCGTTTTAAATTATGTTGCACTTCTCTGGTTGTAGTGTCCTCAATGCAGTGTTAAACAGGATGGCCTTGTACAGGACTCAAAAAATATTTGATATTTATTTGATATATTTTTTTAAATATCTGAAAGAGAAAGAATAATTTACAGAACATACAAAAAAATCTTAAGAAAAAAGAATTTGTTTTTAGGTTTTAAAGATGCATGATGATATAGGTGAAATATATATTGTGAAAAATGCATATTAATTTATTTAATAAGGTTTCTCAGATCACCTGTGTTTCCTATATCTCTACCAGCAGCATTAGAGTTTTAGAGATGCTCCTAAAATCACAGTACATTTTTTATCAATATTTGTCTACAATGAAAGATAAAAACTTGTTTGGAATAATTTCAGCCCATTTTAGTTCATGTAAGTGAATTAACAGTACATTGCATACTTTTAGGTTAAATTAATTAGCTTATTTCAATTCCCCCATTAACAAATTGCCACCAAAACATTTACAAAAGATATAAAAATCTCTCATCTACTATAATATGTGATTAAAATCCCAAACTTTCATAAATAAGAGCTCAAATCTATAGCTAGCTTACCTCTTATAGGTTTTGCTACTTGTCAGTTGAGTTGCTGCCCCGTTTCCATGGAAACTCCCTCCACTCCAGTTTAAATGCGCCTCGAGTGTTCAACGCGCGCCCATCAAACACATGAAAGTTAACCCTCTGGTTGTGTTCGGGTCAAATTGACCCGAAGAAGATTTTCTTTTTTCCGAAAATACTAGTTAACGTTATCGCATTGGACTCAAACTTACTGACTTTGTTCACATAGGGTATAAGTACTTCTCATAATTTTTTTTAGAATTTTCGTAATTTTTTGTGGGTTTTATTTCACCTAGTAACACTTGTGGTGTTCCCGGTCAAAAATGCTTATAAATCTCTCATTATGCTATATTATCACCAAATATTGGATTCATTCTTTTTGTCAACTTGTTTTCTTTCATTTAGGACTGGTTTTGTGTTTCTATTTGCATCTGATTAATCGTAGGCCTCATTTATCTGAGAGTAGGTACCTCATTTTTTGAGTGAATTTTTTTTTTTTTATGAATAATTTTCAAAAAATTAAACAAAAAATTATAAAAATTTGCACTGTTTCTCACACTAGTGTGCTTTAATGATTAATCGGGAAGTTTGGTTTTAAATGTTTTTATTTTGTACAAAATTGAAAAAAGTCACACTTGTGGTGTTCCCGGTCAAAAATGACCGGACTCCAAAAAATTGCTTATAAATCTGTAATTATGCTATATTATCACCAAATATTGGATTCATTCTTTTTGTCAACTTGTTTTCTTTCATTTAGGACTGGTTTTGTGTTTCTATTTGCATCTGATTAATCGTAAGCCTCATTTATCTGAGAGTAGGTACCTCATTTTTTAAGTAAAAAAAACATTTTTTATGAATAATTTTCACAATATTAAACAAAAAATTATAAAAATGTGCACTGTTTATCACACTAGTGTGCTTTAATGATTAATCAAGAAGTTTGGTTTTAAATGCTTTTATTTTGTACAAAACTGCAAAAAGTCACACTTGTGGTGTTCCCGGTCAAAAATGACCGGACTCCAAAAAATTGCTTATAAATCTGTAATTATGCTATATTATCACCAAATATTGGATTCATTCTTTTTGTCAACTTGTTTTCTTTCATTTAGGATTGGTTTTGTGTTTCTATTTGCATCTGATTAATCGTAAGCCTCATTTATCTGAGAGTAGGTACCTCATTTTTTGAGTGAAAAATGCATTTTTTATGAATAATATTCACAATATGAGATAAAAAATTATGAAAATTTGCACTGTTTATCACACTAGTGTGCTTTAATGTTTAATCAGGAAGTTTGCTTTTAAATGTTTTTATTTTGTACAAAATTGCACAAAGTCACACTTGTCAAAAAAGGCCGGCCATTGAAAGTGAATGGGGACGACTGAAAGTAAGAGAAACAACTAGTGTTCAGGAGCATGTTGTGCTTACAAACATAAAGACCTTGGACCAGTGTGTGTGTGGATGCATGTATACTCACGCTATCACACACACATACACACAATAGTTTGTATGCATAGATGTGTGTGTGTGTGTGTGTGTGTGTGTGTGTGTGTGTGTGTGTGCGTGTGTGCGTGTGTGTGCGTGTGCATGTGTGTGCGTGTGCATGTGTGTGTGTGATAGCGTGAGTATACATGCATCCACACACACACTGGTCCAAGGCCTTTATGTTCCATGCTCCTGAACACTAGTTGTTTCTCTTACTTTCATTCTTCCCCATTCACTTTCAATGGCCGGCCATTTTTGACAAGTGTGACTTTGTGCAATTTTGTACAAAATAAAAACATTTAAAACCAAACTTCCTGATTAATCATTAAAGCACACTAGTGTGAGAAACAGTGCAAGTTTTTATAATTTTTTATCTCATATTGTGAAAATTATTCATAAAAAATGCTCTTTTCACTCCAAAAATTAGGTGCCTACTTTCAGATAAATGAGGCTAACGATTAATCAGATGCAAATAGAAACACAAAACCAGTCCTAAATGAAAGAAAACAAGTTGACAAAAAGAATGAATCCAATATTTGGTGATAATATAGCAAAATGAGAGATTTATGGCCAATTGTTCGGAGTCCGGTCATTTTTGACCAGGAACACCACAAGTGTGACTTTTTGCAATTTTGTACAAAATAAAAGCATTTAAAACCAAACTTCTGGATAAATCATTAAAGCACAGTAGTGTGAGAAACAGTGCAAATTTTCATAATTTATCTCATATTGTGAAAATTATTCATAAAAAATGCTTTTTTCACTCAAAAAAATTAGGTACCTACTCTCAGATAAATGAGGCCTACGATTAATCAGATGCAAATAGAAACACAAAACCAGTCCTAAATGAAAGAAAACAAGTTGACAAAAAGAATGAATCCAATATTTAGTGATAATATAGCATAATGACAGATTTATAAGCAATTGTTTGGAGTCCGGTCATTTTTGACCGGGAACACAACAAGTGTGACAGGAGTCCGAACACAACCAGAGGGTTTTAAATAAATTCAGTGCACACAGACTGAAGTAGTTTAAGTCTTTGGTTCTTTTAATTGTGATGATTTTGGCTCACATTTAACAAAAACCCACCAATTCAATCAGTTGAATTACTGAAATGAACTTTTCCACGACATTCTAATTAATTGAGATGCACCTGTGTAATATAATATAATAAATGTAGTAAATGTAGTGTAGAAACAAAATGCATTGCAAAAACACATTGATTAAAAATCACTAGGCATGAATATAATTTCACAAATAGCCTATGTAAACACACACATGCAACATATGTATTTTTAAAATATATTTTCGAAATATATTTAACAGTGCTTCACATATATGTGAATATATTACCTTTCCGTATGGGAGACCTCAATAACTAAGTAAATAAATAACTTATTGAATGGCATTTTCCATGGCAAAGGACCTTCACCTTGCTTAACTGTTGAAGTTGTTTGTATTTCAAGCATTGACTGGCAATAAACAGCTATGTCTACAATATCTGAACTGTATAAGAGCTTATCTGATGTTACACACCTTTGGTTTAAGATTGTCAGATTAGACGCAAACATTTTGCACAGAAATAATCTTCCCTACAGGTTGAATGGTTTTGCCCACTGCAGGGAGCCACAAGCCATGGCACAGTCAACCTTTGCTTAAGTTGTGGGGGAGCTCCTTTCATCCAGAGACCAAAGGAACAGGAGTGAGAACAAAACAGGTTTGCATCAATAAAGCCTTTACAGCTTATTGCTGGGCAAAAAAATATAGAATGAACCCTGCTGGACCAAAGACAACAAAGAGATTGTATTTAAAGAGATGCTTTATTGTTTTATTAATGATCCAACACATTTATTCATCTAAATATTTATACTGATTACTTAACATTGCAAATGTACAATTTAAATTTACATGTCAAAGTGCAGCAGCTCTCAGTGAATGTTTTGGACACAGATCAAGTCAAGTCAAGTCAAGTCAACTTTATATAGCGCTTTTAACAATACAGATTGTGTCAAAGCACTTAACAGTATCAAATTGGAGGACAGAGTGTCAGTAATATATAATGATAAGATTAAACACTCAATTTTCAGTTAAAGGCATTTCATTATTGAATTCAGAGATGTCATTGTCTAGCTCAGTTTAGTTTAAATAGTATCTGTGCAATCAAATCGGCGATAATCGCTAGAAATTAGGTGTCCCCAACTGAGCAAGCCAGAGGCGATGGCGGCAAGGAACCAAAACTCCCTCTGTGACAGAATGGAGAAAAAAACCTTGGGAGAAACCAGGCTCAGTCGGGGGGCCAGTTCTCCTCTGACCAGACGAAACCCACAGTTCAAAAGTTTCAAGTTCTAACAATAGTAGTATTACGTAGTTAGGTATTTTATTATATTTTTAGATCAAGCAAAAACCCCACTGTTCCAACAGGGTCTGACTGGAGACATTGAATCTTACACTGTATTTTGAACAGTGTCTGTCATATTTCCAATGCTGATGTACATTAAAATATATATAAAAACAGCAGAAAAGTTATGCTCGCATGTAATAGCATGATATATTGGGTGCTACTACGGTTTTGTAAAGAATAAACTTTTCATGATGACGAAAAACTGCAACATCATGTAAACATAAGTGTAAAAGGGAAGATAATCAAAAACAGTCAAGTCTTCCCAGAGAAAAGTAGATTACTTCAAGAAGCATACCCTTATGCATTTCAAATAGAAAGAGCTTGAAGCTTTTCACTTGTGCAGGACCTAAAGAGATCCTGGACAACCACATGATGTGTGTGGTGTGCCTGGATCGCATGCATGCAGAATTAAGCAGCCATTTAGGCCCTCATTAAAGGTTGAAGGATGAAGAGAAGTCCTGAAGGGACTATTTGGCAACTCTGTTGAATCCCCTGCTGAGTGGTTGAAAGCTATCAGCACTTTACCACATCACTTGCAGGTAGGGTTGGGTACCGAACTCGGTACTTTTAAGGGTACAGACCGAATTGCGTCGGTACTACCGAGTATCGATTCATGTTAAATCATTCGGTACCAAATTTCGGTACCTGAGAACACATTTGGGCGCATACAAGAGAGACAGAGAGAGAGAGAGAACCTGTGACTTGTCACCCCTGCAACTCTTTAAAACACAACACACAGGGCAAACCGAGATGTTCTGAAGTGTGTTTATATTTCTAGGGTCATGGTTTCCGCGAAAACGGCGACATAATGACGGAGTTCATTCATAAAAACGGAATTTACTCTATAGCACAGAATTCGTCAAGTTTTGGATGAATAAAAGACTGTCTGTCACTTAATTCGAATCGTGATATGAACTGGTGTGTGTGAATATTAAAACGCAAAAAGATGGTTTAAATATGAATCCTGCATGTTCCGTAACCCAGATAGCACACGTGCGTCTGCAAGATGTCTGTTAAAGATCTCTTGATCTGGAAAGCATCTGCTGTCTACAAACATCTGACAGACATCTTTCAGATGTCAGTTTTACATCCATTCTAAATCATAAACATCTTAAAGACATCTAATAGACATCTATTTGACATCTAAAAGGAGACGTCCTATAGACGTATTGCAGATGAGCAAACACTCTGAAAAATACGTCTTGCAGATGTAAATGCAGACATCAAATAGACGTCTCCTAGATGTACGTGTGCTATCAGGGTAGCCTCGGTATGTATGAATAGCAGAGACACGGTTTTGTTTACTACACAAATACTGAAGCACTCGTGGTAATTTTCGGACTCTGCACTACATGAACACATGAAATACAGGCTGTGAGAGTCACTTCATGAGAATTTTACCGTTTCATTTGAGAAAACCAGCATCATATCTTGCTGTATACACACAGAAACTCCACTGCAACCTGTCAAAATAAAAGTGCGGTTTAACACATAACAGAAATATATTACTACAGTATAATGTACTTCTTTATATATTCCATTTACTGACAAATTTAAATAAAACAATTAAATGATAAAAATAATTATTACAACCACATTAACGACTTAATTGTAGAAAAAAATACAATTATTAAAACTTTTTTAAAGGTGATTATCTCTTCAGCGCGCGGTGCAAGCAGTACAACAATGCAGAATATTAATAACTATGACTGGCACTGTCATATACTGTACATAGCATTATAATGAGAACACTGTTATAATGAAACACTGTGATTTTTTTTTTTAGTGTTTAGTTTTGTTTCTGCATGTTATTGCGTGAAGAATGCGTCCACAAGAGTTCATTCAGACGCGTAGACGCGCAGACGCGTTCATGTGCATTCGGGGCATTTTGTGCAGATAGCCTATAAGTGGTAATATTAATGTTATGTTATAATAACGAAGCGTATTCTATGTGAGATAAATAAGTTAAATCCCATTGATTAAAAACCTGCTATCATCTGCTTCATTCTACTGGTCATCTTCAGCGTGCGCAGCTCAAAACAGAAATGCAGAAAGTTATAACTACGATCACATATATAACGTTATAATGAGAGCACTATTGTAAAATTGTTTTGTGAATTCTTAAGGGTTTCGCTGACGTTTAATGTTAACTCTTTTAATCAAAACATAAAACATTATTTACCCCGTTTGTATCTGCGAGGCGTCCGTTACACATTTTCCCAGTGTATTTATGACTGTGGAATGTCTAATGCCGAGTTCACACTGCACGATTTTAGCCCGATTTTTCACTCGCCGACAGGTTTTGATAAATCGCCGACAAATGCCCTATATCGGAGGCAAATCGGAGCTCGTTCACGCGAGTGACAATCGCGCAGTGTGAATTAAAGACGCGATATGAGGGAATCGCCGACACGTCGCCGACGCCCGCGAAATATTTGGCATGCTAAATATCTGGAGCTGTCGGCGATTCACAGTCACGCGGTGTGCAATGATTTCAGACTGAAAACTCCAGCGGCGATGACCTTCAGCCAATGAGAGACAAAGATACAGGGCAGAGGGAAGTTCAGTGAGGAGTTATGGACCATATCAGTATTTTAATATGTACAATTATATCATACAGAAACAAGCACAAACGCTTGACCAGCTGCAACATCAGCTTAACTGTTACTGCAAAATTATTGTTTACCACTCTTTGCAGAACACAATGCCTGTTCCCTGCATCTCCCTCCTGCATAATCTGTTTTTCTTTTTGTAGCTGGAAATCAGCGCACAGACAATTTGCGGGCTATATTTTTTTAATACTTCCAGTCTAGCTCGAGAACAACGGTCTGAGGCACATGGGTTCTCGCATTATTTCCTTATCACTTCTCGCGTGGGTTTTGTTGTGAAACGTAGTTTGCAGATCAGACAGAGTTGTCGGCGATTCTTCCTATTGTGAAATCGTGCAATGTGAAAGCCCCTGTCGCCGATCCATCGTGCAATGTGAACACAGCAGCGACTGAATGCTACCCCAGATAGTCATGCAGTGTGAAAACAACAGCGATCCGACGAGTTTGAAAATCGTGCAGTGTGAACTCGGCATAACTTGAATCTTGGTAATGTATTTTGCCCCGCCCCCAAATATATGATTCGACTATGAGTCGACTATCGGCATGATTCGAAAATTCCGATTCGACTATGAAAATCCTTAGTCGGGGACACCCCTACTACCATGTATTAATTTTAACAGTAAACCTCTGTTTGTTTGCCAAAAAATAAAAGGGTTTCATTTTTATTTGATTAAAAATAAATAAATGTTTCATGCCTTCATTTGATTATCAGAAAAAATAAAACACAAGAATTTCTGGAAGAACAAAAAAGGAAAAAAAATCGTTATGTCCTATTGTTCAAAATGTTGAAACTGAGAGTTTTGGACTTATTTTTTCACTGAAATAAATGTTTTTGTTATTTCACAGAGAGTAAAGTACCGAAAAAAGATACCGTTGGGTACCGGTACTGAATTTCAGGTACCGATACCGGTACCGTACCGGTTCAAATGTGAACGGTACCCAACCCTACTTGCAATCTGTCATGAATTCGCTTATGAGTTTCAAAGTATGGAAGGCACTCCCCCTGAAACACACTCAAAGGGTGCTGAAGATAATGGTCTCTAAGGTTTGTCACTTGGGACAGCTTCACAAATGGCCACTTCAGCTCTGACTGAAGTCACACGTTCCTGCACGAGCTTGGCACTTGGGCTCAGTGCTGTTGAGCCAAGGGCAGCTGTCGAAACAGAATAGAGACTGCACCCTCAGATAGTGAGTATGATAGGGAAAGTATTCAGATGGGTGGAAATGGACCTCTTTGCATCACCAGCGAACAAGAACAGTCCATTTTTCTGCTTCCTGGGCTGTGTTTCCCAAAACCTTCTTAACGCTACGTCATTCGTACGTTATAGCTTAAGTTGTAGCTTGACATTAATATGTGTTTCCCAAAATGTTCTTAGTTAAGTATACCTTCTGTAAGTCATTTGTTTGTAAGGTTGAACCACTCTTAGCTATACCTTATCGCTGTTCACAGTTCACTCCGCTAGTGGCCAACACTGTGCAAAAAGCTTCTTCACATTTCAGTCAATAAAATTGTAATTCTGTGGCAAGAAAAAGTGCAGAACCAAATAAATATTACAATTCTAAAGTTGTAATACATCCAGTGTTCAATTACTGTTCAATGAATTGAAGTGTTTTTATGCAAAAAATTAAAATGTCATTATACCGATGGTTGTTAATTTTTCCATAATATAGAAAGGCACATCGGCTGGCAATCCATTAGGCAGCACATAATTAGGAGTCTATTTAAAGGGAATGAATGTGATGGGGAGTTTGGTCAAACTATGGCAGTGAGACAGCGAATAGTTGTCCTAAATCAAAGACGGCGCCGTCTACGGAGCCAGTCAGTGTATGTGCACTATTTCACCTGAAGCAGCATACATAAATTATCAATAGTTAAGTATGTGGTCTTAAAGGAGATTCTATTTTTTTCTTTCTTTCTCTTTTTTGACTGTCTAATTTGGACTTGGACTTGACTTGGACTCGAACCTCTTGGACTTGGACTTGACTCGGACTCGATAGTGCTGGTCTTGGACTTGTCTTGGAATCGACAAAGGCAGACTTGACTACAGCCCTACCAATTATATACGTATGCCTTTCGCCAGGCACGAAGTGATGGAGGCACATCAAGGCTTCCATGCCATTTCCTGCCTTGTGGACAGGACACTTATCCCCATCGCCAACCCATCAGCGCTCGACCAGGCATTCATTTGTCGCAAGGGCTTCACGGCCATCAATGTCCAGGTGGTAGCAGGCCACAGGGGGATGTTTACAGACATGGTGGCAAAGTGGCCTGGTAGCACACACGACAGCTTTATGTGGGCCAATTCAGCGGTGGGTCAAGACGCAGAAAGAGTTTTGGGCAGAGCATTTTTTTAGGAGACAGCGGCTACCCCCTGAGAACCTATCTTTCTAAATCCAGTCACCAACCCCACCACACAGGCTGAACACAGTTACGTTGCACACGCCGGTACCCGCAAGTTGGTGGAACGCTCGATTCGAGCGCTGATTTCATAAATCAGCAGGAGGATTGCATCTGAAGCCACAAAGATGTTGTGCAGTAGTAGTAGTTACAGTCATGCTACACAACATTGCAGGCACTGGAGGTGCAGCTTTGCCAGATGAGGAGGAAGAAGAGGAGGAGGAAGAAGCTTTCCACAACCCACCTCAACCAAGACATCCCCTACATGCTGCTGGTGTGCAAACGAGGCACCAAATCATTCACTCCGTTTTTGGTTAATGTATTTTTGCACCCATTTTCTATTTTTAATCCACCACACAGCATCCCTCCTTTATTTGTGTACATACACATCAATAAAAAAGTAATGTACATTTGTGCCACTGACACACACACTTTGAATGAGATCGGACTTGCGAAAGGATAATATTTTTTTACAATAACGATGCTCTGCAGAGCCAACATTGATGACAACAAATTTGCGATTAATCAGATGTTTATTTGAAAAGAAACACTGACAATGCACATGAATGGAACGTGAAAATGTGGAAAGACTGGTTTCCTATAGCCCATCACTGGGTTGGCAAAGGTTCATCTGTAACGCAGTCAAATTGTTAGAATAAAAACACAACACACACAGCACGGGACTCTACCAAACATCATAAACACCCTTACATTGACCTGGCATTAATATTGGAACAGAAATTGATGGCCTTTGAAATTGTGCTTCAGACAAAGCATACTGCTTCTCCATAATCTGAAGCTTTGCCTTCTTCACTTCCAGCGAGGCCCGGGCGAGGTTGTTTGCCTCTTGTATCCCTTGCTCGATTCCCCACAGAACGTCTAGCTTTTCTTTTTCAAGCTTCAGTAGCTCATCACTGCAGTCACATCGGATAGAAGGACGCCTTCTGGAGCCCCTCCCGGATTGCTGGTGCTGGGCGCCCTCAGTGGAGGCTAGTGAAGGTGCAGACAGGTGTGATGACGCTGGTGCTGGAGAAGCACTGCTGCTGCTGGCGGGGGAAGAGGGCGTGTTGATGCGAGGGGGTAACGATGGCGTGCTCTGAGAGCATGGAGTGGTATCCACACTTGCTCTCAGATCTCTCTCCCCTGAGATACCCTGTGAGGCCGCTTCTCCGAGGATTGCCAGGGCTTTTTCCTCATCAGAGCTCAGTGCAGGCACAGAGCTGGGCCCTTCACCCATTCTTTCACGGTGTCTCCGGACTGCAGCGCGTCTTGCTTTGGCAGTGCTGGCAAAATCGTGCCACTTTTTTAAAAAAAATAAAAGGGTTTCATTTTGATTTGATTAAAAATAAAATAAATGTTTCATGCCTTCATTTGATTATCAGAAAAAATAAAACAAGAATTTCTGGAAGAACAAAAAAGAAAAAAAAATTGTAGGGTCCTATTGTTCAAAATGTTGAAATTGAGAGTTTTGGACTCATTTTTTCACTGAAATAAATGTTTTTGTTATTACACAGAGAGTAAAGTACCGAAAAAAGATACCGTTGGGTACCGGTACTGAATTTCAGGTACCGATACCGGTACCGTACCAGTCCAAATGTGAATGGTACCCAACACTAGTGGGGAGGAATGATCTGGAGATAAGATTTATGCAAGGCGAGAGGTGGTTGAATCCATCAGCTATCCTCACTTTGGACCTCATTTATGTTTTGACAGCTCTGGTGCTGATGAGCCCCTTCATTCGGCTCCCCTGAAAGTGCTCTCCTTCAAGACAGCACTATTGCTTGCACTTCTGTTAAATGTATTGGTGGTATGCACGTTCTCTCTGTCAGACCCTCAGCGAACACATGACTTCCACGGCCATTCTACCCTGTATGTGCTTTGCACATTTATGTCAAGCACACTAGACAGTTTAGACTCTCTGATCAGCTTTTTGTATGTTTTTGCAGCTACACAAATGGTCTACCTGTCTCGAAGCAGAGGCTATCCTACTGGATTGTGAATGAGATAGCTCTGGCTTAGTCACCGAATGTGCCCTGTCCTATAGACATTTGTGCCACGCCTCTTTTTAAGCACTGCACTCATTAGCTGTTTCCATCACCCTCTTTTCATGCACATTTTGAAGTATTGCATCAGGAACGAGTGATGGAAACGCCAAATTTCAAAAATAAATCCCTTAATTCTCAAAAAAGTTTTTACATTCGCTTGAGGTGGTTTTTGACTTGAGCGAAAAAGGCTTAATGCGAATAATGGGAGATGGAAACACATTTAGCGAATAAATCCTGCATGAGCATTCAAAAACCTCATGTGATTTTGCACTATGGGATGGCATAACCTGACTAACCAGCGTACTGATTTTGTTGCACAGCATCTGAAATCTTGTGGTCATTCTGAAGTGCCCGAGCAAAGTCTGTCGTCAAAGTATTTCTGTATGATTGCCTCCCAGAATGATCTGCCATGACTGTGTTCCCAAACAGCTGACATTCACCTCCGAAAGCAAGACCGCATTTATTGTGTTTCATCTGCTCTCTTGAAGATCAAGTAATTTATTATATTTGAGAATTATTATAATCAGTGGCTTCTCCTAATTTTCTTATTGATATTTAATGCCAGTTTATCAGGAAGTGACAATTTTGTTCTCTCTAACATGTTGGATGGAAACGGTGATTATTCAAATGTTTTATGTGATATTCCTATTTTGTTAAATTCAAGTTAAATTCGCAACTTAGGATGGAAACCTTAGTGTCTTCTGTCTTCCAGTTTGTATTTTCACAGCATGAAGGTAAAATCTTATGGATTTGTGAATGAAACGCTCATTTTAAAATCTACAAGGTGTACTGACATTTGAGTAACGCTTTAGATTATAGTCAGCAATTTACAGTGTAAGTAAACTGAATTTACAGTGTACCTGTTTGTAATAGAGTACCAATAGAATACCTCCCTAAAGGTATAAGGGAACAATCTACAACATTTAGGGAATGAAGCGGTAATATCCTGGAAAATTACAAATTATTTATACTATAAGTATATTTAAACTAGTATTATGTTGTATGTATGACCTACTATGCTAAACAACATTCTTACATTTGCAAGCAATTTAGCAAGAACATACACTGTGTACCATTTAATTACTCACATATAAAAAATGCTGGGTTATTGTTTCAATCTAAACACTCAGTGAAACTGTTGAGTAAGTAAGCTGGGTTGATTTGACGCAATTTGGGGCCATTTCTCAATATGCGTTCTAACGCGATCTTGCGTCCTTGTGTTCCCACTCTGTCATCATTAATCATTGAAGTTAAATTCCAATACTCAAAAATGCAAGTACAGAGGAAACATGAAAGTGCCTGGATGTGTTCTTGAAATTGAGGCTGCATCAAATGCAGGCTTGAGAGAATCGAACTGTTGGAAATTCCAGAAAATGCTGCGGGCGGACAACGTACACAGAAGCCTGTAAGCTTTTTTAACTTCTCATTTTTGCATAGAGTGTACTCACACAAGGCACGGTTGCCATGAACTGAGCCCGAGCGGAATTGTCCCCTGCTCCCCACTGGAGCACACTTTATGCTGCTTTCAAGTGCTATAAGAATTATCATAAATACGAGTTTCCTAATCAGAAACTTGACATGAACAGCTCCTCAAGTCATATTTACTACTGGGAAACGTTGTGATTATTTTGATACTCAAGTTTCCGAGTTAGGCGGGCCATAAACTTTATGCATGGTGGACAGGGATTGCTGCTGTCAATGGTATTCTTTATTAGCTTTTTTTTTTTTTTTCCAACAACAACTACATCACCTTGTCTTGTCATTAAAGTAGTGCCTATGGAGCAATTATTGTTTTGTGAGCAGCGGAACTTTTGGAGAGAGTGGGTAGCACCAATCAACAAGAGTGATTTTGTGTTTTCAAAAAACACAATGGACCAACACCAGCAGATGACATTGTACCCCAAATCATCACAGACTGTGGAAACTTAACACTGGACTTCAAGCAACTTGGGCTATGAGTTTCTCCACTCTTCCTTTACTCTAGGACCTTGGTTTCCAAATGAAATACAAAACTTGCTCTCATCTGAAAAGAGGATTTTGGACCACTGGGCAACAGTCCAGTTCTTCTTCTCCTTAGTCCAGGTAAGACGCCTCTGATGTTGTCTGTGGTTCAGGAGTGGCTTAACAAGAGGAATACGACAACTGTAGCCAAATTCCTTGACACGTCTGTGTGTGGTGGCTCTTGAGTCCATTCCTTGTGAAGTTCACCCAAATTCTTGAATCGATTTTGCTTGACAGTCTTCATAAGGCTGTGGTTCTCTCGGTTGGCTGTGCATCTTTTTCTTCCACACTTTTTCCTTCCACTCAACTTTCTGTTAACATGCTTGGATACAGCACTCTGTGAACAGCCAGCTTCTTTGGTAATTTCCAGAGAGCAGAGCAACTTTTCCATAAACTTCTGATGCTGACCCAGAAGATGTAGTGATAGTCCCAGAGAGCCCTCATCAGACAAGAATCTTATTTTATTCAGACACATCACCTTTGAATGACTGGGATCTTGGTCTTCAGACACCTGATATTATGAAAAATGTTTTATTTCTATGGAGCTCTAGATAAAACAAACAAGTTCACAAACACACAAGAGGTTGCACTTTATTCTTATTAGTCTATGCTGATCTTGGATTAGCATACCAACAGCATATGATTGTTAAGGGGATAGTTCACCAAAAAATAAAAATTCTCTCATTTTTTACTCACCCTCATGCTGTCTCAAATGCATATTACTGTACTTTCTTTCTACTGGACACAAATTAAGATTTTTAGGCAAATAGTTCATCTCTGTGAGTCCTAAAGATGCTTTTAAAACCACACACAGCGACCATGACAGTAATCCATCAAACCTTAGTGGTTAAATCAGTATCTTCAGTAACAACAGTTAAGAAAAACACATAGTATAATAATATTAAACTTATAATAATATAAACTTTTAACTATTAACAATCGCTTCCAATCAACTGTCATATGCGGATGGGTTACAATTCACTTGTGTTATGTGGATTCTCAGAGATTAATTATTTTCTTAATCTTTGTGTCGAGAAATAAAGTCATATACATCTGGAAAAGAATGAAGGTGAGTAAATGAGAGAATTTTCATTTTTTGGATGGACTATCCCTGTAAAGACTGATATTGCACTCCATTACATACCATACTCATTCAATGTTTTGCAACTTATACTGTAACAGGAACTGTTGAAAGGATCATTGCAGTGTTTAAAACATATGATGAATTTTAAACATATTCTGTATATTATGTTCTTGTGCATTTTGTGTAGTAATGTAAATTATAATAATAATACTGTGCATTACGTATACTATGCAGTTAGTGTTTTGTGGATTCTGGTCTTTCCTGTCACAACATAATTGCATCAAAGACTTTCACTTTTATACTTGTTTATATGCTATAGTGACAATAAAGAATGTAAATTTATTTGAATTAATTCATATTTTCATTTACATTCATTCAACTGGTTTATAAAAGTCACACTTGAAAGAGTTGATGATTGTTAAAAATGTATTTCCAATTTTAAATGTTAGATGATGATGTTAACTAAATAAAATAACTAAACAAAAGAACATTCTTTGTGTGGGATATGTAATAAAACAAGCTTGATTGCTTGGTTGGAGTGAGACTTTCTTGACATCTGAATATATCACAGGATAGTATTATATTTCAAATGTAACAGCTCAACCTAATTAGACCCTACAATGCAAAATAATCAAGAGCAATAAATATCATAAGAGAATATTATATATTAATATTATATACTTTACTTTAATAATTAAACCTAAACATGACCTTTTTCTCTCGTGTTTGATTTCTCGTGCTCCTAAAAGCCCACCAGACCTGAGCCGAAGACCACCAGACCTGAGCAGACAAAGCAGAAGACCATGGCATAGACCGAGATCTAGGGAGAGAAGAGACAGACAACACAGGCAGTGCATTCATGGTCTCAGGGACTCTGGCAGGGAACACAAAACAATCATCAGTAGGTTCACTGACTGAAATTGGACAGAATGACAGTTAATAAACAGGATCACAGACTAGGACTGGTAAGGCAAACGGTTCAACTGACACACTTAGGGGAACAGAACAGACTAGACTTGACTTGACATGAACAGACTTGACTAAAACACTCACTTAAATACATTCAATACACGACAAGGAACAAAGGCAATGACGGCTTCTTATAACAAACAATGAGGGTCGCATGACATGAACAAACCAATTAACCAATTAATGAGACAATTAACAAGGGAACCAATAGTATGAAGACATGAGGGAAGGGGAAGCATGACACAAACAGGAACCATGATTACACTTTTAGTGGGTTTTTAATGTACCTTATAACCATGTGTAGGCCTACTGCAATATATTTTATGCATTTATAATTTTAATATTTATAAAAGTACGATATTTAAAAAAAAAAAAAAAACATTTTTAACATTTACAATGTACAAACCTTTGTCAACTATTATTAAGTATTGCAATACTTAAAATATGTTGTTTAATATGTTGTTTAGTGTAACGAGTGGGGCGGGGCCGAGAGCCTTGGGAATGGAGCGAGGCCAGTGGAGTTAATGATAATGAGCGACACCTGCACCACTCACTGGTCTTGAGTCCCATGGAGGAGGGAGCGAGGACCAGGCCTGGACTTTGATTTGTGTTTTGTGTGCGGCAGTCGTCAGTGAGGAGCTGCCGCTTTACTTTTATGTTTGTTTATTTTATAAAATTTTTATTAAAATTTTTATTAAAACCTGTGTGAATGTTCGCCGGTTCCCGCCTCCTTCTTCCCGTATCTAAGAACTGTTACATTTAGTTTTACTTAAAACATTATACTTTGGTTGATTAGGCTGTTGTACATTACATGATACATTAATTGTAATAAGCTACTACTGAAATTCCCACAAGGATTTCAACATCATATCTGAAAAACTTAAGTTTACTTGTGTTTAATGCTGCCTTCATGTGCTATCGGAATGAAATACAAGTTTCCTAATCGGAAATTGGACGTGAACGGCCTCTCAAGTCATATTTACTACTGGGAAATTCTGAAATAATTTTGATGCCTGAGTTTCCGACTTGGGTGGGTCATAAACTTTAAAAGTTCATTTTAAATGTATTTTAAGAAATACACTTAAATTGCACTAAATATACTTAAAGTGGTTCTATTTTAACACAATTTCAATGTATTAAATATATTGCAAATAGAACTTAAACATATCTTGAAATACACTTAATATACTTAAAGTTGTTTCAAAATAATACATTTAATATGCACTTAGTATAGTATAGTTTAAATATATACAACTGGCTGACTAGAGTTAACATAAACAGCAAAATGTTGTAAAGCCCAAATGAGCGCTAATGCTTCTTTTTCCACAATCAAATAGTTACGTTGGTAAGAGGTGAATTTCCGTGAAAAAAAAAAAAAAAAACTAACAGGATGGATGATCCCTGCTGCTTCAGACTGCTGAAGAACAGCTCCAACACCAACCTGACTAGCATCCACCTGCAGAGAGAACGGCCATTCAAAACAAGGTGCAGCCAACACTTGACATGCTCTATCCAATCTGTACGGGAAGGGGTATCACCAAACAAATCTGGAAAACGTAATACTGAAATTAATTTTGCACTTTGCAATGGAAGTAAATGAGAAAGAATGGAGTCTAGTCTCTGTAATGATTCAGAGTTATTTAACCGAACACACAAAATACAATCGTCAGGCTCAGTATCCTCTTTCTCCCCACCCAGAACTACCGTGAAGAACTGATACTGCCAGGAGAGCAGGCTGAACAGACTTTGAGCTCACTGCATTCATTTCATTTTGACTCTCATAGAATGGTTTCAGCAAATTAATGTGACACAACTTAGTGGATCTTTTTCCGACCCGGGGTAGCGATCACATAATTTAAATCACTCACTTTGTGCTGTACAACATATGGACCATCAAATTTGGCCTCAAAAGGAGAACAAACTAAAGGACACAAAACCAAAACTTGATCTCCAGGTTCAAAAACACGAGGTCAAACCATACGATCACACAAACGTTTCATCACTTTTTGTTGTTTCTCAAGTTTAGTTTTAGCCAACTCTCGTGCTTGAACTAATCATTGTTTAAGACCATAAACATACATTTTTTGGACAATCTGCTATTTTAATAGAATTCTGGAGCACACCCAGAAGTCCACGAACTTTATGGCCAAAAACAAGGTCATTGGGACTAAATCCAGTGCTCTCCAACATCAGCATCAGCTCCCAATCTCGATCAAACTGTGCACAGTATGCCCGTAAAAGAGATTTTAAAGATTGGTGGAACCTCTCTAGAGCACCTTGATTTTGGGCATGATATGCGGTAGCCAGATGATGTTTAACACGTAGTTGTTTTAAAACCTGTTGAATCAGATGGGAGGTAAGATTAGTACCCTGGTCACTCTGGATAATTTTGGGAACACCAAAGATAGACATAAATTGTGACAAAGCTTTTATTATTGAGCGAGAAGTAATCGTATGTAGTGGGTATGCGGCAGGATAACAGGTATTTATGCACATTACAGTCAAAAAGTATTTACTACCCAACTTCGAAGATGGCAATGGCCCTACACAGTCAATGATAAGGTGTTCAAAATGTTCACCAATCGCAGAAATAGGGTGCAACGGTGCAGGTTTTATTTTCTGGTTAGGTTTGCTTGTTAACTGGCAAGTGTGACACTGTTTTACATAAGCTGAAATGTCACGTTTTATGTGAGGCCAGAAAAAATACCTTAAAATACAATCATACATCTTTCTTACTCCTGAATGACCAGAATGGTCATGTGCAACCTCCAACACAGTTTTCTGAAATTTTGTGGGAACCACTACTTGAATAACAGGGTCTCCAACAAAATCATCACCATGGGGAACCCACTTCCGCAACAGCATCCCATCCTGTACAAGTAGTACACATTTTATTTAAGATGATTAATTATTTCATTCTTGTTTCGAGTCATAGCATGAGTTGTTACACAGATAGGGTCAGACATTCATCCCAACGGAGATATTTCCCATAGCGATGACGCCATCGCAGCATTGAAAGTGAAATAATTATAGGCAGGAGAATAGCAACAGAAGAAAACTCAGAAGTCCATATCTGTGACAGTAACAAATTAGAGTACTTTTTTTTTAAGTTGGTGCAAAGCATAATTTCTTCAGCGTATGGTTTTTAAAATGCTTTCATGGGAAACATGAACATGGAAACATGATTTCCTTACTAAGGAACAAGAGCTGTAAAATCACATCATTACAGGCTTTAGTGCTCTCTTGATTGCTCTTAATTTGCAAGAGTATATTAAGTTACTCTGATTGTCACTTTGACCCAAAAAGTAAGGCGGCAATCAAATTTAAATTCTTACATACTTTCTCATTCCATAGCTTCAGAAACTTTATTCAGAATGCTGTTTTTTTCTTCTTTTTCTTTTTTCCCTGTTGTATGGCATGGTTCTAAGCATTCTGAAGAAAATGTTTTCAGTGCTTTTGTAACTTGGTAAAACAAAATGACAGAACATTTGTTTTGATATTTGGTACTGTATGATATGGAAAGCACTCTACTGAACTGAGTTTCCCAAAAGCATTGTAAGCCTCTGCTAGGCAGAGCAGGCGATTGCCTAAGGGCCTCGGGCTTTGAAGAGGGGCCTCCATAATAGTAACATCCTCTATAAGCCAGTCAAGGCGAGCAGCAAATTATAGCCTCATTGTTCATTGGATATAGTTGAACTGTCACTCATCTCCAATTAAACCAATTAATGTTGCAGTTTCAAAGCGGGTCCCGCCTTCTGAATGTTTGTGTAATGAAAGCATCCTTCGGGTGCTGCAAACTGTGAAAAGTAAATGGCTTAATAGGCATGCAAAGAAGTGCAGCTCCTAATGCAGGTGTGTGAATGGTCATCATCTATTCTAGAGTGATTGCAATGTATTCTAAATATAAACTTGTTCTGTCAGTGTCTATCTTCAAAATGATAGACACTTAGCATACAGTTTGGTTTGACGGTATTCTGGTTTTCTGTTCAGTCCAAAAACTCCCTGCCCATCCATACAGCCTGTTATCAATGAGCAGGGAGAGCAGCAATAATAACCTCCCCAGAGTAAACAGAACAGAACAAACAGATATAATTAATGCACTTAATAATATTTAAGTGCAACACATTATTCAAGATTCAAGTCTGATTCAACAAGGAATATCAGAAAGCCAAGTTCGGACAGTGGTGAAAGGAGGAGTTGGAGATGGAGGAGGGTAATCTGCTAAGCGAACAAGCTGCTACTGAATAGAGCTTATATAGGAATGCCGTGATTGTGTTCTATTCCTATGGGTAGATGTGATCAGCTGAGAGTCAGCTGATGCAAGCTTGACTCGCGTGACCTACCAGAACTAACGCTTAATTTCTGTCAATCAGCATCATTTCTGGAAAGATCATTCACCGCTTTATTACAAGTTTTAAAAAGCGCAGCGCTGTTGACGTGCCCAGACGCGACGCTTTGAATTTGTGTGTACAATGAATAACATTGCGTCAGGAGCTGACTAGCAAAAGAAGTTTGTATTCAAAATCAAAAAGCAAATTCTGTTGATGATTACTACATTACTGCTCTAACATAACACAATTTCAGTTTCAACTAACTAGAAAATAACTTTTTTTTGGCTCATTAGTCTCTTTTCCACTTGATTTATATATAGTTTTTTTTTTTTTAAGGTAATTAATATATACATATTTAAGGTAACAATGCAATAAATATCATATTAATAATATGACAATATCTGTAGTCAATATTGATTAAACAGGAGGGGGGAAATCCTGCCCATACCCAGCTGTCACGGTGCACACAACAGGGAGGAACGAGGAACACGGACACGAGGAGTAACTTCACAATAACCGTCTTTAATGGTGACATCAGGACAGGGCAAGACAAGGCAAGGCAAGGCTGACACAGACAGTAACACCAGGGAATAACGAGTAGACCAGACAAACACTAACTGAACAGGCAGGAACTAATATACACATGACAATCAATGATAATTAGACAAAACACAGCTGGACAACACTTAACTAATAATCACACTAAACAAGGACAGGAACAAGACCAAATATGGACACAAGAGGCGGGAACACAAGACACACGACAGAGGACTGACACCAGCTAGGAAAAAAATGATACAAGCAATTATGTTCATCTACTGAAGTGGAATTCTGGAACTGTGAATAAATTGAATAAAACAGCAAAATAATAATAACAACAACAATAACATCTTCATTAAACAACAACAACAACAACAAAAAAGAGATTATGTTAGATAAAGTTTGATTAATATGTACATATACAGTACTGGTTTCAAGAGAAACATTTATGCTCATCAAGCCTGCATTTATTTGATCCAATAATACAGAAAAAAAAAACAGTAATATTCAGCAAGGATGTGTTAAATAAAAAAGTGATATTAAAGACTTATATTGTTATAAAAGATCACAGGTTATAAAATAAACATTAAGCACTGTTTCTAACATAATAATAAATCAGCATATTAGAATGATTTCTGTAGGATCATATGATACTGAAGACTGGTGTAATTGCTGATGAAAATTGAGCTTTGCATCACAGAAATATATTTTTATATTTATTTAATATATTTATGTTTGTTTGTTTTTTCTCTGTATTTTTGATCAAATAAATGCAGGCTTGATGAGCATAAGAGACTTTTCAAAAACATTAAAAATAGTAATGTGTCCAAACGTTTGTACTGTATAAGTAAAAATATACTAAATTTAAAATTAAATGTTATATAAATAAAAAGGTTAGGAATCATATTTGTTTCAAGTGCTTTTTATTAGGGGTGGGAGGCCTCCAACATGAATTTGCCTAGGGCCTCCTAATGTCTAGAACCGGCCCTTTCCACCAGTGGTCTCCATGATCAACTTAGCTCACGGTGCTTCTGAGAAAGGCAGCCCTGGCTTACTACGATTACCTTAGACAAACGCGACTTCTGTTCTCAAAGGTCTGTTTAGTGCGCCTTGGCTAGCTTGAAATCTAACTTTATGTTAAGTGTTGAAAACGCAGTTGAAACCTACTGCGATATGTTAATGTAATAGGGCTATATACATTTGAGCACCCACTCCCAAAAGGTCCCTTGGATGGAGATTGGAGCATAGGTTTCCAGAAGACATTGCGAAATTTGTCGTATCGAAAGTATATTCATTAAGCGAAACCACAAGATTTTAAGTTTTTTTTTTTTTTTTTTTTTTTTTTCTTTTCCCCCCATAATTTCTACAAAACGACCTCACACAGTCACTGCCCTTGTGCGCATGAGCTAAGAACAAAGCAGTACAGAGTGAGTCCCTAGGCTCCACTAAAACGAGCTTTGGGATGCGCGGGACTGAGAGCCTCTATCACGATGGACACTGGATAGGTTTTATTCCGTCATATCAGTGCACTAAATGTTCATTAGAAATGGCTTTGTTACAAATCTAAAGAGGGAAACCTACAGGCGCGATTATGGTTCAGAACTCTGGACAGCGCATCCGAGTGTCTGATACGACTGGAGTTATTTTATCTCTGCGTGTTTAACAGACGAAGAATCATGCAGTTGATATCTTATTCATCACAAAACATGGGCAAATACATCGCAAGGGGACTTCTGAAGTGAGAAATGGACTTTGTGGAAATTCTGTTTGCTTTGTTCATCGTTGTGATTGTGATTGTTTCTTTGTTGTCGAACTTACTGGTGTTGCTATGTTTAATTCACAGCAGCGAAATACGGCGCCAGGTGCCAGGGGTATTTACCATGAACTTGTCGTTTTGCAACATACTAATTTCTGTGCTGAACATGCCGTCGACTTTAGTTGGGATTGCAAATCACCAGCAGCCTTTTGGGGACCGCCTCTGTCGCATGCTCAGTTTTCTGGAGACCTTTCTGACAGCCAACAGCATGCTGACCATGGCAGCACTCAGTATAGACCGGTGGATCGCCGTAGTTTTCCCGTTGAGTTACTCAAGCAAAATGCGCTATCGGGACGCGCTGGCCATGGTGTGTTATTCGTGGCTCCACTCGTTCACATTCTCCCTCATTCCGCTGCTTTTCTCCTGGTTTGACTACAGTCCCATTTACGCATCCTGCACGTTGCATTTGAGCAAGGAGAGCGCACGGATTAAGTTTACTGCGTTCACCGTCGTCTTTCATGCCACCAGCTTCATGCTCTCGCTCGTGATTTTGTGCGTTACATACTTAAAGGTTTTAAAAGTTGCACGCTTTCACTGCAAGAGGATTGACATTATAACCATGCAGACCCTCTTCTTACTGGTAGATATTCATCCAAGGTATTTATGACCATTTATTTTCAGTAAGCATCATAGGGATGTTGGGGCAAAATTTCCCATTGCAATGCAAGTGTCATTAACATTTTGTAAAACTCTTTTGTAGTGTAAAACAGCGCTGTATTGCTGATCAAAAGAGGAGGAAACAGCGCGCTACTAAAAAGATTAGCATTTTCATTGGCTCTTTTATCATCTGTTTCGCCCCTTATGTCATCACAAGGTATGTAGACTACTGTTTTAAGCTAAACATTTTTACAAACCATTTGGTATAACCAGTGGTGGAAATGGCCAGAATTCACGGGGGGGGGGGGGGGGATCTAGCTTGGAAAGGGAGCGGGGCGGGGTTAATAATGGTATTTTTAGATGACCTTTCGGATGTATTTAATTATAAAACACTTTGTAATCTATAATAACATTTATTAACAACGTATTTAATATTTTCTCTAAACTTTCTTGTATATTTAGACAAGCACCTGCAATTCTGGCCAAATTAATGATACGTTGTGTGTGAATTTGCACATATTACTTTGCAAAAACGTTTGCAGTTAGTTTTTAATATTGCATTCTTGAGGACTCTATGCTTACATTTCTTTTCAGGAGCACTAGTGCTCCTACTTAAAAAAAAAAAAAAAAAAAACAGAACTTCTGATCAATGACAGGAGGGTCATTCCTGGGATTCGAAACATTTCAACTTGGAATATGTTTTTCAACTACATGTGATTCAACTTCTAAATACCCCACATCATTAGGCACATATCAAACCTCCAAAAAATATTCATCATATTTTAATATATCAAAATATCATATTTTCCCACCTCAGGCATTTTTTTTCTTCTCAACCCCGTAATGGACAAAATGGGATTAGTTTAAAAAGGATTTTACACAGAAATTGTTATATAACAAACATCTACCTACTGCTCTTGTGTCCCTGATAACAATTTAATGATAACAAATGTAACATTTATCATAATTTTCACATTTTTATAGGACTGAAGATAAAAAATACACAAATTGTGTCTACAGTCTCTTTATTTTTGTAAAATGTTTTTTTTTTATTTTGGTTTTGTTTCTCTGTCATATTGTCCCTTTGTTTCTGGGTTTACATATCTGCATGGCCAACATTGTGTTTCTGCTGCAAAGGTGGGCACAATTTCAGATGTATTATGCTGGTCCACGTGTAAGTGGACATATTATGTCAAAAATTATATTTAAAACAAAAATATGAGTTTTGGAGTATATATATTTACTGAAACCATGACTTTTTTTTTCATTAAAATTATTAATAAATGAAGCAAATAACTCAACCCTGTTACAATGAGAAATACGTATATTTGTGATGGGGTTGAGTGTGACGAGGTTGAGGTTTTTCACACAAAATGGCCACTGCTGGTCATGTAGCATAGGAGAGTAGACCATATATGGCAGCAATGAAATAAACACATTGTATATACTTATGAATGAAAATAAAATGTTTTAAAAGTAATCATTTTCCATCTTAATTTTATATGACGGGGTTGAGTTGTTAAGCTTGACAGTACCCTCCCTGACCAAGTCACATATGAGTGGAGACTAAATTACTATGGGTGAAGAATGGTTAGTGTGACGGGGTTGAGTTCAGACTGAGAGACATAACTTTAAAATCTGTTTTTTTTTTTAATTATTTTTTTTAATCAAATATTTTGCCTTTCTTTAGAAAAATATTTTTTACAAGAAAGAAACACAAGTAAATTCTTACACTGTTGCCAAAAATCACAGACACTATGCACATTTTGTTAATAATTTTCTAAATACAAACTCAGGGACATTACAAAATGCTTGGTTCAAGATAGATATAAGACATTATTTTCATTGTTTTTATTTTTATTAATTATAATGGGCATCCCAAAGTTTTGTGAAAAGCTTCTAACAATTCATTTTGGTGAACCACCACTTTAGAAACTCTGGGGGACTGAAATATTACCAAATCCCAGGAATGACCTAGAAATGAACCTTCCTATTGATATTTGACTCCTTAAAGTTTTTTTTTTTTAAATTTTTTTAATTTTTTTAAACTTTTTTAATGCCATTTTTCTAACTTTAGTAAATGTACAGTATGTCATCTTTTGTGCCCAAAAATTTCGATTTATAAACTTTTATCAAAAAATTAACTAAATAATAAATTCAATTGAAATATTAAGATACAATAACAATCAGGAAGAATAAGTTTCCAGTCAAATGAAATCAGCATCAACAATTCATCTTTGCACGGCACAAAAGAGCACAAATGTGGCATTAAGGAATATTTACAGAATTTAAGAAATTTTTGACAAGACTCAGAGGTGGCATTAATGCATCTCATAATAACAATATTATGAGATTAATGTTTTAAATATATAAATTTCAATTAATTAAATGACTCAATTGATACTTTTATAAATTTATATGAAACAGAAACTGCTAGTAGATGGCAACAAGTCACTGTCTGAATCATTCATTCAATCGATTCTTTCAAACGACTGATTCATTTAGGAAGGAAGCAAGTGACTCTCTTTATGAATGGGTCATTGAATCATTGACTCACTAGATTTGTTCAAAAGAAAAGATTCATTCATAAATGAAACAGTGCTGTGTCAAAGACTTGCGCAGAGGCTCAGCTGTGTCTTTGTTTTTTAACTATATTTTTGTTGACAAAATAGAGCAAAATAGACAACAGTGTTCCTAAAATGTAAGTCACTTAATATTAACTTTGTATAAAATCAAAAATGTATAAACTGTTGTATAAATTCAATTTCACATTTGCAAACTTGCTATAATCATTAATAAGCTGTTACCCTCCGTTCATCCCTATCTCACAAACTTCCATTTTAATGAATGAAGCTCTCTACACTGCACACTGAGTATATTACTTACATAGTCTCTACACTTTGTTTGTTACAATGAATGACAACAACTGCAGTCTGCCTTCACGGTCTGTGCTGTGAGGAGCAGGACACTCAGCGATAGAGAAGCATTTCTATTGGCTGCAGTCTGCAGGTATTAAATGGCAAAAGACAGCATTGTGCAGCGAACCATAAACACAGTGATACGCTAATATGCAGAACTGGGAACGCTTTTGTACTCTTTTGAATGGATAAAATATAGAAATCGCTTTAATTTCCAAATAAACCTAACCAGTTGTAAATGAAACGCCGTCCCCCCTTGAAATTCACTCCCCGGACTCCGTTCCCCCGCGTCCCCCCCATTTCCAGCCCTGGGTGTGGCATAAACACTATGGAATAATCTGAGAGGAGTTGTTTATCATACAATATATGATACACAGATCTAAATATATTAGTAAGGCTAATGTGGGACCCAACAAAGCGGTTTGAAGTGCTGAATAAGGTTTAATTGTACATTATGAACTTAATTTCTTGGTTGAACAAATATTTCGCTATTGAAAAGTAAAAAATTTACTTTTATTTAATTGAGTCGTGATACAAGAAAAACAAGACAAGAAAAAAAATCGAATTTTCTAAGAATAGCTCTTGTGCAGTACAGGAACACAAACCACTTTTTGTCACTCAGTTGATTCCCTCACAATCTTGTAAGAACGATCTGAAAACGATATTTTCCTTCTCTCTCCTCGGTTTTATTTACGTCTCAATGCCCTATACTGCTGTGTCATACTAACTATCTTAACTTATTTTACCCTCAAATGAAACGGACGTATTAACTTTTTTATGCAGCGATCATTCGATATTGCCTTTTCATGAGACCAGGTAGACAGATACAGTTGGATATTTTCAAGAGACAGATAACCGATTAGGAGAACTGATTTTTTATAATTTTATTAGTGTTCATTAACAATAAAATCATTATTTTTATTATGGTTATTTTACATTCAAGTAAGAAAAACAAATTATCAAATGTAAAGATCACTTCAGTGTGTTCATTACAAATAAATTGATTATTAAAACTACAAAAGCAGTTCAATCAAGAGCAGCGATCTTTTCTTTTATTGTTAGATTATCATTGAGACAAACGGTCTACATAGTAAGTCCTACGGGACATTCTAAAACGCTTAACGTTTTAAAACATTTTTAAAAAGGCCAAACTCAGTAAACACATTATTAAGCAAACTATTAACAGACAAGCAGATGAGCCCAGAATGAAAGACATCGCGTTTAATTATGTGTTACGCGTTTTCCTTATCGGAAGAAAACGCTTAACGTAGCTTAATGCATTAAAACTGTGTTGCCCAAAAATGGAGTGTCTATTTACACTTAGTGCAAATATCCCGCCTTGTTAGCAGAGGCTATTTACACTAACTCGACCACCAAAGTGTGATTGGGATAGTCAACATTATAAAAAAAAACGGTTATGAGTCATCAGCTCCAGTGGTGCAGATGGTAAAACTCGTGCCATAGTCTGTTTGACATAGTTTGATTGACCTGGGCTAAGGCCTTTTGCCTTCTTTCTCCTTTTTCAAATCTCATATCACATAATAAAGGCATTTTATTTACAATAAAAATTAAGGAAATAACCAAAAAGTTGAAAATAAAGTATCGGGTAGGGTAGGGAGGGCTTTTTTTTTTGTTACCAGTAAGGTGGCATCCATTTAATAATTTGAATTAAAATTATAATTTACACTCAATATGTTGTTATTGCATACTGTTTTATAATGTAATACAATACTGAAGTGCAGATAATTGCCACTATTTGCAACAAGTAGTATAAATAGCAGAAAATCCTGCTATTTTAACAATGTAAATAGCCTCTATCACACTTAGTGCATATAGCCGCTGCCTTTAAAAAAATACCAAACTCAATAAACATTATTAATAAATCATACTATGTACAGACAAGCAGATATGAGTCCAGAATAAGAAAGCAACGCCTTTAATTATGTGTTAAGGGTTTTCATCCCATAAAAAAAAAACGTGTAATAAAAAAAAGTAAAAAAATGTGACCCGGCCAAAGGAATTTGACCCGCCCATAGGAATCAATAGAATGTCCAAAAAAAAAACTTTTTTTTTGGTGAAAAAATGTATGTAAATATGCTAATTTTCATTAAAAAATCTGGAATTTAAGAAAAATAAAATAAGATTTAAAAAAAAAATCACCAAAAATTATTACAAAACCTAATAATTAGAAAAAAAATTTTCGGACTGAACAAAAAAAAGTGTAACATTGACCGTCTCCGGGACATTTTGAACCACGAGGGACACTTTTGTCACAGGTTCGGAAGGGATGACTTGACATGAACAGACCTGACTTGGCATAAACATATCACCCTGCAGCCCAAGACCGGTTGCCCATGGAAGCTAAGCAGGGCTGAGCCTGGTTAGTACCTGGATGGGAGACCTCCTGGGAAAACTAGGTTACTGTTGGAAGAGGTGTTGGTGAGACCAGCAGGGGGTGCTCACCCTGCAGTCTGTGTGGGTCCTAACGCCCCAGTATAGTGACGGGGACACTATACTGTAAAAGAGCACCGTCTTTCGGATGAGACGTTAAACCGAGGTCCTGACTCTCTGTGGTCATTAAAAATCCCATGACACTCATTGTAAAGAGTAGGGGTGTAACCCCGGTGTCCTAGCCAAATTCCCTCCACTGGCCCTTATCAATCATGGCTTCCCAATAATCCCCATCCACTTGATTGGCTCTATGACACTCTCTCCTCTCCACCTGTAGCTGGTGTGTGGTGAGCGCACTGGCGCCGTTGTCCTGTGGCTGCCGTCGCATCATCCAAGTGGATGCTGCACACTGGTGGTGGTTGAGGAGAGACCCCCCCCCCCACCCACACACACACACACATGATTGTAAAGCGCTTTGGGTGTATTGCAATACACAATAAAGCGCTATATAAATGCCTCATTCATAAACAAACTAGACTCACCGACAGCAGGTTACAACATCAATACACGACAAGAGACAAAGGCTACATGAGGGCCATATACCAAACAATACAGGTCACATGACAACCAATGAGAACATGACACATACACAAGGCAGAAATACATGAAGGCAAGGGAAGCATGCCCCCCCCCCATCCATGGAGCCATGGGGGAGAAGGCAGAGCAGGGAGCCATGGCGGAGCAGAGACATGGATAGACCACTTGACTGTGACAGAGCAGGCAGAGAGTTCTTGAATGGCCTCCTTGGCCGTGACAGGACGGTCTGTGAGTTTGTGAACGGCCTCCATGGCTGTGATAAGGCAGACAGTGAATTTATGAACGGCCTCTTTGGCTGTGACAGGACAGGCAGAGAGTTCATGGACGGCCTCCTTGGCCGTGATAAAACAGACTGTGAGTATGTGAATGGTCTCCTTGTCCGTAATAGGACAGGCAAAGAGTTCAGGAGTGGATGGTGCAGACTCATGGACAGGTGCAGTGCTGGGGTGCAGTGTACAGCCCAAACACTTAGGATGGCTACCGCCATCACGGGCAGCGCAGTAGACAGTGGCATGCTCGTCGAGCTTGAATGTGTTGAGGCTGTGAGGCTTGAAAATGTAGAGACCACTGGGATGCCAGCCGCATGCACCGAGGTGGATCCTCCACACTGGTAATCAGTCTTTTCAGTCCTACCCCAAGCTCCACATCCTCAAGAGCTTGGGTCCTATACCCCCCCCCCCCCCCCCCCCCCCCCCCCAAAAAAAAATACTTTGGGGAAATTTTGGTGATGGCCGAGATGTGAAAAAGGCTCAGGCATGGCGGCCATCTTGGCCGGCGACTCAGGCATGGCCGGCATGACGTGAAGAGGCTTTGGTGTAGCAAACGTAACATTAGCAGAAGTAACATAGCAGACATGACGTGAGCAGGCGCTGGCCTGGTAGACATGACGTGAGCAGACTTTGAGATGGCAGCCATCTTGTGAACAGGCTCTGGCAGATATTGTAAGATAGTGGCGTTCATCCGCAATCCCCACAGTAAATGAGGAACCACTTAAATGAAGTGCAAAATCAATATATTGCGCAAGAGTCCAGTGAGGGGTATGGCGAGGCATAAGGTAATTAAGAGAATCATTAAGCCCATGTCGAAAAATGTCCTTTAAAGCCACATAATTAAAATCCACCAAATGGCACAGTCCACAATAGTCGGCAACATAGTCCTCTATGGCTCTGTCGCCTTGACGAAGGCAGAGGAGTCTAACTGCTGGGTTCATGGTACAGTCGTGTATTCTGTAGTCAAGTCAAGTCACTATTATTTGTATAGCGCTTTTAACAATGCAAATTGTGTCAAAGCAGCATTACATCATCTTGATATAAAGCTGGGTGGCTTTATATCAGCTTTACAGTATTTAGACGGGCAAATAGTGAGTCGAAATAGTGTCATTCTCCTCTGGCCAGACAAAATCAGCAGTTTAAATCTAGGCTACAGCAGACTCAGATTGTGCAGAGGATTCATCTGGTTCCTGTGGCCTTGTCCCGATGGCCGTCTAGGAGACAGGGGCTGCGTCCGAAATCGTGTACTACATCTGAATTCGAACATACCGAAGTCTCTTTAAGACAAGTCATGCCTCTCGGGCAACCAAGTGCAGCTCCTATCTCTTTGAATGGAGAAACATCAAATTCTCCAAAACTGTTCACTAAGCTTACGATTAAATTTCATATTTGAAATCTCCAAAGAAATCTGACAACAACTGTATCATAAATGTTGTTTCTTTTGCTCAAATAGCATTATAAAAAGCTTATTTTTCAGGCTAGATCTACCAGTGCGCATGCGCAGTCCTAAACGCACGTCTCAGAAGGCTGACTGTTTCTTTAGCAACCGGGACTTCTAACTGCAGCTGCAGTGACGCACTGACTTTACGGATTAGTGATTGGCTCTTTTATTCAGAAGGCGGGGCTTCCTGCGATTGAGCGGCCATATTGAGCGTTGCATTTTTCCCCATTCAAAACTGTACCAGTGACACGTCTTGGGTATTCTGTAGTCTTTGAACGTATTTCTTGACCTTTAAAAAAAGTAAGTTCTATATAGACCAATTTCATGTAGACGTCACAGTTACGTCACTCGCAGCTGCGTGCGCTTTGGGGTGGCAGAAACACACGGTAACAAGAGGAGTGAAACGGGAAAGATCCACACAGAATAAGAGATAAAATGTACTGTTGTGCCTTTGGATGCCAGAATTGGAATGCAAATCATTTTTTATAGAATACTGTCGTCAAAAACGCCATTGAAGCTAAACGCAGATGTTTAAACGGACAGACTAATGAATGAAACCTGCTATGATTACTCTACTTTTAAAGCATGAATTTGATTTAAACAATTGGTCAACATAATATTCACATATACAGTTCATAGGTAATATATTATATTTGTCCTACATTTACGGCATGAAATAGTATTTAAACCTATACCAATTTACATCACGTTACCTATTTTATCCCACAATTCTTTTTTGAGACTTTTTTTTCAACTTTATATTTCGTATTTCGAACTTTATAACTCGATTTAACTCAACAATAGCCAGTTTGTCCATTCTGAGGGGAAAAAAGCCAGATGTGTGTGATATAACTCAAAAGAGAGTTGATTTTTCTTATCAGACTTGTGAGATATAATCTCAGAATTGCAAGAATAAAGTCAGAATTTTGAAATATTGAAATTTAAATTTGAACGCTGCTGCCACTGCCAGACAAAATAAATAAATAAATAATAAATAAAATAAATAAATAAACGACGACAGCTCTGGTTAAACGAGATAAAGAGCGGACTGGACAGAAGCAATCATCAGAAAAGCTCGCTTTGCAGCACACACTTCTTATCAGAAAAGGTTCAATAAAGTATTGTCTTTTGTTGTTATGGGCGCGTCTAAAGATTTCTTATGGATCTCAGTCGTGTATGAAATAATGTCTGCGTGCATGTGTGTAAAACAACAAACTGACGATTTATATGCTTAATCATATGTAATTGTATATACATTGTTATGAGTAATTGTGGCTGGAATAATAATGTAGCTGTAAAAATAGTTGCCTGCTGAAATTGAAATATATATTACATCTTCATAGATACACGATGAGTTTGTGTATCTATGAGTTTGTGTATCTATTTTACTTTACACGTTAGTTGTGATCACTCAAGCGAAGATAATCCTGTCAGAGTGTAGCTAAATAGCTACAGGTCGGCCAATTTCGTCCGTTAAAGTTAAGCTTTTCAAATAACGCAGTCCCGGACAGTATGCAGGTATGCAGCCCTTACATATGCAGGTAAAATCGGAATTTCTCAAGTTATTGTTAAAAAAACAAGCTAACAGACTTCATAGCTAACGTTAGTGAAGCGGTCAGGGGGATCTTTCTGCCACCACCGAAGCTCCGCCCACAGAAAAACGTCACAATGTTTATTAACAGTAAATTGGTCTATAGTATGAATATGGGTATGAATGGAATTCGGACGTACTACATTCGCCATGTTGATGTTGTCATGCGTCTTCACAACAGCGCAAAAATTTAAAGAGCCCACTTCACTGCGCCAGCATCGTTAATGATTTAAATTCTTACCGCTTTCATCTGTGTTTTAACGTCATTTGGCTTAACAGCTCGCAGATCTCGGCTTCACCGACAGCTTGTAAACCATTTATTAAATATATATTTAGCTAGTAAATTTGACCTCAGAATAAAAGCAGCTGCAGCTGTGAACAGAATGACAGAGGCTGATTTTGAGCAAGGAAGTAATAATGCAAGTAAAATTACACAGGAGAAACAAAAGGAACATGAAAAAATTTATAAACTTGAACTTGAACTCGACACACACACACACACACACACACACACACACACACAATGTATAAACAATACATAAAACAAAACATAATAAAAGTATCACCTATTTGTCTAGTAAATTTCACCTCAAAAAATGAATGACAGATGCTGATATAAATCTAAAAATACATAATTATATAGATGCATATACACATAAATACATTATTTATTTATTACAAACAATACACACACACACACACACACACACACACACATATATATATATATATATATATATTAGGGGTGACCCCGAATCGTCGACGATTCCATGCTTCGATTCGACTCCCAATCTCACAGTCGAATATTCGCGGGGTGTTATGATCATACCATTTTGGCTATATGGGGGTGCTCAGTGTCTGATTTTACATTGAACTACCAGTTTTCTCCCAATAAGTTAATATACAGCATATTATGATAATGCTGTAAATAAGAATCTTAAAAGAAAGAAGCTTTAAATAAATATTTTAATGTGCGTGAATAAATCCGACTTCCCCAGATTAAAGTTTCGCTTTCTAATCCGTCACAGACAGAGGAGCATTCTTGGCGGAAAGGATTTAAATCTTAAAAACAAAACTCAAACTAACACAGGCAGAGTGGAAGACTTCGTTTTTTTTTCTCGATCAGGTAGGGTATATAAGTATATTATTTATCTGGTATAAGATGCCTTTGGTTGAGTTACGCTACAGTAAAGCGCTTTGAAGTACGGTCACGGTGATTATCTCTTCAGCACGCGGTGCGAGCAGTACAACAATGCAGAATATTAATAACTATGACTGGCACTGTCATATACTGTACATAGCATTATAATGAGAACACTGTTATAATGAAACGCTGTGATTTTTTTTTAGTGTTTAGTTGTGTTTCTGCATGTTATTGCGTGAAGAATGCGTCCACAAGAGTTCATTCAGAGCCGCGCAGACGCGTTCATGTGCATACGGGGCATTTTGTGCAGATAGCCTATAAGTGGTAATATTAATGTTATGTTATAATAACGAAGCGTATTCTATGTGAGATAAATAAGTTAAATCCCACTGATTAAAAACCTGCTATCATCTGCTTCATTCTACTGGTCATCTTCAGCGAGCGCAGCTCAAAACAGAAATGCAGAAAGTTATAACTACGATCATATATATAACGTTATAATGAGAGCACTATTGTAAAAAATTTTTTTGTAAATTCTTAAGGGTTTCGCTGACGTTTAATGTTAACTATCTTTTAATCAAAACATAAAACATTATTTACCCCATTTGTATCTGCGAGGCATCCGTTACACATTTTCCCAGTGTATTTATGACTGTGGAATGTCTGACTTGACTCTTGGTAATGTATTTTGCCCTGCCCCCAAATATATGATTCGACTATGAGTTGACTATCGGCATGATTCGAAAATTATTAGAATATGGAAAACCGGAGGCGTTTTCCTTTAAGTTTTGTAATTTTCCCATTAAATTACTTAACGAACCGTCTATTTAAAGAAAGCAGCGTTAACAAGCTGATGTACTACATTTAGGTTAACGAACTCCATCTGATCGGTAATGATTAAAGATCTTTTTACACCCAATTCACAAAATCGTTTAATCTGTTTGTTAATCCCTCAACAAGTCAGTCGTTTACTTGGATGATGTTAAAGAAGTACAAGTTAACCACAATGAACAACGTTTTTCCCTGAGGTACTATGGGAACTACGAATAGCCTACTATGAATTCTGACATACTACTCGCCTCGCATACTGTTTTTCGCATACTATATAGTAGGGCTGAAACGATTAGTTGACATTATCGACAACGTTGACAATAAAAAATTGTAGACAAATATTTTTGTTGTCGAGTAATTGTTTGATCTCACGTGACCTAATGCAAGAGCCTGCAATACTGCGGTTCGACCAGTGTGGCGCTGTAGCGCAAGAATGTAATTCAGCCCTCCTGGATGCAATTCAAGAGAAGAAGACACACCCGACCCTGAGCGACGTTTGATGAATATGTAAATATAAATTGCGTGCTTTCCTCTCAGTAACAAAATAAACACAACAAAAACTGACAGCAGTGTGAAAGCAGCAGTTAAAAAATGCATCTGATTACAACGATGTGGATGTTTGCATGAGCTCTGCAGTTCAGTACTCAAGTAAAGTCCGTTCACATCATGTTTAATTATATAGTACTTTATGCAATAGATAGCCTTAAATCAAGCAGCTTTACAGTTTTAAACATGAAAACCCAGAGTCAGTGTCGCTTTCAGTTAGAATTACAACTTGATTTTCTGTAATAAAGCAGCTCTCCAGTGTGGAACTAGCTGATGATAAAATGTTTTTATTAGTGGGGAAAAGTGATAGTTTGTTTTACAGAAATCATTATCATAACCCAATATGGTAGGCTATTTTAAGACATTATGTTTTGAATAAAATAATTTATCCAAAGCATCTCATCACTTACCTTTATTTTGATTCTTATCACTTACAAAAGGAGATGTTAGGCAGAATGATGTATTACTTTTCCATGTAGCTAATTAAATGGTGAGAGAGGTCTCTGTCTGTCATCTCATTTTGTGTGCCAAATACATCTATTTGTATAATGAATTGGTAACACTTTAAGTAATGTTAACAAATGATACCTTATTGTAATGTATTAATTAACATGAATGAAAAATGAACAATACATTTATTAAATTCATGTATTAATCTTTGCTAATGTTGGTTAATAAAAATCCAGTTATTCATTGTTTGTTCATGTTAGTTCACAGTGCATTTACCAATGTTAAAAAACACAACTTGTGATTTTTATAAATGCATTAGTAAATGCTGAAATTAACATTAACCAAGATTAATAAATGCTGTAGAAGTATTGTTCATTCTTAGTTCATGTTAGCTAATGTTAACCAGTGAACCTTATTGTAAAGTGTTACCAATTAATTGTATTATAATTGTAATTACATACTTAATATTTTAACCAATTGCAAAAGCTGAATAATCAATCAAACTCTACTGATTAATCAGTGGAATAATCGACGATTAGTTGATTAATCGTTCTAATAATCGTTAGATTAATCGATTATCAAAATAATCGTTTGTTGCAGCCCTACTATGTAGTAGGGAAACATGGCCGCGGCAGGCGCCATGATATTACGCAGTGCCTGAAAGTAGTCCCCAGCTATATTATAACTAGTTACCTAGCTGAGGATTACTTTCAGGCGCTGCGTAATATCACTGCGCCTGCTGCGGCCATGTTACGGCGGCAAAATTCCTTGATTATTACGCCGGAATGAGAGTATAGTTCTTAATCATATCAGCCTAGAAAATCACAACTTTTCATTTTCCGCCGGTCTTAGTACACGATATAACTACAGAAGAGTCGAGTTTTAAATAGGACAAATATCAAAACTCTTTGGTCATTTTTGAACGCGATGCTACTGGTCTAATCGGATTCAATGATTTATGCTAAGCTATGCTAAAAGTGCTATCGCCAGACCCGGAGATCGGCTGAATGGATTCAAAAACGGTAAAACTCAACTTATTAACTCTGGGGGAGTTGGAGAATGAGCCTATTTCCAAAAAAAGTGGAGTGTTCCTTTAAGGCTTTCCTGTAGGAGAGTGTATTTTCTCGCCAAGCAATGCGAAATACCTCTAATTTCGTTTTTCTCCAGTTGCACTCCATTTTCCGGGCTGCTCTCTTTAAGGCCAGAGTGTGCTCATTATACCACGGTGTTGTACTCTTTTCCTTAATGTTCCTTAAGCATAAAGGAGCAACTGTATCTAAAGTGCTAGAAAATAGAGAGTCCATAGTTTCTGTTACATCATCAAGTTGTTCTGAGCTATTAGATATGTCAGGAAGATTATTTATAAAGCAGTCTTTCTAGTGCAGCTTTTATTTACAACAAAGACAAAACATAATCCAAAAAGACTTGAACAGACTTGACTTGGCATGAACAGACTTGACATAAACAGACTTGACTTGGCATAAACAAACTAGACTCACCGACAGCAGGTTACAACATCAATACATGACAAGAGACAAAGGCTACATGAGGGCTATATATACGAAACAATCACATGACAAGAACCAACCAATGAGAGACAGAACACATGACAAGAGAAACAATTATGATGGCTGGGGGCATCTAAAACCATCTTTCCCTATAATTAACTTCATAATCAGTTTTGCAAGTGTTTAGCACACAAAATATATTAATTGATTAAGAAGTCATGGTAAATAATTACTAAATTATGTTTTTATATGTCTCTTGCCTGGATGCTGTCAGCTATGATGTTAATGGATTCATCTCTGTTTCCAAGGTTGACTGAGCTGCTTCCCTTTGTAGATGTCAATCGGTACTGGGGTATTGTCAGCAAGTGTTTAACATACAGCAAGGCAGCTGCAGATCCCTTTGCCTACTCCCTCCTGCGGCAGCAGTACAAGAAGGTCTTGGTAACGGTGGCCAATCGCCTGTTGAAGCGTGATATATACCCTTCCTCAGGACACAGCAGCTCTATGGACACAGAGAATGACTACAGTCTTCAGAGAATCAGTTAAATTTTGCAAAATCTGTTGCAAAAACTGGGAAATGCCCAATGCCTTGATTTGAAAGGTCTGTGAGACCTTCAAAGTGTGTGTGTGTTTGTCTGTGTGTACCTGGTATTCACTGTGCTATGGGGACCAAATGTCTTCACCAGGATAGTAATACCAGTAATTTTGACCTTGTGAGGACGTTTTGTCCCAATGAGGAAAACAGCTAATAAATCATACAGAATGATATTTTTTGAAAGTGTAAAAATACAGAAAGTGGGAGGGGTAGGTTTAGTGTAACGAGATAGAAAACAGTTTGTACAGTATAAAAACATTACACCCATGAAAGGTCCCCATAAAACATGGAAACCAGTGTGTGTGTGTGTCCTTGTTTATGCTACATTGAGGGGACCAGATGTCCCCACAAGGATAGTAAAACCAGTAAACGTCGACCTTATGGGGACATTTTTTAGGTCTCCATGAGGAAACAAGCTTAAAAATCATACAGAGTGAGTTTTTTTGAGAAAGTATAAATGCAGAAAGTGTCCTGTAAGGGGTAGGTTTAGGTGTAGGGTTGGTGTAGGACAATAGCACATACAGTAAGTACAGTATAAAAACCAACGCCTATGGAAAGTCCCCACAAGGATAGCAAACCAGACGTGTGTGTCTCTCTGTGTGTGTGTGTGTGTGTGTGTGTGTGTGTGTGTGTGTGTGTGTGTGTGTGTGTGTGTGTGTGTGTGTGTGTGTGTGTGTGTGTGTGTGTGTGAGAAAGAATCTGGCTGCTTGGTCACAGTTGGTGGTGTGTGTGTGTGTGTGTGTGTGTGTGTGTGTGTGTGTGTGTGTGTGTGTGTGTGTGAGAAAGAATCTGGCTGCTTGGTCACAGTTGGTGGTGTTAACCACTCTAATGTAACAAGAATGTAAACAAGGACACTAGCAAAGTGCAAAGCATACATATACGGACTTACTACATAGGCTGCATTACATCACATTTGGCTTGACATTATTGTACGTTTTATGCTGTGGTCTATACTTTTGGTCTAATGTGCCCCCTGCTAATAAGAGTCAATTAAGAAGATTTGGTTACTTAAGTGCATGATATTCAGAGAATTTACTTTGGGTACCTGCACAAATGCCATATAAGTTTCTCTTAAGTTACACTCTCTTGCTAAAAGACTTTCCACCCAAAAGCCTATTGATCACTAGACAGTGGTCCACATACTTTCAACATTAGTGACAGAACAGAACTTAAAACTCTCTCTTGTACTAAATGTCCTAGATTTCTCTAAATGTACTAGATTTCTGACACAGCTGTTCATAGTGCTACATTATTCGGTTTGGTGGAATGTTGCGAGTTGTTTTTGAAAGATTACTTTGTTAGAGTTGATGTAGATACTTTGCACAGTATAAGAAATTTATAGTGTACCTAATTTACAATGAATTCTGTTAAGCAGTTGTAGGGTTTACTGAGTACCAGGGTTTATCCAGCTGTATTAGTGCATTGGTTCATTGGTTCAATTTACTGTTTTGTGAAAATGGTGCAATAAAGACATCTGTATGAAAAACGAAGTAATCAATATAAATATAAATGGATAATTGCATGCTATTTCAATAAATTAATGGGCAAATGAATTGGTTAAAATCATTAAATCAATGGTTTGCATGTATAGTGATTTTAATTTTAACTATTTACTTTCCATAAGTATTCACATTGATTTTTATTCTACAAGTTTATAGATGTAAATAGTTATTGTAAATAGTTATTAATCACATTTTTAGGACCTATTAACATAAAAAAAAAGTAGGCTATTTGATCTTCTGATCATAAAGAAATAATAATAAAAAATCGTTAGTCTTTCAAAACAAGAATCCAAAAAATGGAAGAAACATGAAAAATTAAGAAGAGATTAAACTCAACGGTAGACGTTGTTCAAAAGTCAGTTTGTGGCCTCTGCAGAACAGCAGATATAGAGGTTTTCATGATTATTTAGGTGTCATTTAAAGACTGTAAACACTGGAGTGGATATTGGACAAAGTAGCCTACAGTTTACAGAATACAGAAAGGGGTTGTTAAAAGTTGTTTTAGCTTGGTCAGGACCCATTGGCCTCACTTTTTGATGCTTTAACGTCATTTTTTAACGCAGGGGGTAAGGCAAGGCAAGTTTATTTATATAGCACATTTCATACACAGTGGTAATTCAAGGAAGTAAAATATTCATTAAAAAAATCAGAACAATAAAAACAAGGAATTAAAATAATAATAATAATAATCAGAACAATAAAAACAAGGAATTTAAAAACAAACATTCACAAGCTTTGTTCAAACTCTTCTGCACTAAGTGAAAAAAACCTTCCAAAACAACTAACTATTCTACTTCACCCCCTACTTACTTTGACCATCATAAATCAAACACACTTGTCTTTCTTTGCCCACATTCTCTTTATCATCACAGCACTTACTTTAGCCTTACTTTTTAAACTTTTAAAATGATATAAAAATTGATTTAAATTAATTTTAAACAGTTAAGATTAGAAAAGGATTATGCATAAAATACAGTGCAATCAGTTCGGACATAACACAGTGCTCATTCAACAAATTCACAGCTAAACAGTAGTAAATATGGAGTAGCACGTGGGAAGCATCAGGTTGCATTTCAAGACTCTCTCTCTCTCTGTATGGGTGATGTATGAAAAAGAAAGCAATAACAGAATAAATTAACAATTTTAAGAGAATAAAAGAGCATATCACAGCATATTTTTTAGCTCTCTTTCTCCACCCTCACCCTCTCTCTCTCTATCTTTCTCTCTCTCTCTCTCTCTCACACACACACACAAACACATTTTATTAGGTATCTAAATGGGGACACTACACAGACTCCTATTGTTTTTGTTTTTTTGGTTTGTTTTTTATCTACAGATAATTATGCATTTTACAACCTAACACTAATCCATCTCAGAAATCTTTACATCTTACAAAATCAATAAATAACTGATTCTCTTCTTTTAAATGAAATGAATATAAATAAATTATGCAATCACACACACGATATAAAACAATACAAACATTTACACTATTTTTAGTCGTCACTAAAAATATAAAAACGTTGTACATTTTACCAGGAGCGGGAAAAAAAGAGTTCGTCATGTTAGAAAAAGAACCAGCGACGTCGAAATAAGAAAAGGCGAAAACAATATATATTTTAATAGGTCAAACGATAAGGGCTATTGTGGCCCCCGATATGTCTGGACATGTCAAATTTATGTTTTATGGATGCTTTCCATAGACATACAGTATTTCAATTCGTCTCTATTTGCACCTATTATTTTTTTTCTCTTTTCTCGCTCCGTTTCATTTCTCTCTTGCTCCGTTTTTCATGAGTTCATCAAACAAGAGTGGTAAGTGGTAAATCAGAATCAGTCATCAATCACGGTGAGTAATGGCTTCTTCTCCTGCTATTGTTGTTTGCACTGTTTGCCACATGTATAGTTTATCTCTCTCTGTCGGTGACGAAGGATCCACGTGTGATAAATGCAGGGAAATAGTTAGGCTGACAGAGAAGATTTTAGAACTAGAGACACGCATCCAAACTTTAGTTGAGGATAGTAAGAATGTGAGGGCTGTAGATACTGCTTTGGATGCTATCTCAGGGAGTCCTGTACATTGTTCGGTTCTGGTTGAGCCCGTGCAGCAGGGCAACTGGGTGACAGTGAGGCGGCCTAGTCGTGAGTCAAAACACCACTCTTCCGTTCCGATCAGAACATCAAACAGGTTCTCCCCACTCAGTGACGCACCCACTGAGAAACCTAATGAAAGTGCTCTAGTTATTGACGATTCTATTGTACGGAACGTCAAAATAGAGACACCAGCCACCATAATACATAGTTACAGGAGCCAGAGTGCCTGACATCTTGGCAAATTTAAAAGCGCTGGCTAACGCTGGCTAAATGTAAATTCAGAAAGATTGTTATTCAAGTCGGCACTAATGATGTTCGACTTCGCCAGTCGGAGATCACTAAAAATAATGTTAAAGAGGTGTGTGAACTTTCAAATACGATGTAAGACACTGTAATATGCTCTGGTCCCCTCCCTGCTTACCGGGGTGATGAGATTCATAGCAGACTGTCGTCACTCAATGGCTGGATGTCTAAGTGGTGCCCGCAGAATAACATAGGTTTTATAGAAAATTGGACGGGTTTTTGGGGCAGACCTAACCTGTTGAAAAAAGATGGTGTTCATCCCTCCTGGGGTGGTGCCACTCTTCTCTCTAGAAATATGGCACAACACAGTTCGTACTTGACTAACTGGGGGCCCAGGTCAGGAAGCAGACAGACTGGCTAAACTGACTGTCTGCTAGCAGCCTCACGTCACAGAAGTCAGTTAATTCTCAGCAAATAGAGACTCTTTCACCTAGATATCACCTAGAGAGACTGTGTCTGTTCCCCAAACTAGAAAATACAAAAAACGTTCCAACCAATTTAAGAGTAACAATTTGATTGATGTTCAAAAAAAATAAAAAATGTGTATAATACAGAGAAACAAATGATAAAGCTTGGCTTACTGAATATCAGGTCCCTTTCTACAAATGCACTTTTTGTAAATGATATGATCACTGATCATAAGCTAGATGTGCTCTGTTTGACAGAAACCTGGCTAAAACCAGATGAATACATTATTTTAAACGAGTCTATCCCCCAAGATTACTGTTATAAAAATGAACCGCGTCCAAAAGGCAAAGGGGGAGTTGTTGCTACAATTTATAGCAATATTCTCAGTATTTCTCAGAGAGCAGGGTTTAAGTATAACTCCTTTGAAGTAATGGTGCTTCATATAACATTATCTAGAGAAACAAGTGTTAATGATAAATCCCCTGTGATGTTTGTACTGGCTACTGTATACAGGCCACCAGGGCACCATACAAACTTTATTAAAGAATTTGCTGATTTTCTATCAGAGTTAGTGCTGGCTGCAGATAAAGTCTTAATCGTTGGTGATTTTAATATCCACATTGATAATGAAAAAGATGCATTAGGATCAGCATTCATAGACATTCTGAACTCTATTGGGTTTAGAGTTCACACAACATGTGTCAGGACCTACTCATTGTCGAAATCATACTCTAGGTTTAATATTGTCACATGGAACTGATGTTAATCATACTGAAATTCTTCAGCAAAGTGACGATATCTCAGATCATTATCTAGTCTTGTGTAAACTCCATATAGCTAAAACTGTTAATTCTACTCCTTGCTACAAGTATGGTAGAACCATCACTTGTACCACAAAAGACTGCTTTATAAATAATCCTCCTGATTTATCTCAATTCCTCAGCATATCCAACAGCACAAATTGTACTTCAAGGTTAGACTATTGTAATGCTTTATTGGGTGGTTGTTCTGCACGCTTGATCAACAAACTACAGTTGGTCCAAAATGCAGCAGCTAGAGTCCTTACTAGAACCAGGAAGTATGACCATATTAGCCTGGTTCTGTCAACACTGCACTGGCTCCCTATCAAACATCGGATAGATTTTAAAATCTTGTTAATTACTTATAAAGCCCTGAATGGTTTAGCTCCTCAGTACTTGAGCGAGCTCTTGTCACATTATAGTCCTCCACGTCCGCTGCGTTCTCAAAACTCTGCCCGTTTGATAATACCTAGAATATCAAAATTGACTGCGGGTGGCAGATCCTTTTCCTATTTAGCAACCAAACTCTGGAACAATCTACCTAACACTGTTTGGGAGCCAGACACACTCTGTCAGTTTAAATCTAGATTAAAGATACATTTCTTTAACCTGGCTTACACATAACACACTAATACGCTTCTATTATTCAAATCTGTTAAAGGATTGTTAGGCTGCATTAATTAGATCAACCAGAACTGGGAACACTCTCCATAACACACGATGTACTCGTTACATTGTAAAAATGGGATCTACGCTAATATTTGTCTGTTTCTTTCTTATTCTGTTTCTCAGTCCGTGTCCGGATCAAATGGTGGATCGGCGCCGGGAGATGATATCTGCGGCCCTGATTGTTGGCAGAGGCAGAAACACCTGGAGGAGCCCCGGGGACATATCCCCAGTGAAAACCTTGACTTAAAATACAATGAAACTAAAATAAAAAAAAAAAACTAAAAATATAATAAAATACCTAATTGCGGGTTTCGTCTGGCCAGAGGAGAAATGGCCCCCCAACTGAGCCTGGTTTCTCCAAAGGTTTTTTTTTTTTTCTCCATTCTGTCACAGAGGGAGTTTTGGTTCCTTGCCGCTGTCGCCTCTGGCTTGCTCAGTTGGGAACACTTAATTTCTAGCGATTATCGTCAATTTGATTTCACAGATTCTATTTAAACCAAACTAAGCTAAACAATGACATCTCTGAATTCAATAATGAAATGCTATTAACTGAAAATTGAGTGTTTAATCTTACCATTCTACATTACTGACACTCTGTCCTCCAATTTCATATCTGTATTGTTAAAAGCGCTATATATATAAAGGTGACTTGACTTGACTTGACAAAAAAACTTGATGTAATGATGTAACAGAAACTATAGACTCTCTCTTTTCTAGCACTTTAGATACGGTTGCTCCTTTACGCTTAAGGAAGATTACGGAAAAGACTGCAAAACCATGGTATAATGAGCACACTCGTGCCCTAAAGGGAGCAGCCCGGAAAATGGAGCGCAGCTGGAGGAAAACTAAACTAGACTATTTCGTATTGCTTGGCGGGAAAGTACCCAATCCTACAGAAACGCATTAAAAACTGCTAGATCTGATTACTTTTCGTCTCTTTTAGAAGAAAACAAACATAACCCCAGGTATTTATTCAATACAGTGGCTAAATTAACAAAAAATAAAGTATCAGCAGGTGTTGGCATTTCCCAACAGCACAGCAGTAATGACTTTATGAACTATTTTACTTCCAAGATCGATACTATCAGAGATAAAATTGTTACCATACAGCCGTCAGCTACAGTATCGCATCAGATACTATAGATCCCCTGAGGAACAATTCCACTCATTCTCTAATGTAGGAGTGGAAGAATTGTATAAACTTGTTAAATCATCTAAACCAACAACATGTATGTTAGACCCTATTCCATCTAAACTACTAAAAGAGGTGCTTCCAGAAGTAAAAGATCCTCTTTTGGCTATTATTAATTAATGATTAGAATTTATCTTTCAGAATCTGGCAGTAAGTTTTAGGAGCACATTTTAGTCAATCTCTGCAAGACAGACTTTTTAGACTAGGAGATGGAATAAAAATGAGCTCCTAAAACTTACTGTCAGATTCTGGAAGATAAATTCTTCAAACAGTGGTACAAGAGGATGTGATGCTGGTCCTTCAAGAGTCACTCTCAACTTATCCGTCCATAAAGCCTATACAAAATCAGTCTTCATGTATTTCACACCACTTGTTATGAACAGCATGTTATTCTTATTAAGTGAGGGTTATTTTTTAGCATTTTTCAATTACCCATTCATAAAGACACACAGTGTCGCTTCGTTCCTGAATGAATCAGCCATTCAAATGAATCAATTGAATGAATTATTCAGTGATAAAATCAGTGACTTGCTGCCACTGTGGTCACCCTAGGGCACTACACTGTGTTAATCCGGGCCTGCTACAAATATGTTACAATTTACAAGTAAATTGACATTGTTCTCAAGGGTGGCATCTTCCCTCATCTTAGCAGACTACTATAGCATGTTTAAAGCAGTTGAGTATATACATATACATCATTTTAACAATATTTATATTAAAATGCTATTTATTTTGATTTTGAAATTGATTTACTGATGTATACAAGGACAATAATGAGTGAGGGCAGTTCAGTTCTTTCTACTACGGGAATAGAGTGGTGGAACTATGATGTCACTCTGTAGGCAAAAACCCGGAAGGGAGTTTGTATTTTAGCACTTCTGGTTCCATCGTCCCAGAGACAATGGGTTTGTTTTGAATGGGTTTTGGTTAAATCCCTTAAATAAGGTCCGTGGTTCCCACAAGCTCAAGATACTTTCATGTTTTATTCTGCGACATAAAACACACCAGTTACACCACACTCGTGATTTTTTTTTTTTTTTTTAAACTGTTCTTAAAAAATACGGTTGCTAACAAGTTGCTAAATGGGACTACAGGAGCTGTCGGAGACATTCAGTGTCATCACGCCGAACAGTTTATTAATTTATAATATTTTCCAGTTGTAGTATAATTTGTAATTCAATTAATTGTAGAATAACCAATGAATAGTTTCCCGCATTTTATATTGTTGTTCAACAATTTTTTTTGCTTTGCCCTGAAATGCGACACAAGTCTTCGGAGGGAAGATGCTCGAGTTTATCGCTTACTGATACAGAGACTCTGGGTTCAGACCATAAGGTAAACTCATATTACTATTAATCCATGTAAACACCACATTTACTGGCTTAGTCATGGTGAAAGAGAAACTTTAATGATGTATAGTGCTTAAAGCCACGTTAAAATGAAAGGTTTGCGGCCACATGAAGCTGTTAGAAAGCATTGAGGATTTCCTAGAAGCGAGGATAAAATAAAATTGTGTACCCACCCTAATAAAATGATAGCTGAAATGGTACTTTGTTCACTAAAATAATTTTAATCTTACCATATCCAAAAAACTCGGCTCACTCTGCTGTTATTTAATAGATTAAATGCAGTAGAATTTTATTTAATAGTACGTGGGGATACGTTTTTGATTAAAATATTCATATTAATCAAGGATTTATTGACCTCATTTGCACCTCATATTCTTACCTTAATGCACCTCATTTCAAAATGTACAGAAATACGTGCTTTCAAATGTCCTTTAGTTAAGATTATTTGATTTATTCACTATACTATTTATTGCTACGGTCTCATTTCAGTTTTAGTTTGGCTCTAGTTTTGTATTTATTCCAGTTTATATGAAACGGTTCATGTAGTGTCGATAAAAAATTAATATACAGAGTAAATACTTTTCACTAAAAAAATAAGTTTGAAACAGTTGTCGGGAGCGCGCTGGTGGTGACGTTGAAGGCGAGCGACCGTGGTGCTACAGTTTGTTTATAGCCTACGTTTAGCTTTTTAGTTCTGGCCCTTTTATTTATGCTTCAAAATTCGTCAAAGTTATATTATTTTGAGAAGATAATCTTGATGGACAAAATGTGTAAGTTTCACAAACTATGATTGAACACAGAGCTTATATTTTGCGAAAATCCAAAAGCCTATGGAAAAATCCCATTGGCTTTTTGTGGAGGGAGCCAGTTTCATGCTAACAGCCAATCCGCCTACAAAGTGACGTCATAGTTCCTCCACTCTATTAGATCGATTTTTGAGGTCATGATTCAATTTAAAAATGATTTACGATTTTGAATCGAATTTCAATTTCTTTTATGCATAGATTTGATTCTAGTTTACCGTTTTGTGCTACTTTTCCTATTTGACTGCAATAGACAGTCAGATATTGATTCAATAGATCTTGAAGAAAAAAAATCTCACTGAATTAAATGTAAACCTTGGTACTAGTTTTTTCTTATTTTAGTCAGCTCAGTATTATAAAATAAATGCCAAATCTGAAAGCAATCATTACATACAACTAGTAGTAGTAAAGCAAAATAAAGCGAAGCAGCCCTGAGAAAAATGTGAATGTGAAGTGTTTGTCATTTTTACAACTTTTACAAAATTTTCGGTACGGGCCTTTCGGTTCAGTACGCATGTGTGCCAAACAAATACAGCATTGTTTTAAACACTGCACGAGTGAAACTTCATCTTTCAAGTTGTCAGTTTTTTCCAGGAAATTCAAACAATTCAAACAATGGTGTTTGACAGTCATGTTTAAGTGGCCTCAGAGAGCAGCTTAAACATGCCACAGCGCAGCTGGTATAAATCCAAGCATTGACTCGAGTGGCCGCGATCAGCTCCGGTGGCCGTGTCAGAGCCATAACGCACCGCAGACATGTGCAGTGTGAATGGGGTCAGATCAACAGCGGAGTGAGAGTGAATGCGATCAATCCCTCCTCTTTCCTACCTCTTTTAACACGAAATAAACATGAATGAACATAAAACAGCTCGTAAACAAAATGACCTCAGGCAAGTCACCAGCGTCCACAGCTCGTTAGTTTGCTAGAGAAATTAAGTCTAGTAAACAGTATTTTGCAAAATATTAGACTATATACTCATTATATTTTACTTTACCTGTTAGTGATGTCTTAATAATTTAATGTATGTTTAAATTCACCATCCACTAGGGCTGGGTTTTGACACAAATTTCACAATTCGATTCGATTCTCACTCACAAGCTTGCGATTCGATTACCGATTTGGTTATTTTGGATGCATGTCAGGTACAGTACATGCCAAATTTTCTCAAGGAAAAAAAATCTCTCAACTAATGCTGCAAAATATACATGAGAGTCAGTTGGGACTACATTACAATATTGAAGGTTAAAATTGACTGATATGTACTGTACAACTGCTTAAATTGCACTTAATGAAGTTTTTTATAATAATTAAGTTACAATTACAGTTTCTTTGAAATATACATATTTAAATAGTGGCTGTCATAAAAACTTGGATGGATTTATTCAAACATTAAAGAACAGTAAAACATTATAATGAATGTTATATGATGCATATATTTAGCAAAATGCCCCTCTCTACAGTTTATTTTTCGGGCTGACTAATGAGTTTATGGTCACCGAATATGTTTTTTTTTCTGAGGTAAATGTGACGTTACATGACATTGTTTACACTGATTGAGCAATTACAAGAGACAGGATATGGATTGTATAGTTCTACTCTCTTTTCTTCGGATGTTTAGTCATGTTTATTTTGTATTAATGTGGAGGAGGTGATCAGTTCACAATGCGCTACAGCGATCTGTCACTCCACATTAAACAGCGCCAACGCTGTATTTATTTTTTGAATACTGCAATACAACGGACATAAATTGAAATCGGAGACTTTGTTTAATATAAGTACCAACGCACGATGCTTATTGTGATTTATTGGATGCAGTGGCGGCTGCTGGTCTTTCAAAGAGGGGAAGCTCATTTTCGGCCTACATCATAAAAAATGCTCGGTGACCCTGTCGTACCAGCTAGGCGTCTTTTCCAGTGACGCTGGACTAGCCTGCTGTATGAATGAATGAATGAATGAACAAACAATCTAAAAAAAAGATATTAAACTCGGAGGAAATGTGGGAATTAGGTTAAACTGAAACAAGGAATGTGCTGTATAATAGGGTTGTCATGATACCATAAAAATGTCTTTCGATACTATACCAGCTTAATTTATAATTCAGTTCTACAAAATGAACCAAAATTTAATAAATAAATAGATGTTAGTGAAAACAGACAATATTATTCTCTGAATACTTAATGTGAATGAATGACTCGCTATTGTTATCCATGAAATGATCTAAACAAAACTCATCTTAGCACTGCACAGAAGCTGCATGAAGTGATATTTAGATGTGGCATTTATTCATTTAGACTGTATTTATAATTGCATAAATAATGTTATGAGATTAATGTTTTAAACACTAAATTCTGAATATAGAAATATGTTGGAAAATAATGTAATATGCCTACTTTTAGACGGGAAACTTAAAAACGGCCAGCAGGTGGCAGAAGTTCGTGATTGAATCACTGAATCATTCAAACGATTCTTTCAAAACGGCTGAATCCTTCAGGAGCGAATCAAATGACTGTTTTTATGAATGGCTCAGTGAATCAGTGATTCACCCAAACCAACGTGGATTTGGATTCGAGCACAAATGAAACAAAAACAGCACTCTTTCTCGTGTCGTATTGCCTAAGTGTCAGGAGCATTTTTTGCTCGCATATCTTGAAATTTCCGAGTTAGCAGCATGTATATTAAAACATAACATTCTAAATAAATTTAAAAAATATATATAATGATTGATAAGAACCAAGTGCAAAGCCGCGATGGGACTGAGCTCGAATAGCTTCAGCGTCAGCGACTTTTTATTGTACAAAATCGCTGTCAATCAAAAGGAGATACAGACTCTCCAATCATCACGCAGAAGGCCGGAGTCCAGGCCAGCCCACTCCTCCATTCACCCCCAGAGACGCTGAGCGTCCGTGGGCGGGACATAATCGCAGCATTTACCCAATGACCGTCTAGTTTTGAAGCTCTGAAAAAAACTGTTCAAAGCAGCCCCATTGAAGTCCATGGACGCTCGGCTTCAACAGAGAAATACACTGACGCTACGGGAATGAATGAGAAGGAAATCGAGTCCGACCTGCTATATGTAGCTGATTCTGAACGAACTCGTCTTCTAGATGAACGTGTTCTAACGCATTTTTAGTCAATAAAATGTTAACACGATAGTACATCTCTGACCATTAATTTTTTGACATGATAGGGGAAGCTGAGCTTCCCTTGCAGTCTTAAAGAAATCCCCACTGCTACAAGCATACTAAAACATGCTAGCAACACTTAGCTAAGTGCTAAAGCATGCTAGTAATGCAGTGAAACAGGAAGTTGCTGTACCTCAGGCATGCAATGTCCAATCTGCCCCAAATTTTTCAAGTTTGATAAGAGGCCTGTCCTGAACACATATACATTCCCGTATTTGGTTATAGTCATAGCGCCACCTGCTGGTAACAGGAAATGACATGTTTTAGACTGTGATGCACTATTAGCAACAAAGTAAAATATGCCATCGTGTGCTAAACATGTTAGCAACACTTAGCTAAGTGCTAAAGTATGCTACTAACTCCATCAAACAGGAAGTTGTTGTAACTCAGGCATACGATGTCCAATCTGCCTCCAACTTCACATGTTTGATTACTGGCCTGAAGACATCTACACATGGTTAAGTGTTAAATGCTTTGACACAATCTGTATTGGTAAAAGCGCTATATAAATAAATAAAGGTGACATGGGCGCGGGAAGATGTTTTAGGGTGGGGGTGCTGTACACGGGGGGGGGGGTGAAAATAGCAGTATTCTTTAGTGATATGCTATTTATACAGTGCAAATAGCTTTAGATTCTATTTATTCTATGTTAAAATAGCAGGATTCTGCTAATTATTGCAAATATTGAATAAAAGGGTATGTTTAATTGTGGCGAAAAACATTATTAGAGAAAAACATTACTTATTGCAAATAGTGGCACTTATCTGCACCTCTGCATTGCAATACATTATAAAATAGTATGCAATAACTTCCCAGATAGCAGGGTGACATTGATTCAATGTTGAAATTCCATCAGAATCATCATTTTGGTTGAGGTTGAAAATTCAATGCTAAATAATATTGGATCAATGTTGATAATTCAATGCTTTTCAGTGTTGAAAAGACAAATATTGAATCAATGTTGATAATTCAATGCTTTTCCGTGTTGAAAAGACAAATATTGAATCAATGTTGATTTTTGGTCAGCATTTCACTGGTGAAACTTTAGACTGTCAATCCCTCATTCAGCACTTAAATATGGTACATTTTCCTAGTGAGCACATGCTCATCAAACAACAAGTTCTGCAAATTTTGTAAACTCGTCACCACTAGCAGCACCGTTAAATAAATAAAGCTGTCTGCTGGGTGTGTGGATTAACAACTGTGACCATTAGATAGAACTCCGATAAACCAGCTGGATATTATTATTATTATTATTATTATTATTATTATTAGCAGCAGTAGTAGTAATGTTTTTACATTAGTAATTAATGTGTTCATTACCTGTTTTTGGCTAGCTAGAGGAGTACATTCAGCCAGAGACTGATAATAACTAAATGCTCCAATGAATGCCCTTATAATTCTTGTGGTCATCCAGTTCATTATCTAAAATTAAACATTTTTATTTTAAAATTATAATTTAACATTTAAATTATAATTATATTTATATTATTTATAATTTATATATTCATTATAATTATTAGATTTAAATCATGTGGAATTTACATACATTTAATGAATCTAAGAAGAATAGAGAGAATTCAGAGGGTTTTTTCATGCGCCACAATCCAGTCCATTAGGTGGCAGTAATGCAGCTAAAGCTGGCTGCCAACCGCCAATCAAATCAAAGCGCGGGAGAACAGATTTCAAATGCGAAACGGACGGAGGCCAGGCCTAAAGGGTAACAGCAAACTGTTTTTAGAGGTAAGTAATAAAAGATTACTAAAAAAAAAAAAAAAACTTGACATAAAACATAACGCATAGAAATAATTATATATATATATATATATATATATATATATATATATATATATATATATATATATATGTATATATATAAAACATAATTGTAACTTAACTTACTTTCTTTACAGAGAGTATGACGACAGTTGACAGATGTTGATCCTTCACTTAGCTACGAACACAACGGATTCACCTCAGAGAAAAGAAGTAGTGATTTCATTTCGCGTATATTTCACTATTCATCTTCCTTTACAACTTATGTGTTTTTCTGGACAAGTCCGAGTGAACTGTGAGTCACATGAACGCGCGCCGTCCAGACCAACGAACGGTGTTACGTTTTAACTGGTTTCCGTGTTATCTGGTGACCAACTTCCTGGTTCAGGTCTCCGCTCCAGATGTGATGGGACGACCGCAGCAGATTCGCCGATTCTGAAAGCTCAAACTGACTTGATATTAAACTGTCTAATAAACGCACACTTGCTCATTACACGATTTTGGTATTCTTGTAATGATTACAAATTAATGGTATGATCGCCTGTAGCGGCTGGATTACAGAAAGAAAGAAAAAAATGTCTGTTTGGCAGGGATTTCGAACACGCGCGCTAAAAGCAGTCGCGTTGACAGACGCCAGTAACGAAGGCACTAAGCTACCGAGCAGTACTGATTCAACCGCAGATTTTTGGATTCAAATAGGATTTTACTTTTGGCGTGACATTATGTAGCTGGCTGGATCAAGGAAATGTGCCCGTGTTCACTTGTGACCTGTGTTTACTTGTTATGAAAATGAATATTATAATGACATTTTATGGTTTGTGATGTTAAAGTACATTTCATTGAGATAACTATAGCCTAAATTTCTGGCTACTGTGGTTTAATTACAAACGCTATCGTTAAACTATTTACTATAGTAAAAACATGGTACATTTTCTTCAGAGATTAGCTGATGTCTCATTTGATTAATTTAAAAACTTTACGTTATTTCCACGTTGTTTTCGCCGTTATTTTCTTGTAGAAATACTTTGGAAACATGTGACTTGATGAATTATTTGATTGTAAATTAAACGTAAATGTTATATTCTAGTTGAAACGCTGCTTATTACTTTGTAAACGTGTTAACTTGTGCTTTGCATTCACTAGCTGTTTTTTATTATTATTAAGTTGGCTTGAGAAAGCCAACTTACTGATATTGTACTTAAACTTATTAAGTTGGCTTGAGAAAGCCAACTTACTGAAATGCTATTTAAACTTCTTCTTCTTATTATTATTAAGTTGGCTTGAGAAAGCCAACTTACTGAAATGCTATTTAAACTTCTTATTATTATTATTATTAAGTTGGCTTGAGAAAGCCAACTTACTGAAATGCTATTTAAACTTCTTATTATTAAGTTGGCTTGAGAAAGCCAACTTACTGAAATGCTATTTAAACTTCTTATTATTATTATTAAGTTGGCTTGAGAAAGCCAACTTACTGAAATGCTATTTAAACTTCTTCTTATTATTATTATTAAGTTGGCTTGAGAAAGCCAACTTACTGAAATGCTATTTAAACTTCTTATTATTAAGTTGGCTTGAGAAAGCCAACTTACTGAAATGCTATTTAAACTTCTTCTTCTTATTATTAAGTTGGCTTGAGAAATGCTATTTAAACTTATTAAGTTGGCTTGAGAAAGCCAACTTACTGAAATGCTATTTAAACTTCTTCTTCTTATTATTATTCTTTTTCTGAAACTAAAATTTCTGACTCTAACTCCTCCTAGAGCTTTAACTCTACAAACTCCAAACTCAGCCCAAGTCTTGAGACTGATCTAACTTAGCGTGCTATATCTTTTCTAACTGATCCGACTTACGGTTTTCATAAAAATAAAGATTAAAAATCATAAAAAATCCCATAGACTTACATTGAAAAGTCTTGGCTCATCAGAACATTCCGTCAAACTCCAACTGTCAAAATTTAAATCTAAACACACTGAAGCCCATTAGACTCAATCAGACTTCCCTTCTATGTCCTATTTCTAACCCATTTAAACTCATTCAAATCTATCTATCTATCTATCTATCTATCTATCTATCTATCTATCTATCTATCTATCTATCTATCTATCTATCTATCTATCTATCTACTGACTGTATCTATCTATCTATCTATCTATCTATCATTTGACTGTATCTATCTATCTATCTATCTATCTATCTATCTATCTATCTATCTATCTATCTATCTATCTATCAAACTTTAAGCTTTTAAAACTACTTTAAACTTCAAACTATTTCAGACTGAAATCCATCAAACTTAAAACGTTTAACATTTTTCAAACTTAAACTTTTTAAACTTCTTAAACTTTTTTTAAAACTTTTCAAACTTTTTAAACTTTTCTAACTTTCTGGTCCGGCTTTCTCAAGCCAACTTAAAGTTTGTCTCGACGAACTTTTTTATCTAGTTAAGTTGGCTTGAGAAAGCCAACTTACTGAAATCCTATTTAAACTTCTTCTTCTTATTATTATTATTCTTCTGAGACTAAACTTCTGACTGCTACTCCTCCTAGAGCTTTAACTCTACAGACTCCAAACTCAGCCCAGATCTTCAGACTGATCTCGCCGGGTGTGCTAAATCTTTTCTAAGCGATCGGGCGTACGATAATCGTACAGTGGGCGAAAAATCAGCCGAAAAATCCCATAGACTTAACATTGCGGCAAACTTTGACGAGTCGTAGCTCAGAGCAAGAATTTCGTAGAAACATATGAATCACCACATTTAGAGAGGCTATCAAGCTGTGCGAGAACATACCCTGCAATGGGGTATAAGTTGTACCCCTGGGGCACAAGAGCGCCCCAAAATTGCCCCATTGACATAACATGGTGAGGGACGGCCCATGAAACAGCACACGTTTTTCCTACTATGGTAATTTACATTGGAATTTTGCATTGAACATAACTCTGCATCACAATATCATAGAGACATGGGGGTGGGCTCATTTTACTCAGCCAACCAATCATATTCTCAGGATCATTATGAAGCTATCAAGCCACGCCCTAGCAACCATTTAGAGCACCCTAGCAACTGATCCCATAGACTGCCATGTTAAAAGCCCAAATGGATATCTTCGGATCACAGTGTCATAGAGACATGGGGGTGGACTCATTTGACTCGGGGCAGCAAACAGCCAATCATGAATCACCATAGACACTTCCTAGCCACGCCCTAGCAACCATTATCAAGCACCCTAGCAACCCAAACCCCAACGGCCATATCTTTCAATCTGAATATCACAGAGACATGGGGGTGGGCTCGTTTGACTCGGGGCAGCAAACAGCCAATCATGAATCACCATAGACACTTCCTAGCCACGCCCTAGCAACCATTATCAAGCACCCTAGCAACCCAAACCCAAACAGGCATATCTTCAAATCTGAATGTCATAGAGACATGGGGGTGGGCTCGTTTGACTCGGGGCAGCAAACAGTCAACCATGAATCACCATAGACACTTCCTACCCACTCCCTAGCAACCAATGTCGAGCACCCTAGCAACCCAAACTCAAACAGGCATATCTTCAAATCTGAATGTCATACAGACATGGGGGTTAGTTTATATTATTCATACTGGCAAACAGTCTTTGGAGCATTATCATTGGCAGCTGCCAAGCAACTTCCTAACAACCAAACAGAGTACCCTAGCAACCATTTATCAAGTCCTATATCTTTGCATCAGAATGTCGTATAGACTTGGGAGTTGGTTCTTTTGACTCATGCTAACAAATAGGACTTCCAAACATGTTACACATGCTAGCGGTGAATAGCTACATGCTAATAGTGATTAGCTAAGTGCTAATTCAAACTAAGAACTCTATAAAACTTCATAGTAACGATCTGTGACAACTAGTAACTGCCTAGCAACACCCTAGCAACCATCCTGGGTACCCTACCAACCACCCTGAATACCCTACCAACCGTATAGCAACACCTTAGCAACCACCCTGGGAACCCTAGCAACCGCATAGCAACACCTTAGCAACCACTCCAAGTACCCTAGCAACACCTTAGCAACCACCCTGGGTACCTTAGAAACCACATAGCAACACCCTAGCAACCACCCCAAGTACCCTAGCAACCGCGTAGCAACACCTTAGCAACCACTCCAAGTACCCTAGCAACACCTTAGCAACCACCCTGGGTACCTTAGCAACCGCATAGCAACACCCTAGCAACCACCCCAAGTACCCTAGCAACTGCATAGCAACACCTTAGGAACCACTTCGGGTACCCTAGCAACCGCATAGCAACACCTTAGCAACCACCCTGGGAACCCTAGCAACCGCATAGCAACACCTTAGCAACCACCCTGGGAACCCTAGCAACCGCATAGCAACACCTTAGCAACCACCCCCTGGGTACCTTAGCAACCGCATAGCAACACCTTAGCAACCACCCCCTGGGTACCTTAGCAACCGCATAGCAACACCCTAGCAACCACCCCAAGTACCCTAGCAACTGCGTAGCAACACCTTAGCAACCACTCTGGGTACCCTAGCAACTGCATAGCAACACCTTAGCAACCACCCCGGGTACCTTAGCAACCACATAGCAACACCCTAGCAACCACCCCAAGTACCCTAGCAACTGCATAGCAACACCTTAGCAACCACTCCGGGTACCCTAGCAACTGCATAGCAACACCTTAGCAACCACCCCGGGTACCTTAGCAACCGCATAGCAACACCCTAGCAACCACCCCAAGTACCCTAGCAACTGCGTAGCAACACCTTAGCAACCACTCTGGGTACCCTAGCAACTGCATAGCAACACCTTAGCAACCACCCCGGGTACCTTAGCAACCACATAGCAACACTCTAGCAACCACCCCAAGTACCCTAGCAACTGCATAGCAACACCTTAGCAACCACTCCGGGTACCCTATCAACCACATAGCAACACCTTAGCAACCACCACAAGTACCCTAGCAACACCTTAGTAACCACCGCAAGTACCCTAGCAACCGCATAGCAACACCTTAGCAACCACCCTGATTACCCTAGCAACCGCGTAGCAACACCTTAGCAACCACTCCGGGTACCCTAGCAACCGCATAGCAACACCTTAGCAACCACTCCAAGTACCCTAGCAACACCTTAGCAACCACCCTGGGTACCTTAGCAACCGCATAGCAACACCCTAGCAACCACCCCAAGTACCCTAGCAACTGCATAGCAACACCTTAGCAACCACTCCGGGTACCCTAGCAACCGCATAGCAACACTTTAGATACCACCCCAAGTACCCTAGGAACCGCATAGCAACACCTTAGCAACCACTCCGGGTACCCTAGCAACCACATAGCAACACCTTAGCAACCACCACAAGTACCCTAGCAACACCTTAGCAACCACCGCAAGTACCCTAGCAACCGCATAGCAACACCTTAGCAACCACCCTGATTACCCTAGCAACCGCATAGCAACACATTAGCAACCACTCCGGGTACCTTAGCAACCGCATAGCATCACCCTAGCAACCACCCCGGGTACCTTAGAAACCGCATAGCAACCCCCTAGCAACCACCCTTGGTACCTTAGAAACCGCATAGCAAGACCTTAGTAACCACACTCGGTACCTTAGCAACCACATAGCAACACCCTAGAAACCACCAGAGTTAGCCTAGCAACCATCATAGCAACCACTCTAAGTACCCTAGCAACCACTCTGAGGTCCTTAGAATCTGTCTATCTATCTATCTATCTAAAGTCTATCTGTCTTTCTATCTATCTATCTATGTAAAGTCTATCTGTCTTTCTGTTCATCTATCTATCTATCTATCTATCTATCTATCATCTATCTATCTATCAAACTTTAAGCTTTTAAAACTACTTTAAACTTCAAACTATTTCAGACTGAAATCCATCAAACTTAAAACGTTTAACATTTTTCAAACTTAAACTTTTCAAACTTTTCTAACTTTCTGGTCCGGCTTTCTCAAGCCAACTTAAAGTTTGTCTCGACTAACTTTTTTATCTAGTTATTATTATTCTTTTTCTGAGACTAAAATTTCTGACTCTAACTCCTCCTAGAGCTTTAACTCTACAAACTCCAAACTCAGCCCAAGCCTTGAGACTGATCTAACTTAGTGTGCTATATCTTTTCTAACTGATCGGACTTACGGTTTTCATAAAAATAAAGATTAAAAATCATAAAAAATCCCATAGACTTACATTGAAAAGTCTTGGCTCATCTGAACATTCCGTCAAACTCCAACTGTCAAAATTTAAATCTAAACACACTGAAGCCCATTAGACTCAATCAGACTTCCCTTCTATGTACTATTTCTAACCCATTTAGACTCATTCAAATCTATCTATCTATCTATCTATCTATCTATCTATCTATCTATCTATCTATCTAAAGGACATTCACTCTCCATTCATTCTTTATCTAACACACACACACACACACACACACACACACAAACATACCTTCCCTATTTAACACACACAAACACACACACAAGAAATAGACATAAAATGTGAAGATTGAAAGAGTAATTGTAAAACATTTATAAATTTTTAATCATTCAAATAATATTTCATTTTTTTTTTTGTTTACATCTCATCTATACATTAATGCTGTGTTTTGGGAGATATGAAGTACTTTTGTACCTGTTGACTACAAAAATCCTCAACTACACCATTAGCTTGCATGTCAAATATTACATTTTTAATTTAAACTGTTTCTGGGTATTGATCTAGGTGTTAGGTGTACAATACTGCCATCTGGTGGTTAGAGAAAAACTTGTAGAAATCACAGTTTTTTAAAGAATAGTGTAATGACCATATATATAGATTTATGCAGAATTTATTGATTTTATTTGCCAATTTCAATAAAAATGCTCTTTGTTGCAGTCATACATGTGTGTTTTTGTATGTGTGCGTGCGCGCGTGTCTTTTCTACATTGCATTTTTGATCTAGTACCAGGCCTTAATTTCTGTGTGAAAATTTTCAGACCTATGCTGGATTTATTATTATTTTTTGACAAATTAAAAAAAAAAAAAAAAAGAAGATTTTTTCGTATTTCCCATTCATTTTCAATTGGGGTCATATTGACCCCAAAGACCATATTAGTAAAAAAAAAAAAAAAAAAAAAATACATACATACCTTCAGAACAACCGAATCAAGCCTCCCCCTTTTTTTTATGTGAATACAGATAGAAAATGTTGAAAAGTCACAAAATCTTATTCCACTGAGATGAAGGGAAACATTTTTTAACTAAAGAAAGTTGATTGAAAAGATCATTGAAAGAGAAATTGAAAGAGTAATTGTAAAACATTTATAAATTTTTAATTATACAAATAATATATCATTTTTTTGTTTACTTCTCATCTATACATTAATGCTGTGTTTTGGGAGATATGAAGTACTTTTGTACCTGTTTACCACAAAAATCCTCAACTACACCATTAGCTTGGATGTGAAATATTACATTTTTAAGAATAAATATCTTAAATGATGATCTAAATTTAATTTAAACTGTTTCTGGATATTGATCTAGGTGTTAGGTGTACAATACTGCCATCTGGTGGTTAGAGAAAAACTGGTAGAAATCACAGATTTTGAAAGAATAGTGTAATGACCATATATATCCAGCAGAGGCCCATAGAGGGCCATTCATTTTTCTGGAAGTGGTCAACTCCTCTCACAAATTTTCTGATATATATTTGGTAATTATATATTTAAACATTATAAAATACATTAAAAACTGTATAAGTGCTCGCTTGTTCAATAATGCCACACAAATTTGCAGAAATGCCACACAAGTTGTCACTAAAACTTGATTGCAGGTACATATTTATTTCAATCTAAAAAGTAAAATAAAATAAAAAAAACTTCTTTTTTTTTTTTACATAAATGTAAATAAAAAAAAAAAAATAAAAAAAAAAAACTAAACTAAAAAACAACTGCAATAAGCAGATATGAATGGTGGGTATGTGTGTAAGAGAGAGAGAGTGTGTGTGTGTGTGTGTGTGTGTGTACGTACGTGAGTGAGTATGCTCGTTACACATTGCATTTGTGCTCTAGTATCAGGCTTTAATTTTGTTGTGTGGACATTTTCAGATTAATGCAGAATTTATTGATTTTATATGCCAATTTCTATAAAAACGCTCTTTTTTGCAGTCACACATGTGTGTTTTTGTATGTGTGTGTGTGCGTCTTTTCTACATTGCATTTGTGATCTAGTACCAGGCCTTCATTTCTGTGTGAAAATTTTCAGACCTATGCTGGATTTATTATTATTTGACAAATTTAAAAAAATATATATAGATTTTTTTTGTATTTCCCATTCATTTTCAATTGGGGTCATATTGACCCCAAAGACCATATTAGTAAAAAAAAATAATAATTACATACCTTCAGAACAACCGAATCAAGCCCTTTTTTTTTTCTTTTTTTTTATGTGAATACAGATTGAAAATGTTGAAAAGTCACAAAATCTTATTCCACTGAGATGAAGGGAAACATCTATCTATCTATCTATCTATCATCTATCTATCTATCTATCTATCTATCATCTGACTGTATCTATCTATCTATCTATCTATTTATCTATCTGTCTATCTATCTATCTATCTATCTATCTATCTATCTATCTATCTATCTATCAAACTTTAAGCTTTTAAAACTACTTTAAACTTCAAACTATTTCAGACTGAAATTCATCAAACTTAAAACGTTTAACATTTTTCAAACTTAAACTTTTTAAACTTCTTAAACTTTTTTTTAAACTTTTCAAACTTTTTAAACTTTTCTAACTTTCTGGTCCGGCTTTCTCAAGCCAACTTAAAGTTTGTCTCGACGAACTTTTTTATCTAGTTATTATTATTATTAGCCTATAACAGTATATAAAATATTATCTTTTAGAATGAATCGGCTAGTGAAAGCAAGTCACAAGGTAACACGTTTACAGGCTATCATTTACAGTTGTGCTCAGAATTATTCATATCCTTGGTAAATATGATCAAAGAAGGCTGTGAAAATGAGTCTGCATTGTTTATCCATTTGATCTTTCATTCCAAAAAAAATATATAACCTATAATTTAAGTTTTTAAAAAAAGTGGGGGAAAATCACATTATGAAATAGCCTAAATGTTTTTCTCTAATACACAATGGTCACAATGGTACAAATTCTTATGATTAAAATATCTCTGAAGTATATTCCCATTCATATTAGCATTTTTTATTATTACACCATGGTGACTAGGAGCATGAAATTTTCCAGCCATGGCTTCCTGTTTCACAGGAATATAAATATGAGGGAACACAAGGCCAAATTCCCTTAATCATCCATCACAATGAGAAAAATCAAAGTACCGGTATATATTTCTGGTGTGCAGCAAAAGATTAGGCCTACTGAACTTCACAAATTAGAAAGTGTCTGTTAGAAAAGCATTAAAATTCCTATTTTCACCATCAGGGCAATAATTAAAATTTTACAATCAACAGAAAATGTTATGAATCTTACCGGAAGAGGACATGTGTCTATTGTCTTAATGCACGGTGAGAAGGAGAGTTTGAGTGGCCAAAGACTCTCCAAGGACCACAGCTGGATAATTGCAGAAAATAGTTCAGTCTCAAGGTCAGAAAGCAAATATCAAAATATCAAACAGCACCTACATCACCACAATGTTGTTTGGGAAAGTTTCAAGAAAAAATCTAGAAAGGAAAATGCTCTCTTCCAAAACTCCAGCATATTCAGTTATCAGACACGACTGGAACTTCAGATGGGACTGGCTTCTATGGTCAAATAAAACTAAAAAAATGAGCTTTTTAGCAGCAAACACTCAAGATGAGTTTAGTGAACACAGGGATAAAAAGTACCCCATGTGTACAATGAAATATATTTCACTGTATTTTTTATGTTGTGGGCCTATATTTCTGCTGGAGATCTGGGATATCTTGTTCAGATAGATGGCATCATGGATTCAATCAAATAACAGAAAAAAAATCTAAAACTGATCAACACAAAAATGGGTCACTGAGAACAAAAACCAAGCTTCTGCCATGGCTGTCTCAGTTCCCTGCCTGAACCCTATAGAAAATGAGTGATCTGAAGAGAAGAAGCACCAACATGGAGCTGGGAATCTAAAGGATCTGGAGAGATTCCGGATGAAGGAATGGTCTCTGTTCTCTAAACGTATCAGGCATTATAGGAGAAAACTCAGAGCAGGTATATTGGCCAAAGGAGGTTGCAAAAAGTATTGAATTAATTGTGGCCAATGTGTATTATAAAAACATTTATTTCATAATGTGATTTTCCCCCACTTTTTTTAACTTAAATTATAGGTTATATATATATTTTTTGGAATGAAAGATCAAATGGATAAACAATGCAGACTCATTTTCACAGCCTTCTTTGATCATATTTACCAAGGATATGAATAATTCTGAGCACAACTGTAAATGATAGCCTGTAAACGTGTTACCTTGTGACTTGCTTTCACTAGCCGATTCATTCTAAAAGATAATATTTTAGATACTGTTATAGGCTAATAATAATAATAATAAAAAACAGCTAGTGAATGCAAAGCACAAGTTAACACGTTTACAAAGTAATAAGCAGCGTTTCAACTAGAATATAACGTTTAAGTTTAATTTACAATCAAATAATTCATCAAGTCACGTTTCCAAAGTATTTCTACAAGAAAATAACGGCGAAAACAACGTGGAAATAACGTAAAGTTTTTAAATTAATCAAATGAGGCATCAGCTAGTCTCTGAAGAAAATGTACCATGTTTTTACTATAGTAAATAGTTTAACGATAGCGTTTGTAATTAAACCACAGTAGCCAGAAATTTAGGCTATAGTTATCTCAATGAAATGTACTTTAACATCACAAACCATAAAATGTCATTATACTATAATATTCATTTTCATAACAAGTAAACACAGGTCACAAGTTAACACGGGCACATTTCCTTGATCTAGCCAGCTACACAATGCCACGTCAAAAGTAAAATCCTATTTGAATCCAAAAATCTGCGGTTGAATCAGTACTGTTCGGTAGCTCAGTGCCTTCGTTACTGGCGTCTCCCAACGCGACTGCTTTTAGCGCGCGTGTTCGAAACCCCTGCCAAACAGACATTTTTTTTCTTTCTTTCTGTAATTCAGCCGCTACAGGCGATCATACCATTAATTTGTAATCATTACAAGAATACCAAAATCGTGTAATGAGCAAGTGTGCGTTTATTAGACAGTTTAATATCACGTCAGTTTGAGCTTTCAGAATCGGCGAATCTGCTGCGGTCGTCCCATCACATCTGGAGCGGAGACCTGTACCAGGAAGTTGGTCACCAGATAACACGGAAACCAGTTAAACCGTAACACCGGCAAGTAAGTATTATGCGCTTCAGGTTTTAGCGCTGCTGATGGAAGAGCGTCAGTGAATGGAATGTACTTTTAATACTTCATTAACTACAGTTGGAGTGCATTTGAAGTGTCGTTTTATTGTACTTCAAGTACACTTCAATTGTATTGCAGCTCATTAAAAATGCATTCGCATTACACAACTAGTATATTATAAAGCTGCTTTTTTCAGTATATACACAGGTACACACTTTGATATCTAGAAAACTTTTATGTATTATATATTGTTGTGTACATTACAAATATGCATAAAGTACATTTAAAAAAAAAGTACAGCAGCATATATACCTTGGTGAAAAAAAAACATACTATTAAATATATTAAAAATGCACTTGAAATACAAGTATGTTTTTAGTATATTTGTATTACTACACTCAAGCACATTTTAAAACATTATAATGAATGAAAAAAGACTGAAATGCTATGGAAGAGCTATCTTATCAATTTGTAGCACATTTCAGTTATACCTGTATTACTGAAAAGTACAGAATTTTACATCAATGAATAAATAAAAATTACAGTGCAATTTTCTGAAGAAAAAATAAAAATTTACTGAAAAACAAAGTGCAGAGGTGAATAGGTGTGTGTGTGCAAAGAATGAAGATGATAAAGTTCAAGCAACAGAATAGGGAGGGATGGAGGGGGTTTTGGAGGTGGACGAGGAGATGGTGTAGGAATGGTGAGAGGCAAAAGTGTGGGATGATGGCAGGATGTGGCGAAGGGATGGTGATGGGAGGATGACAATGATGCCCTGGTGGCTTAGATGGTGTTTGACACATGCCACAGACCCAGAGCATCCCAGTGCTGACAACACGACAGAGTCAAGGGAGCAAGGAGCCAAGATGTAGATGGTGTGGCTGCCGACATCTGGGGTCCGACCGATGGAGACAGAGCTGGTGAACCCTGAAGGCGCAGACGGAGGGCCAATTGGAGCTGAGCATTGTCGCAGGTCCCAGAGACCTGGGCACAGCCACAGCGACGAGCATCGTTGGTAGAGCCAGAGTACCCAAGGACTGGAGTGATGCCAGTGTGACCGAGGACCGCGGTGTACCCGACGGGGAAAAACCCACTGCAGCCAAAGAGTTGGAGGGTTGGAGCGCAGCACATGGCCTGCAAGTCTGTGGCAGAAGTAGAGTGACAACTGACCAAGGGGGAGCCGGTGGGACGAGGTCACTTCTTTGAGTATGACTTGCATGTTCTGCAACCAAGGGCTTGCAATTCAGACACTGTAGTATTTGAAGACTGCTTTATCACAGGATCTGTGAAAGGGAAAAAGAATTTATATAAAATTAGCCAATAACAGATTTGCATCCATGATGTATAATAATTTCCATTGATATTCATTAGAATTTAGTTTACCTTTTGACAATATCCTTATCAAGCTTGACATATGAGTGTCCATTTTTATCCTCTTGTTTGCCGTCACTGTACAGCACTCTGAGTTACACTGAACATATGATTAGAAGAAGCCCAACAACAGCACCTACAGTGAGCAGAGCTCAAGTACAAACTCACTGATATTATTTAATAAATTATTTCAATAAAGCAACCTGTGAGCATTACAGGGTATGTAGATAATTGTGGTTTATTGTAACCTAGGGTATTTCATATGAATATGTATGTTGTGGTAATGCTAACATACACTCTCTTCACCTCTGTTGCCACGATTAAAAAATAAAATAAGTTAGTCATCCAAAAAAAAAAAAAAAATAACAGAATGAATGACTGAATGACAAAAATTAGCCACCTGGAATGGACACATTGCTAATGTTTTTCTTCCAAGATTGACGGAATCACCCTCCATTAGGCCTAATTCAAAAATCTCTTTAACAGAGGAGAAACGACATTAAAATATACTTACTATTCCCATCTCTGCACTCAGATTTCAGTTTGTCTTCTATAGCAGCTGATCAGAAAAACAATATTCCACACACACAAAGCAAATGATGATTGATAATTTGTTTTCTTTTTAAGAATGACAGTAAGCTGACAATGTAGGGATGCACCGAATGTTCGGCAACCGAAATTATTAATAAGTAAAAAGGCCGAATAAATTTTGCCGAACAATGACGTTTTTAATGACGCGATCAAATAGTAATCCGCGTAGAGTGAGAGGCGCGCGCTTTATGCAGCAAACATGTCAGCAGTGTGGAAGCACTTTAAAGTGTCAGAGAAAGAGGCAAAAACGGCCGTTTGCAGACACTGTTCTGCTGAATTGTCCAGAGGGGGTGCAAACGTACAGCACTTCAAGTTTAATTTATCACTTAAAATCATGACACCCCGAACATCATGCAGAGTACGAGAAAGACACGGCGGCGGCTACGGCAACAGCAGCAGCGAAAAGGAAAGTAGCTCCCCCCAGTCCTAGGACACCCACTCCATCTTGTTGTAGACATACAGAGTTACATTCTTTCAGCAGTCAGTTATAGGCCTAACATAGGCTATTCAAGAAGGGGGGGCTTCAAAAATGGCCAAATAAAAATATATTTTTTATTTTACTAATTTATTTATTTTAAGTTATATTGTGCTTTGTTTGTATAATATCTACTGGAATGTTAAAAAAATGTTCAGTGTTAAATAAATATTTTGAAATTATATTTTTGTTATTTGATTTATTTCTCTGAAAAGCAACACAAAATAGCAAAAAGCAAATTTTTACTATTTAATTATTGTAATGGTGAAAAAACTGGCAAAATAAATGGAAAAAATGCGAAACACCGCGTTCGGTATTCGGCCTTCGGCCAAGCATTTCATTATTATTCGGCTTCGGCTTCGGCCAAGAATTTCATTTCGGTGCATCCCTAGTACAATGTACCTGGTCGGTAATATAGTCAAAAACCTTCCCAGCCTCAGCAGTTTCAGATGTACTGTATGCTCTCTTATAAGCAACCCTTCTTACAATTTGATCTTTGTTCTTATCTGTAATGATAAATATATATTAGACAATAAAGGCGATAAGATTGTCAAGCTTGAACAAATATAAACACCAATCAACCAACACTACCACCGTTGGGTGATCAGCTCAAGACAAAATAATCGTATGTTCATAATCATGGTTTTTTCAAAGATCATTAACCTCATTACAATGAAACCAAATTGTTCAGAAAATCAGAAATAAATACACTTCATTTTGCAAATAAACAAATGTTATTGTTGTACATGTTATAAAGACTTTTTTTCCCCCTGCCAATGCATGTGTCAAAAACACGACTGGTACAGACAAATAAAGTTAATTAAATTTCAAATCTTACCTGAAGTCACAGTGAGGTTCCGAAGCCAGACGCCATACACGCTCGCAGAAGCTGGTAAAAATAAGAACATAGGCCTATCGCTGTATTTTCTAATTAATTTCATAGTTCCCCAAAACAATTTGAATTCTGTCATCACTCACCCTTAAGATTCTCCAAACCATCTAAGACCTTCGGAAGAAAAGCGGAGATATTTTAATGAAATATGTATGTCCCTCCGATGAAAGACGATGTTCACGTTTCAAAATGTTCATCGCAAAAAAAACAAAAAAAACAACAACATCGCCAAAGTAATCCATATGAATTGCGTGGTTTCCTCCAAATGCTCAAAAGATACAGGATCGCTCTATATAATATAACTGTTTAAATTTAGACATTCACATTCAAGGGACATTTGCAGGCACATCATATTTGATTTATGAAGCTTGCTGTTACGAGCTCGTTATCATATGAACCAATCAGAGCCGTTCAATGGCTCTGGAACCAATCAGGTTCAGTCAGTGTGTTGATTGAATTTAAACACAAGTAAATGCAAGATTTATTAATTTATTTTATTTTATTGTTTTAAAGCATTTCAGATATGATGTTGAAATCCTTGTGGGAATTTCAGTAGCTTATTACAATTAATCTACGTAATGGACAACAGCCTAATCAACCATAGTATAACGTTTTAAGTAAAACTGAACAACATATTAAACAACATATTTTAAGTATTGCAATGCTCCATAATAGTTGACAAACGTTTGTACATTGTAAATGTTAAAAAAATGTTTTTATTTTTTCAAATATCATACTTTTCCAAATATTAAAATTATAAATACATAAATATTTAAAATAAATTGCAGTAGGCCTACACATGGTTATAAAGTACATTAAAAACCCACTAAAAGTGTAATCATTTTGTTTTTCTTTCAAAGTGTAATCACATCAGTTATGTTCTTACGCAAAGTAGACATAAAATATAATTTTTATGTAAGAGTACAAGTGTTTTCTTTAAATACACTAAAACGTCACAAAGTATGCTTAAGTTTAGTATATTCCTTAAAAGTGAAACTAAGAATATATTTATTAACATAGTATTTCTACTATACATTTTAGGAATGTATTAAAAGTATGCTTGTGGTTAGCATATTCCTTAAAAGTGTAACTAAGCATATATTTATTACCAAAGTATTTCTAGTATACTTTTTAGAAGTACATTATAAGTAGGCTTGTCTTTAGCATATTTCTTAGAAGTACAACTAAGCATATATTTACTACAAAAGTACTTCAAGTATACTTTTTAGAAATATATTAAAATGCAATTCAGTATATTTTTAATGCACTTCAAATAAGCATGTTGGGAATGCAAATGTATTATAAACATACCACTTGAATTTCAAGTATATTTTTACATTTAATACTACGTCTTTTCCACCTGGGTAGAGAGAGAGAGAGAGAGAGAGAGAGATAAACAGATAGATAAACAGCCAGACAGATAGACAGACATAAGCAGATATGTAGAGATAGGTATGTAGACAGACAGATACATAAATACAGAGACAAACAGAAAAACAAACTGCTGATTAAAAGACGTTTAGTGGTGACAGAGTTGAGTGTTTGTTACATACCTTTGTGCGAACAACAGTTTTCTGCTCGTTAACGTGGAAAATCTGCAGGTCCTGCACCCATTCATTAGTAAATTGCAGGTGGGCCTCGAGAGATTTATAATTTCGAAATTGTTCAGATGTGTATGCACTGACACCACAAACAAGGAAAACACATCTGAGAATGTTACGTTCGGTAACTCATTTAGATCGTCCAACCACTCTTTATGCTCGTACGGATCGAGTTTTTCTTCTTTTTTTTTTTTTTTTAACAGTCTGTTTATTGAGATGTAATGATATATGACGGTGATACAATAATATTGTAGTTACATCTTTTTAACATATGAAAGCCAGGGAAAAACAAAAACAAACAACAATGAAAAACAACAAAAAGGAAGAAGAAAAGTAAAACAAAACAAAACGGCACAGGTTATTTCAGATAGTGACATGATATGGGAATTTGAGAATACAAAACATGCATGCACGCAGGCATACAACAAATGTATCAACAATGGTTAATTTATGCACATCTATGAAGGGGGGGGGGGATTGATGCGATAGGTCAGGTGTCAGATTATCTTGTCTACTCTTGTCTCATTCAGTACATTGCCAAAATCTGAATTTGAGATAAATGATATGAATGGTGTCCAAATATTTTCAAAAGAAGAAAGTTTACCTTTTAGCATATAGGTTATCTTTTCCATCGCTAAACAGAAGGACATGTTATTGATCCATTGTATGATAGAAGGCTTTTCCACTTTCTTCCAGTACAAAGCTATTAGACGCTTTGCTTGAAGTATACTTATATCAACGAGTTTACGAGTGCTGCCATGGTGTACAATGTTCTCTGGAATAATTCCTAAAATAAAAATTTCTGGTTTCATTGGTAGGTTTATAGGTACCATCTGAGAAATGAAAAAAGCCACTTCTTGCCAAAACTCCTGCACCTTAGGGCAGATCCACATACAATGCAAAAGTGTGCCTCTATCAACTGAGCATTTAATACATGTGTCTGGAATATTCTGGTTAATTTTATTTAACCTAACTGGAGTAATATACATTCTCATAATCCAGTTGTACTGTATTAATTTGAGATTACTATTAACTGTTTGTAATTGAGCTTTCATACATATTCCTTCCCATACATCCAGGGGGATGTTTACATTTAAATATTCTCTCCAAGAGGCCAATTTAAATTCTGATGATTCTTTAGAGAATGACTCCAACATTTTATAAAACATCGATATTAAACCTTTAGATTGGGCAGGTTTTGATAGCAGGTCTTCAAGAGGTGTTTTATTAGGTTTGATAAGCTTTGCACCTTGATAAGAAGAAACATAGCTCCTAAACTGAAGGAATTTAAAGAAATGTTTTTTTGGAATATCAAATTGCGCTACAATTTGTGTAAAGGACATTAGATCTTTTCCTTTATAGAAATCCTCAATTTTTTGCAGCCCTTTATCAAACCACATCTTAAATCCTGGGTCTGATCTAGCTGGTTTGAAACACTTGTTCCCCCATATCGGAGTAAAACATGATAAAGTATCAGACTGACCTAAATATTTATATACATCACACCAGACATTAATTGTATTAATAAGGATAGGATTAAAAGATACAATATCTTTGTCTTTTCTGAGAGATTTAATATCTGCCGAATAAAGGTAGAGATTAAGGGGTAATTTTGATTTTATAAAGAAAGATTCAATGTCCAACCAAGATGTATGTGTTTCAGAAGAAAAATAATATAAAGTAGATCGTAACTGTGCTGCCCAGTAATACCACTGTAGATTTGGAAACTGGAGACCACCCCTATTGTAAGGCAAGTATAATAATGATAGACGAACACGAGCTCGTTTATTACTCCAGATAAAGTCAGTGAATAATCTCCGAAGTGTTGTAAAAAAGGAGGACGGAGGGCAGAGTGGGATATTTTGAAACAATATTTTCAATTTGATATAATATTTTAGGTAGTACACTCATTTTTACCGTATTCACACGTCCGATTAGCGATATAGGTAAACTTTTCCATCTTTCAATAAATTTAGAGATAGTATTTAAAAGAGGCTGGTAATTAGCTGAAGATATATGATCTATATTAGCCATTATTTTAATTCCTAAATAAGTGAAGGAATCTACTATGTTAAATTGTGTTACAGCTGGTACTTGACTATCGTCATTATTCAGTAATAGGATACATGATTTAGACTGGTTTATTTTATAACCAGAAAAGTTTCCAAAGAGTGAAAGAAGTTGAGTTAAAGAAGGGATGGAATGAGACAAATTTGTCAAATATATAATTACATCATCTGCATATAAAGAAATACGCAAATCTATTTTGTCTGATCTAATGCCTAGTATATTACTATGAGACCTTACTGCAATGGCAAGTGGTTCAATTGCTAAAATAAAAAGAAGTGGTGAAAGAGGGCACCCTTGACGAGTACCTCTTTGAATATTAAAAGCGTTGGAAACTATATTATTAGTAAGCACTTCAGCCATAGGATGCATATAAAGTATCTTAATCCACTTACAGAAAGTTTCTCCAAACCCAGATCTTTTAAGAACCTCGAATAGATACGGCCATTCCACCCTGTCGAAAGCTTTTTCAGCATCTAAGGACAAAATGGCCGTATCACCAGTCCCCCTTTTGAAATATAAAACATTAAGCAAGGTTCTAACATTATGAAAACCTTGCCTGCCCTTAATAAATCCGTTTTGGTCTTGGTGTATTATCTTAGGTAGAAGTGCTTCCAACCTCCTAGCTAAAATTTTACTCAGTATTTTAACATCTGTATTAAGTAATGAAATTGGTCGGAATGATTCACATTTTGTATTTATTTTATTGGGCTTAGGTATTAATGTAATAAGAGCATATCTTAAAGATTCTGGGAGCACACCATTTGCAAAGGATTCTTTAAACATATCTAAAATTGGTCGGGCAAGTTCTCTTTTAAATTTCTTGTAAAAATCTACATTAAGGCCATCTGGCCCCGGTGTTCAACCTGCTGTTAAATTGTCAATAGCCTCTGTGATTTCTTCTTCTGTTATGTCTATGTCTAGAGATCTTTTTGTCTCTTCAGAAATAGTAGGTATAGATAGATTGTCAAGAAAGGTTGTTTGTGAAATAATATCTGCATACTCAGAAGAATATAAAGTCTTAAAAAAGGATTTAAAAGTGTCATTTATCTCTACTGGGTCTACTGTAATACTGCCACTATTATCTTCAATAGAATTTATTGTTCTTTCAGATTGTTTTTGTTTAATTCTCCAAGCTAGCAATTTTCCTGCCTTTTCACCTTGGTCATAATAATTTTGTCTTAACATCATTAGACTAGCTGCTGCCTTTTTGGCAGATAGTTCATTATATTTAGTTCTAAGGCTCAGCAGTTCCTGGTGAAGAGCTGAGCCATTATTATATGATAAGGTCTTTTCTAGAAGTTTAATTTTAGTCTCCAGTTCTGTCAATTCTTTCTTACAGCTTTTTGATTTACTACTTGTGACACTTAGTATAACACCTCTAATGAAGACTTTAAAAGCTTCCCATCTGATACTAGCTGAAGTTTGTGTTGTATTAATATCAAAGTACATATCTATCTGTTGTTTAATATGATTGTTAAATTGATCATCTAGGAGCCATTTAGGATGAAATCTCCATTTTGAAGGATTTCCTAGTAATTTAGGATCAATGTAAGTGAGTAATATGGGGGCATGATCTGAAATTACTATAGAATCATAAGAACAATCAGTGATATATGACATAATTGTTGCTGAAATAAGAAAGTAATCAATTCTGGAATAAGACTGGTGTGTTCTGGAGAAGCAAGAATATTGGATATCCTTAGGGTGTAATTGTCTCCATATTTCAACAAGGTTTAAATCTTTTATAAAATGATACAGGGTCTTTCTGGTCTGTTTGTGAGACTGATCAAGGCCAGATGAACGATCTCTAATCGGATCCAATGTACAATTGAAATCTCCTCCCATCACATAAAACCCAGAAAAGGTGGATAAAGTTAGAAAGAGGTTACTATAGAATTTGGGGATGTCATCATTAGGACCATAAATATTAACAAGATTCAATGGTTTTGTTAATAATGTCCCTTGAACAATTAGGTATCTACCTGAAGGATCCTGTATTATCCTATCCATCTGAAATGGAATTGATTTGTGAATCATTGTGATTACCCCTCTTGCTTGAGAACTAAATGATACCTGACCAGGCCATCTATTTCGTATTCTACATATGTCTTTGGGCATTAAGTGTGTTTCTTGAAGAAAAACAATTTTAGACTGAAGTTGTTTTAACCTAGACATCACTTGTTTGATTTTGGAAAGAGTATGTAGCCCCCTACAGTTCCAAGAAACAAATTTAACCCTAATGTTTTCCGTCATTTTCTTCTACATTGTGAGATAATCCAACACTCTCCCATATTTTAAAACGGAAAGACGCCTGTACCTTATGAAGATAAAACATAAAACAAACTAAAACTAAAATAAACAACATGAATAGAAACATCGTCCAAATAAAGAAACAACAAAACATTTTAACTCCACTACGATGAATTGCCGAAAACCACCAGCAAATTCAAACCCTTCACTACTTCTAACTTCCTGAACTAGATCAACCCAATTTAAAGGGGGGGAAAAAAAGCCGTACGATGAATCGCACACGAGCCCCGCTGAGCAATTTACATAGTCTCCTTATAAGAAATAAAGTCTATTGATTTATTGTCCATTGCTTATATGCAATTTCCTTGAAAGTAAACAAGCACTGAGAAAACAGCACCAGCTTACATGTTCATTAGAAAGTCGTCAACTTCCGATGGACTTTGAAAGACGTGCGCTTGGCCATTAACGGTCACTCGGAGGCGCGCTGGAAAGATGAATCCGTACATCAGTCCCTTAGCTCGCAGCTTCTTCTTGACTTCGTCAAATTGCCTGCGTTGCTTGTTTACTTTGGCAGAAAGGTCCGGAAAGAACATTATTCGGTGGTTTTGGAACAGTACATCTTTCTTTGCTCTGGCCGCTCGCATCACACGCTCCTTGTCTCTGTAGTCCAAGAACTTCACAATCATCACTCTCGGGGTAGATTTCGCATCCGCTGCAGTCCTTCGCATATAACCGATCCTGTGGGCCCTCTCTATGGCCAGTGGCTTCCGCAGTGGTTCCATGTCCAGCGCTTCAGGTAACCAGCTTTCTAGAAATGTACATGCATCGTTGCCCTCGGATTTCTCTGGTAAACCTAAAAGCCTCAGGTTGGAGCATCGGCTGCGATTCTCCAAATCATCTATTTTCCAGGTGAGTGCAGTAATTTTCTTTTCCAGAGCGTTGGTTGTTGATTGAAGCGTGGAAACCGAATCTTCGGTCTGAGAAATGCGTTCCCTCTGCCTGCGTTATTCTTCCGAAACATTCTGTAACTTGATTTTTGATATCTTGTACAGCTGAAAGGACCGTTTCGAACTGAGAGGCCATGTCAGCTTTCATCGAGTTTATTGCTTGAATGATACCACTTGTATCAGCGTGTAAGCCGCTAGCTTGATCTCCACTAATCGGTGACGAATCTTCACTGCCTAACTCGCGACACCTCTTCCATGCTTTCGGAGTCGGATGTGATGTCTGTGGTTTCCACTTTTTTCGGCTTTTGCTTTGCTGGTTTAGGTGACATCTTAAAGAGCATTCACTTATAAACAAACTGAGTTCGAAAGTCAAATGAAACTGGGATAAATTTAGGAAATCTTCATACAAATTACAGCGGGGCTAACTCGTGCGTCTCTTCAGCAAGGCGCCATAACCGGAAGTCTCCGGATCGAGTTTTTCTAAATAATTTTAGCTTTTCTAAATACCTCAGCTTTGACACTTCATTAAGCTTTTCTCGGTATGGAAGATTTTGCTTTTCTTTGGATCCGTGCATTGTTTTTTCTTTTTAATATTACTATCTTGTAGTACTATTACTAATTCAATGCGCAGTGACGTAGTTTGCCAAGCTCTATTAAAACAAGTCCAGCGATGCTTAAAATAACTAGATCTGGCAACATGGCAGAGCAGAGTGGAGCTCCTTCACTCCTGCATTTTGCAGCAGCTGCGAGTCAGCCACATAAATTTATTCAGCGACATGATTTTAAATAATTTTTCATAAGGTTTTCAAATTTTATTTTTGAACATGAAACATTTACGAAGGTCTGGACCTCAGCTGGCTGTGGGCCTGGATGTGTAAAGTGAATGAGTGTAAAAACGCATTACATTTGCCCTTTTCCTGAATGGCATTACATTTAATTATACAAGACAAAGAAAAGCTATGTTTGATCAAGGCTTTTGGAGGGTCCAAATTATTTGTTGCACTCTGTTGATAAAAAAAAAAAAAAAAAACTCGTAAATGATCACAGACTCCCGCAACACATTTACATTTACATTTTACATTTATGCATTTAGCAGACGCTTTTATCCAAAGCGACTTACATTGCATTCAAGTTACAGTTTTTACATTTTATCAGCTCTTGCTTTCCCTGGGAATCGAACCCATGATCTTGGCGTTGCTAGCGCCATGCTCTACTATTTGAGCTACAGGAAACACATGATCTAAGTTACTTAAAGTTCAAGCGAACTTTATTGTCATTCTGCTATGATAGGCTACTGAACACTTTCTTTACATTTCTATTTCTTTTTTTTCTATTAGTGCTCTTATTTAAGATTATGGATACTCTTGTCAAATTTGTACACAAAAGTATTTTCATGTAATTTGACGAACTTCCGGTTTAAGCCACGCCCACGTCCGGATCTATCCAAATACAGATACAAATAATTTTGAGATTGTCACAGATACAGATAGAGATAATGGCTCTGCTGCACACCCCTACTGGTCATTATCTGGATTGGAGACTTTCCTGAGAAAACTAGTTTGCTGCTGGAAGAGGTGTTAGTGAGTTTAGCAGGGGGTGCTCACCCTGCAGTCTGTGTGGGTCCTAACATCCCAGTATAGTGACGGGGACACTATACTGTTGTTAGATCGGGTCTCCGCGCCAGATAATTAGGATCCAGCCCCAGACGCCAGATCCCGTCAAATATCACCCTGCGTCCCAATGTTCATACCATCCATCCTAAATAGTACGTGATATTAGAGTAAGTGTGTCCCAAAGCATAGTATGTTGAAAAGAGTATGCCATTTCAGGGTGATTTTTTTTAAGTGTGGACCCGTGTACACTCTAATGACTAATTTTGCCCACAATCCATTGCACTTAAGCGGGCGAGGATTCGGTTCAGAACTACAAACACGAATAAAACGCGTTAACACATGGGCGGATATGCGTGGCCGATGGTTAGGTAGAGAGGTTTAGAAAAAGTGGTTTGAGTTGAGACTAATAATCAACATTTAACCTGGTAAAAAAAAAAAAAGTATTTAATGTTATCTGTGTTATATTTAATCTGCAACAGCAATGTGAACTTTTATAAACATCCGTTTGGTCGTTAACTTTTAAATGCATCATTATGCAGAAAATATGAGCAGAATTCTTGGTATGAAAGACCTGTGACTGGCTGATCTACGAGCTACTTGTTTTCTTTCCAATACGGTAGGAAGTTAAATGAAAAGAGGAGGATGTTAACAGTGATAAGATGATTGACAGGCCAGTTTACAGTGACAGGGTGCGTGTAACAGGTGCGACTGAGCGGTCCGTTAAAGACACAGTTGTGTGACGTGATAGTATGTCATAAAGCTTGCCTACTCTTCTACTACCCACTCAAAAGTGTGTACTTTTTCTTCACCAAAAAAGTACATACAGTACTTTAAGGGTGTAGTAGGCACATTGGGATGCAGAATCAGTTTATCCAGTAACAGAACATCTAGTCAGCAGCATGGGCGTCGCTAGGCCATTTTCTGCTCAGCCCCCCCTAAAAATCTTGTGATTCTTTCCCTTTAAACTTCAAATGAAAACGGCAGCAGACTTCGGCTTCTCCCCATCTTTTTGCGCGTTCTTCAATCCACAGACTGCGGTGGCGCAGAGGAGAGGACAAGATGTGTGTGTTTATTGATAGATTGTTATGATATCTACATCTATGCAGTTCTTTGTCATAAATACAGTTTACAAAAAGTCATGGGAGAGAAATCGGTTTCCAATCTACTGTAAAGTTTTCGCTGCATTCACCACTCATCACACAGCTGTTTCCTTCAGCGAAAGCCCTTAAAGGAACACTCCACTTTTTTGGAAATAGGCTCATTCTCCTCCAACTCCCCCAGAATTAATAAACTGAGTTTTACCGTTTTTGAATCCATTCAGCCGATCTCCGGGTCTGGCAATAGCACTTTTAGCATAGCTTAGCATAGATCATTGAATCTGATTAGACCAGTAGCATCGCGTTCAAAAATGACCAAAGAGTTTCGATATTTGTCCTATTTAAAACTTGACTCTTCTTTTATATCGTGTACTAAGAAAATGAAAATTGCGATTTTCTAGGCCGATTTGGCTAGGAACTATACACTCATTCCGGCGTAATAATCAAGGAACTTTTTTGCCGTAAAAAGTGGAGTGTTTTCCAAAAAAAGTGGAGTGTTCCTTTAACACATATGAACGCATACTTTATAAAACAATCACGTTATTGCTATTTTCATTTGAAAATTTAGCTTTCAGTATAGAACATAATATTACAGTGCATGTCGCATTAACTACCATACAGTTATGCATAGAAATGATTAAAGACAGTGACCGAAAGAACTCAGTCAGTGCACTCATTTTAATTGCATATCAGTGATTGACAGAGATTGAAACATTGTGTGTGTGTGTCGTGTGTGTGTGTTTTGTATTACTTTTTAAAAAAATATTTTTATTGTTTGAATTGAATTTATGTAGAATGGTTCTACAATTTGTTTGTACAAATTTTCAATCAATGATTTTGTAAATATTTATTTTTTATTATTATACCCCCCACTAAAATGAAAATCCTAGAATCGTCCCTGGTCAGCAGCACTGTTAATACCCAAACCCTGTTAACGGCAAGTCTTGTCTGGTATCCAAAAATACTCAAAACGAGTGTTTAACAGTCTTCTGTCAGTCAAGGAGTTGACAGAGAAAAGCCAGAGAACAGCAGAAGGAGGACACGACGTGATAATGGTAAAAAGTAACAAGAGTTTATTGAACAATCTTAGTTGTGTATGTCTCAATGTTCAAACTTCGTCTGACCAGCACAAATTAAACATTTACTGTTATACCAAAACTGCTTCACAGCAACATCCCATTAACCTTGGATTTCCATAAACATTCCCTCTTAGCTATCTCTTATTCATATAGACAAAACAGTTCATGAAACCCCATAAACACGAGATTGAACAACAATGAAAATGCATAAGAAAGGAAAAATTTATAAGAAATATAATAAATGAATGAATAAACATAATAAATGAATAAACAATAAAAATACTTAAATAATATAGTGATAAAAAATAATCAAATGATAAAAATAATTAAATAAATCATATGAATGACTAATGATTATAAAATGATTGTGAATAAATTATTATAAATTAATTAAAAAAACATGAAAATAAAAACAACACTCACAATTTGCAGGAGAGGATCTAAGGATCCTTCACAGTAAAAAGCACCGTCCTTCAGATGAGACATTAAACCGAGGTCCTGGCTCTCTGTGGTAATTAAAAATCCCAGCAAATTTGCTGATCAGTGTTTCTACCATCGATACATAATCCCTTTTAAACCAGCGTAATGATCTCAGATAACTCAATCCAGCCATACTAATCATCAACAACAGGTGTGTTCGAAGAATCTAATTAGCCAGATAATAATTGTGATAATAAATGTCTTTTGGATCTAGTCTTTTGATCTCGGATGTAATAAGCAATGTATGAAGAACGGACACCTGGTCAATGTTTCTAACCTAAACTTTATGTATGTTATTGAAATCTTATACATTTTTGGTTGCCTACTGACTGTTTTGGTTCAACTGTCTAACCAACTTTCAGCTCTCCCTTTAGTCGTAGCCATTTCCATTACCTCTACACTCTTTAAAAATACAGCTAAGAAAATATGTAAGTGTTTTGGGGGTTATATAGACCCCAGAAAGGAGCCATATTCCATAATGTAGTTCAGTTTTCCATTTTCCTATTCAGGTGCAGCCTTCACACTTAAACACACTGAAACATTATCAGAGCAAGGCCACTGAGATTGCCACCTGAATCTTTTCAGTCCTATTGGTCCAATGTCATCCATATTTGTCACAGGATAAATGGGAATGTCTGTAATGTCTTATTTCAGCAGAACTTAAGATTCAACATATCTGTACAATTTTATGATTCATCATTTTTACTTGCTGCTGTTCCTGTCTGTTGTGCTACTGAGAGGTTTGCGATTGTAGCTCCGTGTAGCTTCGCTTTTTATTGAATCTCTACCTTACTTTCACACCCTGTTGTTTAAAGTGTTGTGAACTTTTATCTTCTACGAAGCAGAGATCAGGAGACATTGGGATATCTTTCATACAGAAGTTACTCTTTATTTTGAAGAGAACTCGCTGCGCGTCGCTGTAGTCATCCAAGTCTAACTAAATCAGTGATACATTGCAGTTTTAATACATTTAGGGGGCAGTGCTTAGGAATGGAAACAAAGCACCTGGGTGACGACTTTAAACAAAGCATGCAAATGAGAGAGGATTTGATTCTATCAAGAGAAAACCGGTTTGGCAGGTTATCTGGCTTGCTCAAAAGAGAAAGACAGACCCAATCAGCATAACACTCGATTGCATTGATAATCCAATCAGTCTAACGATTCAACGTCTGGGCCAGGGGCTCCGAAAGCCATTTGCAGAACAAAAGATTAGAGTCTCAGGGATCTGACTCATTTAACTTACAATGGAGTGAACAGGAACTGGCAGGGACCTTTTGCTACAAACTTTGTTTAACAGAATCGTTAATCTGATGTCATCATCTTCACCATAAATGCTAAATACAATGTATATAACTTCTTCAGTTTGTATACTATTACATTGGAACCTAAATGAAACATTTAAATAAATTTGTAATCCCACAAAAGTGATATTATTTAACTTAATTCCCACCATATTTCTGGTGTTATTTCAAACTAATCTAACTAATTTGATCGAGTAATTGTTTGGAATCCTTCATTTGTAATATTCCTGTAAGAGAGAGTGTTACTTATTTGGGAGTTAAAATAATCAAAGTTGATAAAATTAGATGCCCTTTCAATTTTCTTCCGATTATTGAAAAGACACATAAGGTGTTGAACCACTGGTTGCAAAGAGATTTATCACTCAAAGGCAGAGTTCTGCTTACTAAAACAGAAGGCATCTCTTGATTATCGTATGCCGCTCAATCGCCTCTGTTGACAAACACACGTGTAAAGTAATTGACGATATGTTGACAAAATTCCTGTGGAAAAACAAAATTCATTATATTAAAAAATCAGTAATATTGAATTCATATGATAAAGGCGGTTTGAATTTGATTGATTTTAGCTCTCTAAACAGTAACTTTAAAAAAAATTTGATTAGACAATATCTTCAAAATTCTTCATCTACTTGGAATGTAATTCCTCAGTTTATTTTCTCTCATTTGGGTGGCTTAGAATTTCTTTTGATGTGTAATTATAAAATTGAAAAACTTCCAATCTAACTTTCTAAATTTTACCAACAAGTACTTACTACCTGGAGTCTTATTTATAAACAGCTTCTCCCCTCAAAATTATTATTTGGAATAATGCCAATATTTTGTATAGAAATAAGTCTTTATTTTTTCACAATTGGTTTAGTAATGGGTTGTTATTAGTGAATCGGTTATTTAATAATGAAGGGAATTTATTTTGTTTGCAGACTTTTTCTCAAGATACAAAATACCTATTACAAAATATACCAGATTGTTTTTTTTAAGATCAGTTCAAAAGACACTAAAAATACTATGTTGAACTTGGACACACAAATAAGTGTTATACATCAATCGAAACTGTTAAGTGTCTACTTTTATTTGTGTACACTCACAATCAGAGGTGGGTAGTAACGAGTTACATTTACTTCGTTACATTTACTTGAGTAAATTTTTTGGGTAACTAATACTTTTAGAGTATATTTAAAAATGGTACTTTTACTTCGTTACTGTGGGCGACGCTCCTCTCGTTACTTTATCTTAATGCAAGATAAAAATCCTTCAATTTATTCCAAACGCGCCGTCTACTTTTTTTTTCTGGGCAATGAGCGATGCCCGTTCGCGAATGATTCATTCTTTTGAGTCAATTCTGTTCAAAGGCTTGATCAAACCAGTTGGCAAACCAGTGAATCGGTTCGCGAATCAGTTTGAATGATTCGTTCAGTTCCCTGCCGCACGCGCTGAGTCGTCTGAAGCGGTTGTAACATCAAGAGCGTTGAAGGCGTGGCTTTGGATCTACTACAGTCAGTTGAAAGTAAATCTGCAAAGGCTATGGTTTGCTAGCTTTGAAGATCTTTATTAGACGAACACCGCGTGTGCTGTCGGTTCCACAGGTATAGATTCGCTTACAGTACACGATACCACTGTGACATTACAGTTTGTTGTACATGTACTTTACACATTAAATACAACGTATAATTTATTCATTAAATAAGCTATCACAGAGTATGAAATAAACACCCGCCAAACCCGCGTTAGTTCCAGGAGGAATGCCTATAGAGCTTGGCAAACTACGTCACGCCGCGTCGGATTCCGCCATTTTTTAGGTCACGCTCAGGAGCACACAGCTTGAACAAATGCAAATCACCACAGAAAAAGCCGACCGTTTACGTTCATATTTTTTGAAAAACATCTTACATACGCTTAGAATAAAACAGACTAATATGTAGATCTCTTTAAATAATAAAAAAAATTGCTCTGTTGTTTGTCTGAGAGGCTGCAAATACTCATTACTAATCAGTCTCCTTCACTACAGTGGTACTGATATATGCTAACTGCTAAAACACTTACGACAATTGACCATGGTTTTACTATAGTAAACGTGTAGCGACCGTGTTTTTGGTGTATGTATTCTTATATGTATTCTTATAACCACAATCTTATTAAATACCATGGATAAACTATGGTTAGAGTAGCAAAACCATGTCTAATTTTGTAAGGGGAGAATACACAACAGCTAGATCTCAAACAGTGGATCATTTTATATCATCATATTGCCTGGTAAAACTGCTCGGTGTTAAGAGTTAGGCCATTATAAAGGTAACACAACTTACTAGAAGCTGCTTTGAAACGATGTGTATTGTGGATGCTATGCAAATAAATACATTGACTTGACCGAACCAAGTTGAAGATTCCTGGTAGCGATGCCGAACAACGATGAGAGCGATTAAATAGATGAAGGAAACTTAATCCTTACAAAAAAACGAGCTGCCGCAAATAACATTTCCATATATGATTTCCTTCTATTAGTGGTGTGAGGGCTTACAGTTTAATGCAAATCACTGTATCTATAATATATTAAATCTACAGAGATGAATTATAAAGCCACATTTTATTTTAGATATTTACCATACCGATTTTCAGTTTAATTTTCATCTGAGTTCCGTAGTGAATGTAGACATATTTAATGTTTATGATTTAACTTAGATCGCGTTGTAATGATCCCCAGATAGCAGACGGATGTGGGCCACTTCAGGCAATGATGCGGCACTGGTGGCCTTCTTGTGGCCCGGACCAAATGTGTCTGAGCCTGAAGTGGCCCACATGTAAAATGGCAAATATGGCCCAAAAAATGTAAATCACATCTGGGCCATTTTAGGCAAAGATGTGGCACTTATGGCAATGTGTAATCTGAATCTGAGCCTATTGTGGCCCATATGATAGATAATAAACATGGCCCAAATATGACAAACCAAATGTGGGCCACCTGTGGCAAAAACGTGGCACAATTGACAATGACTAATCTGGATGTAAACCAAATATGGCCCACATGTGTTTCAGCAAATGTGGCCCAGTTATCTTAAAACATATCTGGGCCAGGTTTGGCGAAGATATGGCACAGTGGCACTGGCTCATCTGGATGTGAGCCAAAAGTGGCCCACATACAATGTTGCAAATGTGGCCCAGTTATCTTAAAACACATCTGGGCCAGGTTTGGCAAAGATATGTCTAAGTGACCACTGGCTCACCTGGATGTGAGCCAAAAGTGGCCCACATATAATCCTGAAAATGTGGCCCAGTTATCTTAAAACACTTCTGGGCCAGGTTTGGCAAAGATATAGCTCAGTGACCACTGGCTCATCTGGATGTAAGCCAAAAGTGGCCCGCATATAATGTTGCAAATGTGGCCCAGTTATCTCAAAACATATCTGGGCCAGGTTTGGCAAAGATATAGCTCAGTGACCACTGGCTCATCTGGATGTGAGCCAAAAGTGGCCCACATATATTTATGCAAATATGGCCCAGTTATCTTAAAACATATCTTGGCCAGTTTTGGCAAATATATGGCATAGTGATCACTGGCTCATCTGGATGTGAGCCAAAAGTGGCCCACATATAATCCTGAAAATGTGGCCCACTTATCTTAAAACATATCTGGGCCCGGTTTGGCAAAGATATGGCACAGTGGCACTGGCTCACCTCGATGTGAGCCAAAAGTGGCCCACATGTAATGTTGCAAATGTGGCCCAGTTATCTTATAACACATCTGGGCCAGGTTTGGCAAAGATATGGCACAGTGACCACTGGCTCATCTGGATGTAAGCCAAAAGTGGCCCACATATAATGTTGCAAATGTGGCCCAGTTATCTCAAAACACATATGGGCCAGGTTTGGCAAAGATATAGCTCAGTGACAACTGGCTCATCTGGATGTGAGCCAAAAGTGGCCCACATATAATCCTGAAAATGTGGCCCAATTATCTTATTACACATCTGGGCCAGGTTTGGCGAAGATATGGCACAGTGGCACTGGCTCATCTGGATGTGAGCCAAAAGTGGCCCACATACAATGTTGCAAATGTGGCCCAGTTATCTTAAAACACATCTGGGCCAGGTTTGGCAAAGATATGTCTAAGTGACCACTGGCTCACCTGGATGTGAGCCAAAAGTGGCCCACATATAATCCTGAAAATGTGGCCCAGTTATCTTAAAACACTTCTGGGCCAGGTTTGGCAAAGATATAGCTCAGTGACCACTGGCTCATCTGGATGTAAGCCAAAAGTGGCCCGCATATAATGTTGCAAATGTGGCCCAGTTATCTCAAAACATATCTGGGCCAGGTTTGGCAAAGATATAGCTCAGTGACCACTGGCTCATCTGGATGTGAGCCAAAAGTGGCCCACATATATTTATGCAAATATGGCCCAGTTATCTTAAAACATATCTTGGCCAGTTTTGGCAAATATATGGCATAGTGATCACTGGCTCATCTGGATGTGAGCCAAAAGTGGCCCACATATAATCCTGAAAATGTGGCCCACTTATCTTAAAACATATCTGGGCCCGGTTTGGCAAAGATATGGCACAGTGGCACTGGCTCACCTCGATGTGAGCCAAAAGTGGCCCACATGTAATGTTGCAAATGTGGCCCAGTTATCTTATAACACATCTGGGCCAGGTTTGGCAAAGATATGGCACAGTGACCACTGGCTCATCTGGATGTAAGCCAAAAGTGGCCCACATATAATGTTGCAAATGTGGCCCAGTTATCTCAAAACACATATGGGCCAGGTTTGGCAAAGATATAGCTCAGTGACAACTGGCTCATCTGGATGTGAGCCAAAAGTGGCCCACATATAATCCTGAAAATGTGGCCCAATTATCTTATTACACATCTGGGCCAGGTTTGGCAAAGGTATGGCTCAGTGACCACTGGCTCATCTGGGTGAGAGCCAAAAGTGGCCCACATATAATCCTGAAAATGTGGCCCAGTTATCTTAAAACATATCTGGGCCCGGTTTGGCAAAGATATGGCACAGTGGCACTGGCTCACCTCGATGTGAGCCAAAAGTGGCCCACATGTAATGTTGCAAATGTGGCCCAGTTATCTCAAAACATATCTGGGCCAGGTTTGGCAAAGATATAGCTCAGTGACCACTGGCTCATCTGGATGTAAGCCAAAAGTGGCCCACATATAATGTTGCAAATGTGGCCCAGTTATCTCAAAACACACCTGGGCCAGGTTTGGCAAATATATGGCTGAGTGACAACTGGCTCATCTGGATGTGAGCCAAAAGTGGCCCACATATAATCCTGAAAATGTGGCCCAATTATCTTATTACACATCTGGGCCAGGTTTGGCAAAGGTATGGCTCAGTGACCACTGGCTCATCTGGGTGAGAGCCAAAAGTGGCCCACATATAATCCTGAAAATGCGGCCCAGTTATCTTAAAACAAATCTGGGCCAGGTTTGGCAAAGATATGGCACAGTGGCACTGGCTCATCTGGATGTGAGCCAAAAGTGGCCCACATATAATGTTGCAAATGTGGCCCAGTTATCTTAAAACACATCTGGGCCAGGTTTGGCAAAGATATGGCTCAGTGACCACTGGCTCATCTGGATGTGAGCCAAAAGTGGCCCACATATAATCCTGAAAATGTGGCCCAGTTATCTTAAAACATATCTGGGCCCGGTTTGGCAAAGATATGGCACAGTGGCACTGGCTCACCTCGATGTGAGCCAAAAGTGGCCCACATGTAATGTTGCAAATGTGGCCCAGTTATCTTATAACACATCTGGGCCAGGTTTGGCAAAGATATGGCTAAGTGACCACTGGCTCATCTGGATGTAAGCCAAAAGTGGCCCACATATAATGTTGCAAATGTGGCCCAGCTACCTCAAAACATATCTGGGCCAGGTTTGGCAAAGATATAGCTCAGTGACCGCTGTCTCATCTGGATGTAAGCCAAAAGTGGCCCACATATAATGTTGCAAATGTGGCCCCAGTTATCTCAAAACACATCTGGGCCAGGTGTGGCAAAGATATAGCTCAGTGACCACTGGCTCATCTGGATGCAAGCCAAAAGTGGCCCACATATAATATTGCAAATGTGGCCCAGTTATCTCAAAACACATCTGGGCCAGGTTTGGCAAATATATGGCTGAGTGACAACTGGCTCATCTGGGTGAGAGCAAAAAGTGGCCCACATATAATCCTGAAAATGTGGCCCAATTATCTTATTACACATCTGGGCCAGGTTTGGCAAAGGTATGGCTCAGTGACCACTGGCTCATCTGGGTGAGAGCCAAAAGTGGCCCACATATAATCCTGAAAATGTGGCCCAGTTATCTTAAAACATATCTGGGCCCGGTTTGGCAAAGATATGGCACAGTGGCACTGGCTCACCTCGATGTGAGCCAAAAGTGGCCCACATATATTTATGCAAATATGGCCCAGTTATCTCAAAACATATCTTGGCCAGTTTTGGCAAATATATGGCATAGTGATCACTGGCTCATCTGGATGTGAGCCAAAAGTGGCCCACATATAACGCTGCAAATGAGGCACAGTTATCTCAAAATGTATTTGGGCCAGTTTTGGCAAAGATATGGTACAGTGGCACTGCCTCAGGTGTGAGCCGCAAGTGCCACCCATATGACATGGCAAATATGGCCCATATAATTCATAACAATTTGGGCCACTTTTGGAAAATATGCGGCACAGTCAGCATTGGCTAATCAGGGTGTAAGTCTAACTTGGCCCACATTCCAAATATGCCCCCCCAAAATTTAAACCTACGTGGTAAGCCCATTTCTGGCTTAGATGCAACACTTCTGACAATGGCTAATTTAGCTTAGAAAGGACAGACTTTGAACCTGCCTTAAAAATTTAACAACATTTAACAATATTTTTTGGTATAGATGCAGCAGACACAGCAGGCTGTGTGTTGTGTCCACCAATGCGTTTTTTGTTGTTGTTGTTGTTGTTGTTTTTCTCACACGACTGGTGTGTTTATTCAATTGTTTTCAATGGGAGTGCCACGTTTTTAAAACGCCATGCATTTTTCTGGCTATAAAGCTCTGAACACTCTTATAGATCGGCGAGAGTTAAAGAATGTTAAACATTGGTTAAAATGCTCATCACTGTCACTTTCTACCAGACCGTCCAATCACAATGAAGAAGGGGCGGGAAAAATACCACACCGACCAACTGTCACAACATTCTTTCTGTACAACATCAAATAGCAGAGTAGATGGAAAAATAATATTTCTGGTTTCCGAACATACGTGTCTATACCATATGACATCCGTGCTATATAACCATTATTAGTATTATACAAATTATCAGCGAAATCAGTTACAAGTAAACTGCTACAGATATTCTGTATAGCAATAAAGCGTCTCAACAAAAAAAATAAAAAAATAAAACAACAACAAAAATGCTGCACTGCCAAAACACTTTCAATCGCCCACAGCTAGGCGTTTTCAGCAGATTGCCTAGCATTTTCGGCTGGCTAAAAATGCTTTGGTGGACACATGGCCTTAGGCTGGATGTGAGGCTACATGTACTTATATCTATGACATATTTGCTATTGCTGACATATGTTTTGTAGGTAGATTGTCTCAAAAGTTCAAGTGCCCAAGTTCAAACTTATGAAGAGTTTTTTTTTTTTTATGGTTTTGGGATGTGCAAGAAGATACTTTAGTTGCTGTTTGTGCAAAGCTTTGGGCACAATGATTTTGCCAAGTACATGTCCCTGTATCAATATTTTTGTTGATCTTGGAACATCATTCCTGTCCATAAAAATAGTCCTAACACTCACCCTAACCCTACAATCAGAGGGAAATTATAATAACACTGATCTAGAAGCATGGTTGAAAGCCTAAACTTGGCATAACTTCAAACTTCAATTTCTAATTGGTCGATATGAATGCTGTTCCAGGATCAATAAAGATGTTGAGCCAGGAACATGTTGTAGCCTACTCGGTGAAACCTTGCTTATCTTGCTAGCAGTGTCATATAGGCCTAACTTCTAGAGCAGACGGATAAACTTCCAATGGGGCCTCAAGATGAGTTAAAATTATGACAAATTAGTCAATCAAGATATTTCTTATTATTTGGCTATTTTTATAACTGGATTTGTTGTGGAGAATAGGACTATAAGGAGACATTGAAGTCAAAAAGGTTGTGATTCACTGTTCCTATGTGTCTCAAGTGACCCACAAAGGGTAATATTTGAAACAACCTTAAAATATTCAAATTATTTAAAAATAATCTAATTGAAATATTAAAATATTGAAAATATAAAAAATTGTAATATTTTAAAATGAAATAAACATTTTAAATAAATAAACATTTAATTTTATTACATTCAGGGTTCTCAAGTTTTATCAAAATCTTGGAGTGAGATCACATGCAGTTAGGGGAGGAGCCCTAATGGAGCCCTGCCCCCGCCCCCCAATTTTACCCATTGTTCATAATTAACCAGCACAAATTAAAATTATAACAATTGGTAAATCTGATAAATGACAGAGCAATTCATCACATCAAATATACTCTTTAATGTTATATTTCAAAATTACAAATATACAAAAATTACAAAAATATAAAGCTTATGAAATGTGTTTTGTGTTGTAAGTGTTTGTTGCACATTTTGATGCCTTGATAACAGGGGTAGGGGGCTCCCAGTTGAAGCACTGTCTCGATGCCAGACATTTTCACTGTCATAATGGATGACAGTGTTCCGTCCAGAGCAAACCTGTTTCTAGTTTTGGTTTTGTTCAAACCTATCTCCAAACCTATCTCCATCACCCGATGTTGTTGGTTACCTAGTAACGAACGTACGGTGGCCGAGAATGTTCCGTCAACTTGCGTGTGTTCGCGGCTTCGCGCATCTATGTTGCCTATACGCGCTGGCAGCAGGAAACTTCACTTTGTGTGCCTGCGCCTCGTACACAACGTTACATAAAGCTTGCAGGACAGCTTGGTTGGCATTGCCTTCTCAGCGTGAGAAATACACGGTGTGGCGTACAGCGTGTGAACTGGTTGAACTGCGTGTGTCTCACGGCCAATGCGTGAGACTTGAGAGGCTATAAATAATCTTTCTTAAAGATAAAAAAAATATGTAATTTTAACTGACATTATAATTGATGAAATACGATTAAATGAACGACAAATCAGCAGAAGCTCTTGTGAGAAAATATTATTTTGATAATTAACTTTTTCAGCCCCCTGCATTCATGAAAAAATTATCCCATTTTTTTCTTCAGCTTACTTATTTATTTGAGATAAGATCTCTATTTTGTTTATAACAAAATATTTACTGCATTTGAAGTTGTCTTTGAAAATAAAATAAAAATCAAACTGACTCTTGCCCTTTAAATTTAAACGTAGCCGTAAAGCGCGAAAAAGGCGCTCGAAAGCAAAAGGTCAGAGCATTGTCAGCTGGAGGGAGGACGAGTACTGCAAACAATCAAGGTAAGATCGATACATTTATATTTTCTTAGCGATTGCTTCGTTATATCTATGTTGTGTGAGTTAATGGAATAACTTCTAATTTCGAAGTAACATTATTTTGGCAGTTTAACTCTTAAGATAGATCTATTATGGTTATCGAATGCGAAATGAACAAGTATCGATTGAACGGCCCGCCAATATTTGCTCATGTTGCTCCGATCTTGCCAACCTTCAGTCAGTTCTGCACGGTGAAAGTATTTAACTCTTATTTTGGCACAACAATGAAACATGTATATATAATAGCCTATAGTGTAATTTTTCATTCATGTTTATACTTTGGGCATACAGTAATACTGCAGTAACTGCACTAGTTTTATTACTTTGTGACAGCATTTTTCGTTAACTAGCAATAATGCACAAATTACTACATGCTTTTTCTTACAAGCTTTTATGAGATGATTACAAAGTAACAATAGCCTAATAGATATTATTGAGCAAGTTGGTTCAGGTATTATTACTCTATGTATTTCACATTTTTAGTATAGTAATTTTAAAATTAGTTTGCCTGCTTTTTTTTTTTCTTTTTTCATTTAATGTTTTGAGTCAGGATGTCTTTCACCTTAATAACACATGTCAATGTGATTTGCTACAGAAAACTGCTGGTGGGAATAAAATAGCCTACGGTTTAGAGTTCACTGTCCCTATTAAGGTAAGCTGCTGATACATTTCATGTGGTACAAAATAAAAAAGTATCAAGGAAAAAGTTTGTTTGTTTATTTTTGTTTTTTTTCAGCGCACCTGGTTACTGTACTTCATGTAATTGTAGGTGTAATTACTGTGTCATGGAGAGAGAAAAGTGGAATATCACTCGCAGCAATTTAAGGAAAAGGGCTGTTAAAAGAGTCACCCAGTTTATGAAATCTTTGAATGATGAGGATATGGATTGTACTAATGAAGAGCATAGTGTTGAAAATGAAGTAGTTACTTCAAACTTTGTTTTGCCACCAATCTGTAGATCAGAAAGTGGTGGGGAAAGTGAATCAGCAAGTGACGAGGATAGCCTTGATATTACTAAAGATTTAGCGGGATGTTTGAGAGACTGGGCAACACATTTTCGCATTTCATTGATTGCTTTGTCTGCCCTTTTGTCGATACTGAAAGTCCATCACCCATCTTTGCCAAAAGATGCAAGAACATTACTCAAAACACAGACTCAACATAGTGTTGTTTCCTTGGCGAGTGGATCATTCCATTACTTTGGAATACAGAAAATGTTCAGCCACATATTTCAGAAGCTTACATCAGTTGTCCGGAATCATCACAGCTTCAAATTGCAATTAAACATGGATGGTCTTCCAATTTTTAAAAGTTCAGGTGTACAGTTCTGGCCAATTTTAGGAATGCTCCAGGCTTACAGTAGAAAACCTGTGCTGATTGCTCTTTACTGTGGGAAATCGAAGCCTCAGTCCTTGTCAGAATATCTGAAGGATCTGGTCTGTGAGTTGAAATCCTTGAGCACTGGTTTTGTTGTTAATGGAAAGACCTTCTTCTTGACTGTGTGCTCGGTAATCTGTGATGCTCCTGCGAGGGCTTTTATTAAGGGTATTAAGTCACACAATGGATACAGTGGCTGTGATAAATGTGTACAGTCTGGCATTTACATTAATAATCGCATGACATTCCCAGAACTTAATTCTAGGGTAAGAACCGATGTTTCTTTTTCAAATGCAGAGGATGAAGACCACCATGTACAACATTCCCCATTTTGTGAAACATCTGTTCCCATGGTTAGTGGATTTCCACATGACTATATGCATTTAGTGTGCTTAGGCGTGGTGCGTCGTCTGCTTGATTTGTGGATGGGAACTCGCGGCAAGTTGAGTTACCGTATTTCATCCAGGCAAGTGTCTATCATTTCTGGCAAACTGCTTGCTCTCAAGAGTTACATACCCTCTGAATTTGCTAGAAGACCAAGGGCACTTGATGAAAGGTTACGATGGAAAGCAACAGAACTTAGGCAGTTCTTACTTTACACTGGTCCAGTAGTTTTGAGGGATGTGCTGACTACTGAGGTTTATCAAAATTTTATGTTGTTGTCTGTGGGCATATATATCTTGGCAAGTCCAACATATTGTTTGCTGTTAAATGACTTTGCAAACACACTACTTAGATCATTTGTTAAGCATTTTGGGGAACTCTATGGTCATTGTTTTTTAGTGTACAACATACATGGTCTGACTCATCTCAGTGATGATGTGAAGGTGCATGGCCACTTAGATTTAATTTCAGGGTTTCCTTTTGAAAACTACTTAAAAAAAATTAAAGGAATGGTTAGAAAACCTAGCTCACCACTGCAGCAAGTTATACGCAGAATTTCAGAACTTGATTCAACAAGTTTAAATGATGAGGAAACCCGGAAAGCTCACAAAAAAATGAAAATGCTGCACTCAGATGGACCTGTTCCAGAAGGATTCACAGGAGCGGTCTCCCAATTTAAGGAACTGTCGATAGATGAGGTTGTCATCAACACATCAGAGAGGGACAGATGTATAAAGATGAACAATAAGATACTATTGGTTCAGAATATAATTGTCTTTGAAGGTGAGGAATATATTGTCTGCAAAGAATATAGACACATTGCAAAGTTCTTTGATTATCCCATTGAGTCCACAGATTTGGGAATTTGTTTTGTGTCAGATCTGTCACCAAAGCTGATGTGCTTAACATTAGATACCAATATGCAGAAGTGCGTCCGGTTGCCTTTGGAGGTTGGATTTGTTGTCATTCCACTTCTTCATGCAGACCCATCCTAAATGTCATTCATAGCGTGGTGTTTTGGTAGTCTTTAAATCTGAATTTTAGATAGTCCAATCTTTTTCAAATTGAATTAATTTATGTGCAGATTGGCATTTAGACAGCAGTGACAGAGTCCAGCCTGCCTTGGGTTATCTCAGTAGGTGTGTATACCATATTTATACTTCTAATAACTTGGTTCTGAAACATGTGTTAATAAGGACATTTATGTGCACTTAAACCATCATTCACCCTTTAAAGCCCTTATTATGATTATCATAAAAAAAACCCACTTCTAATTATGTTCATTTGTTTAAATTATAAAAGTGCAAAAGTTATATAAGTGCATACTCTTAATGTTAGTTACTTTATGCCTCTTTCTGTTCTAGATCATGTTTTACATTGTAGAGTTTCTAGAAACCCAAGAAGTTGAAGTGGTACCAGCACTTTGGGTTGAAAAGGAAATATGTCAATGGCCAGCTCAATACAGACGTGATGAATTAGTAAAGGCCATACGAAGTGAGGAGCAACCTGGACACGCGTGGGATGCATATTGTGTTCGAATTTTATATAAAGCTGGTATGCATATCACATATTATTATTTACCAATAGGCTTCACTAGTTTGAAAAAAAATCTAATGATATTTCTTTACAGCAACCTACAAAGCTGCTCGTCTAAAACTTCCTCAAGCGGAAACACAAACTGACCTTCAAACAGCAGAGGAAGAAGATGTGGATGATATTCCAAAGAAAAAGCGAAAAAGGCTGTAAGTATTAAACTGCCATTCTACTACTATTGCTGTAGGCATAAAAAATGGTGTTTATTGCTTGTAATATGTTTTTGTTCCTCTTTAATATTTACTTGCTTTTATGTTTATGTTTTGAAGCTATATTTGTTTATATAAGCTACAATTTAAAAGTGTAATTTAAAGTGTAAAACTTATTTTTTAAAGTGTAATTATTTTATAAAAAAAAGTTCTTATAAATACATACAGTATGTAATTCCATCAAAAACATTTTTTGAGGTGACTCAATCATGATCATGAGGTGACTAAAGATTCCCAGTTCCCAGCCATAATACAATGATTTATTGCTTGTCTTTGTTGAATAATACAGAAGATAAAGAGCTTAAAAATCTAGTATATTAAATCGCATTATTAGTAAAAAAAAAGTAAATAAATAAAATAAAAATAAAAAACACATTTAGATTATTTTCCCAAATCGTTCGACTAACATTATTACATGTTCGGCCTCAAACTCTGACCATGATGACTACTAAAAGAGATTGAATCTGATCTTAGATTTGTTAGTGCATTAACATTTCTGCAAATGTTTAGACTGGTTGGGGGGGTAATATGCTTGTTATATATGCTTAGGGAAACCCTGGACATTGGCCTTAAATACAAGCTTAAATTTAAAAAAAGCGTACAGCTGGGCAGATAAGGGCAGGAACACAAAGCATTGACGATCCTTAAGAGAAACAGTTGGGCAACTAGGAGATAGTGGTGACAGAAGCGAGAAACAGGGCAGGCAGGGAGGAACAGGAACAGCAGAAATTTGAGACACTACCAGACTAGACTGAGACTGATCTGTGAAATTGATTAAAATAAATTTTGATTTTATTTTCTGTGCCCCCTGACAAGACCAAACATTCACTTTGAGAGCGACGACGAAGATTTGGTCAAACAAAAAGGATTGTTGCCTCCAGCCCCAAAGATAACAGGACCAAACTTTGCAATTGAGTCTGCAATAAAGAGAAGGGTTCAAAAGCTTGAAACCCCAAAGCATATGACAAGTCCTGAGCCCAGACACTCTGTGACAAGTCCTGAGCCCCGGCGTGCTGAAAAAAGCCCCGAACCCAGTCGGTCTATGGGAAATTCTGAAGCACAACAGTCAGGAACAGTTACTTTAAGTGGTCTTGCTCGTAAGTGATTTATTAAATAAATACTCATGTCTCTTTCTAGATTTGTTTTCACAGGTAAATACAATTTATTATCTGTCAAAATTACGTAAATCACATGTTTGTCTTTATTTTTAGCTCTTCTGCATAGAATTCTTACAAATCAGGAAATGATGATGGATCAACTCAAAGTCATTCTGATGAACATGCAGAAAATGGGCGAACCTGCTCATGGGCAGGATCCCATCGACAGAGACTTACTGCCACTGAAAGATCTTACCTCCCTGCTGGCTCTGGAAAAACGTCTGAGGGAAGAGGCTGACCTCAAAAAAAAAATGGTAACTAACACTTTGCCTCACCAGCATATTGCATAAACTACTCTGACATATATTCAGTTTGACTAAACTTTAATCAGACAATATATTAATATTCCACTTTATTGGACCATGGAAAACTAAAATTGATATTTTAAACTGGGGATCATTGCGGTATTAGACTTGCAGCATTTTTGTTTTGTTTTACTATAGTGTAAAATCTTGTGTTTAAACCTCAAGGACACTGCAACTTCATGTTGTCAGTTGAATATGGAACTGCATCAGTGATAGAGTGACAGTCCTACAGTAGATAACAGGTTAAGAAAGCAAGTATCCAACAAAGAGATACTTAACTAAGCGTGAAGTGATATAATGTATTTTTTTTATTTTATTCTGAATTAGGTAACTGTGAGTAGTGTTTATATAAAACATTTATCCATGTTTTTTAAATGATCTTTTTTAGATTACTGCATTGAGCTTCATTGGAGGAGTTGATGTTAAGGATAGCGTTTGGCGGGTTATGGGGCACTGTATTACCAACTCCCTTGGCAAACAACTTAACTGGCGTGGCATCAATGGCAAAACAGCTTTCCACAAACTGCAGCTGAAAGATGTCATTACTGGTAAGTGTTACAATACATTGCATCTTCAGTCTAATAAGTCCATTCTCTATTTCTTGCATGCTTGATGCATATTTACTCAAATTACGTAATTATTAAAAAAGGTTGATTAAAAAAAGTAAACACTTAAATGCATACTTGCACGGGTATGACAGCCAGCAGTTTATCACTAAAAGCTTTATTGTGGAAACAATCCCAAACATAGCTGTCCATCTCCACACATGGAGCTCTCATACAATAAGAAACTGATGCAACAGGCAATCCGTATTTCCTGATGCATCCCTTACTAAAAAGAAGTATACTTTACAGTTAGGTCTGGGCGATAAAACGATAATGAAAATTAGCGCAATATAATTTTTCTCAATAAAACAATATCAAGAGTTTGATAAATGTTTGATAATGTTTATGCGCCAGAAGCGGAACAAAACTCATTTGAACCTCGCGCCACACTGAACATGTATCGGCTCGGCTCAAGCCCAAACTGCATCGCAGCGTTTATCAGATCAGATGTGTTTACTTGCTGAATGGTCTTGATCACACGACCACTAAACAGCTGTGAGATCCAGTGAGAAGCGCTTGAATTCAGCGAAGAACACCAATGTCTCAGTGATTTAAACCAGTTTAAAGGCACATGAAACAGCGCTGACAAACAGGAGAAACACTGTGTGCAACGAGGCAGTTAGAAGGCTTTTCCGTCTACAAAGTCCCATCATTTACCATGGATTTACTGTAACGTTAGCCTAGTAATATTAACTGCACAATGAAATGTGGGATATACATATTGAATTGTATTATATTATTAATGTAGACAATGTATTAAAGGACTATTGTAATGTAATTACTGTATTTAATAATGTATTTAGGCTACTGTTTTTCATACAAATACCATAGAAACCATAAAGTTACATTTTGCCATGATAGTTAGGTGCTATAGGGCTATGCCTGGTTTTATCTGTAGTTATCATGATCTAATTCCATGACACTGGATGACCAATGGTTCATTTTAACAAAACTCAAACAGTCAGAATATTAAATTTTATCAAATAAAAATGAGGTTGTTCTATTAAACATGCTGTCGATTACTGCAAATATCACAAGAAAAGGCAAAGAGAAAATCACTCACAGCTCTTGAATAAATAACTTCAGCTTTAATAAGCATTAATCTATCTATGATAAACTATGCAGTGTTATTTTATATTTGATTACTTTATTATAATTCATTTTTAGACCATACCTGAACAGTAATGTTAGTTGACCCTCCTGAAATTAAAGCACTAGGCCTATATAATGTGTATCTTTATTTAATTGTTTATCTTTTTTTATCTATTGTTTATCTTTGTTTAATACTAGTGCAAAATGCCCGTGTAAAATCAGTTTTTGTTTGTGTTTTTAGTATGCTAAATATCGAGAAAATGCTACGCTTGAGCAAACAGTTTGTAAATAGGTTACTACAAATGATGGCAAAGTGCCCGTGCAAAATCAGTTTTTGTTTGTGTTTTTAGTAATTGTTGGTTTGGTGTGTTTGAGAGCTCATTGTTACAATAACACAGCAAAAGTTCTGTGACATAATTGAGTGCAAAATGCATGATTAAGGTGTAAAATGGTCCCAAACATAACTCCAGCGTGCTCGCTATACATGTTTTGCGGTTGAGCAGCACGCACGTGCATGAAGACCTGCTTAATCAATGATTGATAAGTTGTATCGATTAAATGTATTATCGACAATTAATCGATCGTCGATTAATCGTTGACATCCCTAGTGATGGATGATTAAGGGAATTTGGCCTTTGTGTTTCCTCATATTTAAACTCCTCTGAAACAATAAATCATAGCTATACAATTCCATGTTCCTAGTCACCCTGGTTTGCTAAAAAAAAAAGGTTAAACTTGTGCATTTTGGGCATCTGGAAACAAAGAGTGTCCTTGTCCGTGGCCAAAATGTTCTTTACAGTGGCACTGGCAAAGTATGCACTTGGCTACTGCTTGTCTGCTAAGATTTTCAAAAGTTGTCTAATCCATCCTTGCATTTACAATGTTATATATTTTTAGGAACTGTCAGAAACAATAGACTTACAGCTGCGGCCACCGATCAAGAAATTGAAACATTTATTAAAAAATGGCTTCATCTGTCAAGTGACCGAGACGGAGGGAGAAGAGAAAGGGAGAAACGGAGGAGGTCCCAAGACACCTGTAAGTCAGTTACATTGTGTTTTTGCTATATGTGTATAGCATGGTCTGTCTGAATACTTGATTCTGATTGGCTGCAAGGTATACATTAAAACATTGGTAAAACTTTAACATTAGTTAAAGGGTTAGTTCACCCAAAAATGAAAATTCTGTAAGTAATTCCTCATGTTGTTCCAACCCCGTAAGACTTCCGTCCATCTTCGGAACACAAATTAAGATATTTATGATGAAATCTGAGAGCTGGATCACTCCTCCCAGGCTTCTAAGGGATTGAAACTTGCCCGCCCAGAAAACGTTTTGAAAACATCGTTAAAATAGTCCAAGTGACAATAGTGACTCAACCATAAGTTTATCAAGCGATGAGAATAATTTTCATGCACAAAAAACAAACAAAAACAACAACTTTATTCCACTATTCATTTTCGGCTACTTGGTTCAATCAAGTTCATGTAGTGTAACTGCGGGTTCTACGTTACCGTGCAGGCTCACTATTGGCCGACACTGGTCATGTGTGTGATGCGCTGCGCAGTTAAACTATGTGAAATTACTTGAACTTAACATAGAACTAAGCAGCCGAAAATGAATAGTGGAATAAAGTCGTTATTTTTGTTTGTTTTTTTGCGCACAAGAAGTATTCTCGTTCACTTTCAAATTCGCGATCTTGGTGTCACATTCTACAAGAAAAGATAATTGTCTGCTTATATCTATACACCTTTCACTTTTTAAGACTAAAACAAAAGGTGGATTCATTGTTATTCTTAATTAAAAAGCTCAACAACAATAAAACAGTACATTGACAATGACAAACTAGCTTACATAACAGTTATTAACAAACACGAATAAGATGAGGCATGGCATAATGCTGTATTATAGACCAAGTATATTACAGAATGTTTAGCAAACTCTGAGGTCTTTTACTTTAGTTTGAAACAAAATCCTCCGTTGCACTCCGTCCGCGACGCGGCGAGTATAAACCAGGCTCTACCCATGAAGCGCTCGCGCTGAAAGCACCTCTCTTCATGTGATCAGTGAGATCTGACTCCTGCTACAATGTGCTGCGGCTGGCAGCACGCGCTGTATGAAGCAGACACTTTGGAGCAGCGCAGATCATGCACTCGTACAAATGCGACCACGTCAAATTTTAACTCGCAAAAAATTACCATTTTGGTCGCAGTCTAGAGCCCTGTCATGTTAAATTTAATCTTCGTATTACAACAATAAAAAAACATTTTATTTATAAAAAGCTTTAGCAGCAACACTAATATTAGCAGTAAGCAAAATAAATGTAGAATGTATAATGTTTTCAAATGGAGAAAATAAATAAAGGACAAGAGTCATATCAACTTCATTTTTAACTACAGTTTTAGTAGGTTTATAAGCTGTTAAATAGGCTAAAGAGTGAAGAATAATTCACTGGATAATGTTAATTCACTGAATAATATTCTCTGGAATATTGGAATATAACAAGCATTGTATTTTATTGCATTTCTCAACTGGCATGCTATATTTTTTGTCATTCTAAATTATGCTGCTGACAGTGCGGTTTATCTTTGCATTTACACAGAGCTATACTCAAACTGCGATCGATTGCAGAGAATTTCCATAGAGTTGTATTAATTTAGATGTTTATAAACAAAATAATGGTTATATAGTAAGTGTTAATACAATTTAGGGTGCTTCAAAAAAGTGAATCTTGTTAAAAGTTACATGCAGTGGCCGTGCTGAGCATTTTTTGAGCATCAACCAGCTGAGTGAACTGCAATATGAAGCGGCTTCACAAGACTAATGATGAGCATATAGACAACAGAGAGAGAATTAAATTCAATGTTTTTATTTCCAACATGCAATCATTCATGGCTGTATTATTTAATTCATGCAAAGTTACGTCTTTATTGGGAGAGGACTTGACGGACTATCTACGTGACTCCGACTTCACGAGACTAATAGACCACAGAGAGAGAATTCAATTCTGCGCTTTTATTTCCAACATGCGCTAATTCATGGCTGTGTTATTTCACGCAAAGTTACATCTTTATAGGGACAGGGCTTGACAGAGTATCTTATTTATCGTATTTCTTATAGAGCCAAGTTGCATAAACTACATATCAGGCATTTATGTAATACATCTAATTTGTGCATTAATGACTGTAATATTAAATAGTTTACTAACTACAGCAAATCAAGTACCTGCACGCCGTTGTTGTTGTCTCATCTCCCCTCGGCGTTTATTGGTGAATCCGATATGACAAAAACCGATATCCGATTATGAAAAAAAAATGCCTAAATATCGGGGAAATATCGGTAAATCGATATATCGGTCGATCTCTAATTGTGACGCTCCCTAATGCATTATTCAAATCAAAAGTTGTATTTGTTAACATTAGTTAATGCACTGTGAACTAACATGAACAAACAGTGAATGACTGTAACATTAAAAAAGCTTAATAAATAATGCAGTTCATGTTAGTTAATACATTAATTAATGTTAACAATTAAGGCCTTAGAGTTACCAAACTGTTTAATGCACTGGTAGTTCCAGTCCATTTTTTCCCCATTCAGTATTAATGTGCTATTGCTATTAAAACACTATTGTAAAATCAGCATTCTGTTACTGAGTCAACAGTGTTTTTTTTTTGTGTGTGTATCCAATAAAGGCTTGCAAGATTGCCATGATGACACAGATGGGCCCAGTCAAGGAGGTCAAATTCTTTAATTTTGGATGGCTCCATTTGCCAATGTTTTCTAGTGTGTTTACTTCTGCGTTGTCTATTTTTTGTTTTTGTTTTTTTGGATGACCAACTGGAAACATGTTTTGTTTTTTGTTTAGTTCTAAGATGCTTTATATGCACTTATTTTGTGTTTGTTCATTATTACTATTTTTTTTTTTAGATTGCTTTCCAGTTTTGAAAATGGAAACTTGCACTTGGTTGTTCTTTGACAATATTAATAAATAATGCAAATGATTTCAGAAATGTGTTTAAATCATCTGTTGTAACTTCTCTTAACATAAAAGGGGGCATTTTTACATTTCCCTTTAGTTTATATCTCTTAGTGTCAATGATATGGCACAGCATGCACACACAAAAACACACAGTTATGGTTTATTTATGTAATTCTTGGCTAACATGTGGCTGAACAACTGGCCTACTTGTGGACCAGATCTGCCAAACAGGAGTGCATTGCAAAAGTGCCACCATTCCATGCTGCATGAGGAATGTTGGGAAAGACCAGGGTTTGTATAAAAATCAACTGAGGCCAGGTGTGGTTTATTTGGTTTGTTGTTGGGTTACATGTGGCATTGCTATGGCTTAATTGTGGCCCAAATCTGGCAAACAGGAGTGGACTGCCTTAAGTGCCATAATGTTCATCTGGCCCACATACCGCGTGAAATGATGGCACTTGGGCGGTCCGCTCCTGTTTGCCAGATTTGGGCCACAATTAAGCCATAGCAATGCCGCATGTCAGCCATAAAAAAAATAATGAAGCAGAACTGGCACACATCTGGCCCAGACACCAACATTGCTGTGGCCCAGATCCAGCCCACACTTGACACTTTCATGTGGCCCACATGCCGCGTGGAATGATGGCACTTGGGCGGTCCGCTCCTGTTTGCCAGATTTGGGCCACAATTAAGCCATAGCAATGCCGCATGTCAGCCATAAAAAAATAATGAAGCAGAACTGGCACACATTTGGCCCAGACACCAACATTGCTGTGGCCCAGATCCGGCCCACACTTGACACTTTCATGTGGCCCACATGCCGCGTGGAATGATGGCACTTGGGCGGTCCGCTCCTGTTTGCCAGATTTGGGCCACAATTAAGCCATAGCAATGCCGCATGTCAGCCATAAAAAAATAATGAAGCAGAACTGGCACACATTTGGCCCAGACACCAACATTGCTGTGGCCCAGATCCGGCCCACACTTGACACTTTCATGTGGCCCACATGCCGCGTGGAATGATGGCACTTGGGCGGTCCGCTCCTGTTTGCCAGATTTGGGCCACAATTAAGCCATAGCGACGCCGCATGTCAGCCATTAAAAAAAAAACAAATGAAGCAGAACTGGCCCACATCTGGCCCAGACACCAACATTGCTGTGGCCCAGATCCGGCCCACACTTGACACTTTCATCTGGCCCACATGCCGCGTGGAATGATGGCACTTGGGCGGTCCGCTCCTGTTTGCCAGATTTGGGCCACAATTAAGCCATAGCAATGCCGCATGTCCGCCATAAAAAAAACAAATGAAGCAGAACTGGCCCACATCTGGCCCAGACACCAAAATTGCTGTGGCCCAGATCCGGCCCACACTTGACACTTTCATCTGGCCCACATACCCTTTGAACTGTAAACTGTGGGCCAGATGTGGGCCAGTTCTGCTTCATTTGTTTGTTTTTTTTGGCTGACATGCGGCATTGCTATGGCTTAATTGTGGCCCAAATCTGACAAACAGGAGCGGACCGCCCAAGTGCCATCATTCCACGCGGTATGTGGGCCAGATGAAAGTGACAAGTGTGGGCCGGATCTGGGCCACAGCAATTTTGGTGTCTGGGCCAGATGTGGGCCAGTTCTGCTTCATTTGTTTTTTTTATGGCGGACATGCGGCATTGCTATGGCTTAATTGTGGCCCAAATCTGGCAAACAGGAGCGGACCGCCCAAGTGCCATCATTCCACGCGGTATGTGGGCCAGATGAAAGTGACAAGTGTGGGCCGGATCTGGGCCACAGCAATTTTGCTATCTGGGAATTACCACAGCCTTTATCATCAATGTCTGCAGGTAAAACCTCTGCTTTTTCGGCTTTCTAACGCGGAGAAAGCACGTTTTTCACACCGGCCGTGCAAAGGGATATGACAGTTGATGATACAGTAAGCCTTAACCACTGCAACGCGATCTTAAGTAGAATAATATAAACATTAAATAATATAAAACGTCTAAATTCACTACCACTCAGTCTCCGCTGTCTCTCCCGTGACCTAAATTCCCAGAATGCATTGCCGCTGTGACGACACATTCCCAGACTCTATAGACACAATTAATATTGATATTTTCACAATATTTACGCTTGCAGAAATAAAGGCTACAGACGGAAGACGATCCGTCAATGTGGATTTCTTTCGTGATGTTCAGATGTTCTGTAGCGGTCATGTGAAGAGTTTTCACTCTTCTCCGTGTCAGAGGTTATATACATTTATTATACATAATTAATATACTTTGATGCAAATCAGAATTTTTATCAGCTGTTACTCCAGTTTTCAGAGTCATATGATCCTTCAGAAATTATTCAAATGTATTGATTTATTACCAGTGTTGTTGAAAAAAAAAAACAGCATATGTTGGTTAGGTATGTTTTGAAGCATGGGATGCTGGTTTGAGCTGATTTAAGCTGGTCGGACCAGCTTATAGGACCAGCACATGACCATCTTAAACCAGCAAAGGACCAGCTTAAATCAGCTCAAACCAGCATCCCATGCTTCAAAACATACCAGCATATGCCGTTTTTTTTTCAACAGGGAACTGTTTTGCTGCTTAATATTTTTTGGAACCTGTGACATTTTGTTCAGGATTCTTTTATGAATAGAAAGCTAAAAAAGAACAGCATTGATAATAAATCAGGTTGATAAAAATTCTGATTTACATCACTGAAATAAATTACATTAAAAAAACAAACATTAAAAGTATTTTGAATGGCAGTGTGTGTGTGTGTGTGTGTGTGTGTGTGTGTATATATGTGTATGTGTGTATGTACATATTTATGTATATATACATTTTATCTAAATATCTAAATAAAAATAGACTATATTCAGTATATGATCCAAAGTAACTAGTAACTAACTACTTGAGTAGTTTTTTTATCCGTTTTTTACTCTTACTCAAGTAACTATTCAGACTATTACTTTTACTTTTACTTGAGTAAATATTTCTTCAAGTACTTTTACTTTTACTTGAGTACAGTTTTTGGGTACTCTACCCACCTCTGCTCACAATAACAACACAACTTTGTGCTTTTGGAAAAACAAACAGGGTGCACTCTCTGTCTTCTCCATCCCAGCGAACTGCTTTTAGAAACGCGTCACTAAAATGAACTGTAACTCAGCAAATACTCAACACAGAGACATGAGAATTATATCTATAGATAGCTTGAAGTGTCGAACATTTCGAATGTTTCGAAGTGTCGAATATTTAAACAAACATTCTGCGATGAAGTAATCCATATGAAACCAACATGATGCTCAGTCTTTCCCGTCTGACTCATTATCTCTAATGAAATCCCGTTCCTTTCTGGAAGACGTGCTGAGTAAAGGCAGGATTTCCCTCGAAAGAAGAACACGATTTCATCCAGTAGAGGAGATCAATCTGATGGGTAAGTAATGTTTCTTTTTTGTATTATTTGAGGTTTTATAGTGACATAAACTTGAACATATTTACTAGTTGGGTTTTTCCCAAACGACAACATGATGAATGCTCCACAAATAAGAATGTTTAGACCATGTTTATTATTAATACTCTGTTCACAAATAATACCATGTTTATTATTAATACTCTGTTTAATAGTGTGCTAAACAATAATTAGTTTCTCAGATATAAAATATCATTTTTATAGTACAAAGTACGTCCTTTTATTGTACAAAGCATGCTTGAGTCTGTGGCTACAGAATCATATCATAGGCTACTATAAAATCATACATACTACGCTATATGACTACAAAATCATAGTTGGGTTTTTCCCAAACTATAATTCCTGACTACAATGTTTGAAATCGTGTAAAACATTTTGAATATGATAGGCAATTCATTGTATTTAAATTTCTTATGGCTGATGATGTTTTCATGCTCTATATAAAACAATAAAAGTAATATGAGTGTACACTGTAACATGATGAATGCTATGAGTTGTTTAGTACATGTTTATTATTAATAGCCTACTCTGTTCAGAAATGGATTTTAATAATGTGCTAAACAATAATTAGTTTCTCAGATATAAGATTTCTTTCTCTATTTTTATGATAGTACAAAGCGTGTGATAGTACAAAGCGTGAGTTTATGGCTGCAAAACCTATATATATATATATATATATATATATATATATATATATATATATATATATATATATATATATATATATATATACCCAGCTAACAAAAATACGTAACTGTTACGTAACCGCAACGTAATCTGGTGACCAAAGTTACGTCGTGGCGACGTAACTAGTTACGTCGTGGCAACCGGAAAAGTGAAAGGTGCGTATACGTCGCCACAACGTAACTTTGTGACGTTGCCAGTTCGTAACTGCGACGTCGTGGCAACGTAGCGGATCATAGTTGTGTGCTGGTAATCAGCTGGTAATTTGTTTATAATTATTTATTTTCTATGGGCGGACATGCAGTAGTTAAACCTAATTTATGTCCTCATATGCCCAAACTAATGTAAAGGCTTTTTCAACAGCTGTGAATGATGAATAGACTCAAAATGAATTCAGTTCATTTATTTTGAAAAACACACAAATATGAACAGTAAAATACACCCAAATCATTAATAAAAACAGGATATACAGCGAAATATGAATGAAAGCATTCAGGACGTTCCGTGCTCAGCATCATTATGAACAGATATACTAGCATAATATTTGCTAGCAGACATTTCAGATAATTAAGGAAAGATACCATAATCACAGAGGTACTGATATTAACAAAAGGGTAACACTTTACAAGGTTCATTAGTTAACATTAGTAAACAACATTAGTAAGCATGAACTAAGAATGAACATTACTTCTACAGCATTTATTAATCTTAGTTCATGTTAATTTAAGCATTTACTAATGCATTAAAATCACAAGTTGTGTTTGTTAACATTAATGCACTGTGAACTAACATGAATAAACAACGAACAACTGTATTTTTATTAACTAACATTAACAAAGATAAATAGTGTAATAAATGCATCGTTCAGTGTTTGTTCATGATAGTTAATACATTAACTAATGTTAACAAATGACACATTGTAAAGTGTTACCAACAAAAGCACTTAAAGTAGACTGTATAAACATCATTTTTCAAAACAATAAACCTTAAAAATATTGAAAATGTTTCTAAAACATAACAATGACCAATTATAACCACATTAGAACATATTTCACCCAAAAATGTAAATTCTGTCATTAATTACTTACCCTCATGTCGCTCCGAACCCATAAGACCCTTTTGTGCAGAACACAAATGAAGATATTTTTTAACAGATGTCATGTGTACGCAAAAAACAGCAATAACAAAAATAGTATGTCTTTATTCACAAATGATGTATCTCCAAAGCATTTTCACAAAAGCACCATGAGATGCTCTCACGCCAACGCAACACTGATGCATCATGGTGCTCTCGTGAACATGTTATTTTGTAAATAAAAATGCAATGTTTTTTGTGCACACAAATCATTCACATCACTTCATAAATTGAGGTTAAACAACTGGAGTCACGTGGGTTTACTTTAATGATGTATTTATTACCTTTCTGAGGCTTGAAAGTGGTAGTTGCATAAACTGTGAAATGGAGGGGCAGAAATCTCTCAGATTTCATTAAAAAGATATACATTTATGTTTCAAAGAAGAACAAAAGTTGTACAGGTTTGAAACGACATGGAGGTGAGTGATGAGAATCTTTGGTTTAACTAAGACATTCCCTCAGACGCACCAGTAGATCTCTGTCTGATCTCTGATCTTCTGGTTCTTCTGCTGCTTCCACCATCACAATTCTGGATTACTGAGCCACAACAGAAGTTTCCACTTTGAATGCTTTAGTCTGGCGGTTTTTTCACCACCATCTAAAGTGAGAAAGAAAACAATAACCAAAATGTAAATGTAAAAATAATAATAATAAAAAAACAATGGTTGTCCAAAATGTAAAAGTACACACTTGAGTTTTCCCTCCTCTTAAGGCATTTCCACCTCAGGGCACAAAAGAGTGGGGACTTACAGGATAAGAACAATTTTCTAGAATTTTCTACAGTTTTTGGTCACTTCCTATACATGGCTCCAGACTGCAACCAAATGGTTGCATTTTGTGACCGTTTTTTTCTGCCGGTGCGACTACATTTTGTGAGCAATCACACTAGGATGACCACTACATTGCCTCACCTCATAAGCGCTGCTATTTCTGTTGCATATGAGAAACATCAAACAGCAAGTGAAACAAAAGCTAGTGAAACCACGCTACTCGTTTGAGCTGTGCAGCGCGGGCCGTTTATCAACCCGGATCATGAGTGAACAATCAGTATGTCAGGGGTTCTCAACTCTGGCCCTCAAGGTCCACTGTCATACAGAGGGTGCGTCTCAATCAGCTTTATAGTTCACTACGTTGTGAATTAATATATCGTGTACACAAACTCAGGCACTGGTAAGCACAGTGGCTCTCTACACACAGGTGACTATTTCCGTCCTCGTACAACATCACTACTGACATTTATGCACAACAGTAAAAATCACAGCTTCTGAAATCACAGAACAAGTGGAATCAATATGTGTTTACCATGAAAGATCAAAACGTGTTTTCAGTTTCAGCACATTTTCACGCTCCGTGTAAGTGACGTATCCGATTAACTGTACAGTGCATACTTTTAGGTTAAATTAATTAGCTTACTTCCATTCATCCGTTGACAAACTTCCAGCAAAAACTTTATATAAAAAACGCTCATCTACACATAAGATTACATTAAAAGCCCAAACTTTCATAAACAAGAGCTCAAGTCTATAGTTACCTCTTATAGTTAGCTTACGGTTGAGATGCTAACGGACTTTTTCCGAAGACACTAAACCATTTCTATAAAGTAAATATTCAACGGAAGCGTGTCATTTACGTGAAAGAAAGTGTCAGAAACGCTTGTATGTACTATTTGTGTGATTTTAGAGACTAAACTTACCTGAAATTAGTAAAAACAACAGTGAGAGACGAAGTTGCTGCTTGACGGTTGAGCTGCTGCCCCGTTTCCATGGTGACTTCCTCAGCTCCAGTTCAGCGCGCGCTCGCCCATTGAAGCACGTAGAAGTCACGCAGAATTTTACGTAAATAATATAATATAATATAATATAATATAATATAATATAATATAATATAATATAGCTTTAGAAATGGTAAACGTGGTGTAGAAGCATTGAAAAAACATTCATTAAAAACTAAGGCATGGAATATATTTTTTCGTACACATGTATCATGAGGAACAATTTTTTAACTTTGTTTTATGCATTTTTTAAATATATTTTCAAAATATATTTCAACATATTTAACAGTGCTTTATGGGTGTAATTGATGTGAATTTATTAATAGGATATAAATGGTCCATATTCTGACTTGGTGAAAAGAAACACATTTAAGGTATGTTCAATCTTGTGTCTGAAGTTTAATTACACTTTTTAAATAGCATTATGGTAATCAGAGAGCATAAAGAACCTACAGAAATTATGGTAATGAAATTACGTGCATACGACGTTGCAGTTACGTTGCCAGTAAGTCATGAAGTTACCAATATATTACGATTAGAGTACCTGTCTGGGACGTTCTTGGTTATCCTGTTACGTTAGGAGGACGTACTGACAACGTTGTGAGTTGGTAATGGGATAGTAATGCAATTAAGTGCATACGACGTCGTGGTTACGATGCCTATTGGTAAGTCATGAAATTACCAAAAATTACCAATAGGTTACGTAACAGTTACATCGTGTGTTAGCTGGGTATATATTGTGACGGGAGGAGCCAACGACAGTGGGTGTGGCGTCAGGCCTCGGAGAGGCTTTTATTAAACAAAATAATAAAATAAAGTGTCCAGGGGGAAGAAGTGTCCAAAGAAACGGGGGGGATCTGGTGTCCTCGTTGTGCTGCGGGGCTCGTGAAGGAGGGCAGTGTTCCAGAAGGGAAGGGTTCAGGCAAGGGGCGGAGTCCGGTGGCCGCACGCGCTCCCGCTCTGGTCCGGTTTCGAGGGGCGGCAGCTTCTCTTGAGCGGCGGCTCTTCCTCTTCTTTCTCGGGCTTTTGGCGGGACTTGAACGGCCCGGCATCCTGGCCCGTCGGCCGTAATACGGGTGCGGCTCGCACGCTGACTCTGGAGGTTCCGCGGCTCACATCCTCGGCGGCGCGATGTCCCTCAACGCACCCTTCCTGGACCCACGAGGACACCAGCGTCAGTGGCGGCTGGTGATGGAAAAAGTAGGGGGGGCTGAGGGACAATGTGGTTTTAAAATTTTTATTTTAACAATTGAAAAATTTCTGCTCTTTATTTATTACATTAACACCAAAGTAACGATTTAAAAACAAATAGCATCTAATGTAATTATTAAAGTATGAATTTAGAATGTCCTTGTAGATTTCAAATATTGTTCTGTCAAAGACAGAAAGATGTGCCAATTTGAGATTCATTGGAAACCAAGTCATACAAGGTGAACTTATAATTGCTGTAATTTGCGTCAATATTCAATAAACACAAAGAGGTAAATAGTCGCTGTTATTACATGGAGTAACCACTAGATGAAGAAGGCTGTGCATTACCAATTGTAATGGTGAGCAAGTCAATAAAAAATGCTATACATTGTCTCCAGTGTTCACATCATGAATCGTACAGCAAACCACCTCTAAGACAGACAAAAAAACCCCATCAAACCCATGTTCGTGTTTTTTTATTTTTTCCGAAAAATGTTTCATGTCCTGAACACCGTTTTCACACCAGGCTCGATCGGTCACTGCAGTTTTAAAAAGCAAACAAGGGAAGCAAAACAGCGAGTTAGTTACTCCGCAGCCGGTTAGCCACGGCTTCCTAGTGTACCATGTCCGCGAAAAGCCTCTAGTATAAGACGCTTCCTTGTCTTTCACCTGCTGTCTGATGTTAATTTGTGGCTGGTCCGGTCCCATTTCTTTTATTTTTTTGTTTTTCAGCCAGTGGTCTTCTTTCAAACGGAGTTTGAAGAAGAGATTGCACGGTCTCTTTCTCGTGTGACGCCGGCGCCATTGTCAACTCGAATCTCACTGCCACGTGACCACACCAAACTCATGTTATTCTCCGATGGGCACAGAGGCAAAGCGCCCATCGGAGAATTATTACTGCGCGTCACTGATTGGTTGAATTGATCATATTTAGTGACGTTTTATAGCATATCAGCGCTCCATTGGTTAGATAGCGTGGGCGCCCTTTCTCAGCGCCCCGAGCATAAAACTACACATTTATGATGTTATGCGGCACATGATGAAGCTGGCAGACAAAACGCCCCCCCCCCCCCCCCCATCATTCTAGTGTGAAAAACACGCAAGTTTTTTTCAAACTTAATTTTTTTTTTTTTTTTTACTTGGTAGGAGGGGCGGCGCCCCAGCGCCCATAATAGATCAGCCGCCCCTGACCAGCGTGCATGCACGGGGGAAGAGACCGGTCTCTCGAGGAGAGGCGCGCTCGGCATTTAACGGCGGCGGTGATGAGGCTTCATTCAGTCCAGCTGTGCCTCATCACACGCCGCCAGCCCTCGTTGGTCCCACGCCCCTCCTCTCATCCACCCACTCCCGTCGGGAGCCTGGTGAAGGGCGGCGAATAAGGGACGGGGTGGTGATGATGATGAGGGGGAGGGCCACCGATCCGTCACAATATATATATATATATATATATACATACACACATACACACAGATGTTCCTGATATTAACATGCTCACAATCCTGATGTTTCTTCAAACTTTTTTCCTCTGAGAGCGCTGTACCAACATCAGATGCTCAACTACACTGATATTCTATGTTAAAACAAGCTTCCTGTGTTGTAAATAAAATACAAATAATTTGAAAAAAAAAAAAATTTCAATCTCCTCACATTCTCTATTACCTGCCTCAAAGTCACGGTCACACTGTGGCCATTAGGGGAGGGCCCTTTGTCTCTCAGGTGAGACTCACTTAATATTCATGGCCATTGCCACTCCCTCGCATATAGTCTTTTGATCACAAAACATGTCTTGAAAAATTTAAATCAATATATTCTTTTCTGTAAATTCTGTAAATGAGTAAGCAAAATGATTTTGAAGTAAATATTCTAGCCTACAAGACTGATTACTCAAAAGTCTTTTTCAGAACTATTTAGTGTGGGTTTTAAGGCCTTATTTCAGCTACATTTTTTCCCCCAAAACTTACTAACCATGCATAATATTTTTTTCTAAAGAAAATGCAAACATGTACTTCCATCTTGGTCACATATTATTGTAGCACAGTTTGTACTAAATACAAAAAAATTACATGTTGGTCAATAGTATGTTTTAAGTAGCTGAAATAAGCACAAATATCAGGGCATGTCAAAACATCTCAAGGGCCCCAAAATTACTTCAGACCCCAGAGGGTTAAAAGAATTCAAGGTGCTTGCTAGGGCCATACCTGCAGGTGTACATATGCTGTTGAAAAGCAGTGTATATACATCTGCACTTTCTGTCTGATCTCCTAGACCTGAACATACCTCAGTCGGCTCTATCTGTTTTTCTGGGTTAAAGCCTAACAACTATAAAATTAGATCCTTGTTTTTAAAAGATTATTTGGTAACACTTGATTTTGATGGTCCCTTTTGAACATTCTGTTGACACTAAGTAATGTTGCAACTACATGTCAACAAACTCTCATAAGAGACTGTCTGCTTCATATCTACTAACTCCTTAATGTGTTGGTCTCCCAACATATATTCTACTGACTATAAGTAACTTTGCAAGAACTTGTCAACTTAATATAACCCTAACCCTACCAGTCAACTAATACACTACTAACACTCTAATGAGAGTCAGTAGAAATGTAGGTGCAACATTACTTGTAGTCAATAGAATGTGTTAAAGGCACCATAAAAATAAAGTGAAACCCACTTTATTAAAGGGTCACTCATTCATGAAGATGACATGAAGAAATGTGCCAAAAAAACGCATCTCGGCGAAAAATACAGATTTTTTAAGATGAAAATGAAATTACCGTTATAACCACCGGATGGCAGCAGAGGATCACTCATTGGCTACAGCTGTCATTTCAACCCACTAGTCTTTTTCATGTCTTGATTTTTGATTTATAAAATAAATATTATAACAAATTTTTGTACTTTATCGCACTGGATATGAAGTATTGCGAGTGCAGGAAGTCACAAAGTCACTTGTCATTTAAAAAAAAAAAAAGGCGGCCAGACAGCAGCCTATAATTCTGAATTAAACACCTACATAGTTAAATACAAATTAAACAAGTTGGTATAACAATTAAATAATGCATTCAATATTTTGAAATGTTTAGATTTAATTTAATAACTGCATCGTTTAAGTTTTATCTAACACAAACTTGTTGCTGCTGTAGTTTTGTTAGTCTGAATTTAGTCTGAATCACTTAATGCACAGCTCTATTTTGACATCGGCTCGTCAGATGATTCATTCTGTTGCCACTGTCAATCATAGCAATGACTCGCGGCATGATTTAACGGATTCACTCGCGTAAATTTAACATTTGCATTTGTCATTCCTGAAATGATATACATGGACATTTGGTTCTCTTAGACAAACAAAACTTTTCTCTAAATTGCGAATGGATTATGTAGAGAAACCGAGCAAAGGGCATTCCCCATATGGCACAGTACAGTTGACTGGAAATGACTGAGCTGGCTTTTCTAGAACCAGGAAGTAATCATCCATATGGTCAATTCAGTCCATCTTTTTTTACCCCATTTTAACATGCCCTGTATCCCAATGTGCATACTATCCACCCTATCTGCCCTAAATAGTATTGAAAATTACATAGAATTTCACATAGAATTTAGGATGGATAGTATGCACATTGGGACGCCGGCATGGATTTCTATGGAGACTGGCCGTAGATGTAGGGCAAGATGGCGGATAGCAGCGGCAGCACATAATATCTGCGTTCTAATTGGGCAGATTGCCTGTCAATCAAGCTCTTTGGGAATGGTCAATTGTCATTGCTTGTGTAGAAAATCTTATTTTTGCTTCTTCCAACAATCAACAGTTGGCCCTAAAAAGTAGGGATGTGCCCGAAGCCGATTACCTTATTCGGAAAGCCACGGATAATGGCTTCAAAATGAATACCGGATTTATCTGAATAACAGAAAAAATATTCGGCAGATACAATCACATGTTTGTTGGAACAGCACTACATTAGTGAGGTCTGTGGTTGTTAAGATTTGTGCAATAATAATTGCTTTGATAGCGTTTGACACAGTTTCGTACAGATAATATCATGGTGATCATTGCATTCAACGAATGTGGTCTCCTCAGCAATAAACTATCTGCGTGCTCATTTTTTGATTTCTGCCTGTCAGTGCCGGTGAAGCAGTGTTGCCAGATATTGCTACAAAAAACAAACATAACCAATCTCCTGAAAAATGCACCAAAATGAGTTTAAATCTTGTATTTTGCAAATAGGAAACAGAATCTCTAACTTCACCCTTCATCTTCTCACTTCATTAATGCCCTAATTACTTTATTAACGCTGTTACATTAAGTATTAAAACAAGTCCAGTGACGATGATAATAACTAGATCTGGCAACATGGCGGAGCGGAGGCTGCACTTCACTCCTGCGTTTCGCAGCTGCTGCGAGTCAGCCACATGAATTTATTCAGCAACATGATTTTAAATAATTGTTCATAAGGTTTTCAAATTTTATTTTTGAACATGAAACATTTACGGAGGTCTGGACCTCATAGCTGGCTATGGGCCTGGATGTGTAAAGTGAATGAGTGTAAAAACGCATTACATTTGCCCTTTTCCTGATTGGCATTACATTTAATTACACAAGACGAAGAAAAGCGATGTTTGATCAAGACTTTTGGAGGGTCCAAATTATTTGTTGCGCTCTGTTGATAAAAAAAACTCATAAATGATCACAGACTCCGGCAACACGTGAAGTTACTTAAAGTTCAAGCGAGCTTTATTGTCATTCTGCTATGAGTAGGCTACTGAACACTTTCTTTCCATTTCTATTTCTTTTTTTTCTACTAGTGCTCTTATTTAAGATTATGGATGCTTGTCTCTTGTCAAATTTGTACACAATGTTTCACTGGTAAATAAGAAGAATAAAGTTATTTTTCTTTTTTGATAAAGTTTTAAATAGAAGATATTTAGAGTTATAATTTTAATTAAAAAAAATAATGCTTTCTTTAGTTATACAAGGCATATTTGTTAAATGAAAACTACGAATGGAACAGATTTGCATTTAAAATGGTATTTTCATGTAATTTGACGAACTTCCGGTTTAAGCCACTCCCACTTCCGGATCTATCCGAATACAGATACAGATAATTTTGAGATTGTCACAGATACAGATACAAATAATGGCTCTGCTGCACACCCCTACTAAAAAGCATTTGAACATGCCTGAATACAACTGCATTAGATACAAAATATCCAAATGATTTCAAAGAAGAACAGTATAAAGTACACTTCTCAAACTAAATATTTCATGAATAAAAATCTGTAGTTTTAAATTCTAAAATAATTTTCATACTGTTAAACAAATATAAATTATTTGGACACTTTCTGCTTAGTACAGTAAAGACGTTTGCAGATGTAACATTTTGATATGATTATATTTGTTACATCTATACAATAATGTCTCAAATTCATATTTTCCTTATTGAAGGAATAATAGATATGTAATTTTTGACAATTATTTTTTTAAAGTTATTTTTACAGCCTTTTATACATTTTATTGAGATAGGACAGTAGAGAAATGACAGGAAATAACTAGGAGGAGAAAGGGGAGGGAGATCAGCGAAGGACCTCAAGATGGGAATGGAACTCGGGCCACCATGAGCGGAGTTGCTCTATATGTCTACGCACTAACTAGTTGGCACCGATATGACACAATTGTTTAAACATATTTAAACAAACCGTGAGTGCTACAAATGTATTCACACTGTTAGAAAGTAATGTCATGCCTGGTTTGCATAGAAAAAAAAAAACATTTCCTTGCTCAAACAAACAAGAACAAAAAAGAACTGAGTGATGCAATGTAGTGAGAAAGATTAAAGACCTTGTAGAAACACTCCTCCCTGTGAAATCCTGGGGTACATTTGTGGAATGTTTATCTTTCCCTAGAACAAAGGGCTGTGGAGAGAAGGGAGGAAATGCCTTAAATGTATGAGAAAAAAAAAAAAAACGTATAAGAAAATAACGAACAACACAACAACAAGGCACAACAAATATTATCTATCCATTTTATTTGGCCTGTGTATGTAGGGCTACAGGGATGCTGGAACCTATCCCAGACATCTTGGGTGATAGGCAGGGAAACACCCTGCATTGATGGCTAGTCCATCACAGAGATAATGCACAAACTGACTGACTCCTGCAGAGAGTTTAGTGTCTCCACTTCACCCAACCTTGGATGGCTGGAGGAAACCAGAGCAGCACCCGCAGGAAACCCAAAGCAACACAGAGAGAACATGCATAACTAATAAACTTTATGAAAAATTAAGTAAAATTGTGTTTTTTCTTATCTACCTTGAGCTCATTGTGTTCTCTGTAAGCTCCTAAAATGTGGTGTGAATGTGATGGGGTCTCCACTACAGCGGGGAGGTATGAATTTTAAAGCTATGATTGGCCGATTAATTGTCAGGATGAAAATGCCTGTCTATTACGGTTCATAATGGTGGAATTAAATGGAAGAACACAATTCGTGACATTTAACTTGATATAACTTTAACCATTTAACTAAGCAACTAGCTGGAAGAAATGAAAGGTTCATCTGTGTTCCTTCCACCATCATTACTGTTTAAAGAGGATCTTGGAACAATCCTCTGACTAATGGAACAAAAAGATAACTTAATATTATTAGTAGGGGTGTCCCCGAATAGTCAACGATTCGATGCTTCGATTCGACTCCCAATGTCACAGTCGAATATTCGCGGGGTGTTATGATCATGCCATTTTGGCTATACGGGAGTGCTCAATGTCTGATTTCACGTCAAACTACCGGTTTTCTCCTAATAAGTTAATATACAGCCTATTATGATAATGCTGTAAATAAGAATCTTAAAAGAAAGAAGCTTTAAATAAATATTAATGTGCGTGAATAAATCCAACTTCCCCTATAGATTAAAGTTTCGCTTTCCAAAAAACGTTACCAAAAAACCCGGTGGCGCTGCTCAGCTGCGACCCGGACTCGTTGGCTGCACGCGTCTATGCTGTTTTATGTTGTTTGTTCGTTCTTTTTAATTATTTATTTTTACTTCGGATGGTGGCACGTCAGCAAGCCACACAATGTCGACATTTGCACATACTATTGTTTGGATATTTATTATTTGGAATCTTTTATCGCCATGGCTTTTATCAACTACTATGTGCGGGGAGACCCAAACTCTCATCTCATACACAAGAGAAGCCCTGTTCCTGCTTTCATCTCGACCCGTCGATCTAAATCCGATGGTGGATTTGCCGGAGGAGCTGAAACGGAATTCAGATCAACAGCGGCGACACCGGAGAAGAGGTCGACGTGGGGGAGTTTTACAGCGGCTCAGACAGAGGTCCAGTAGGCCCCCTCTTCCTTCCATTATCTTTGGAAATGTGAGATCACTTAGAACTAAGATGGACGAACTTCGTATTAACACCAGGTCGTGCTTTGAGTATAGGGACTCAAGTTTATTGGCGTTTACAGAGACCTGGCTTCATAAGGATATTCCTAGTTTAATTGTGGAGATAGAAGGTTTTTCTTTAATCCGGGCGGACAGAGGGGAGTCCTCGGGAAAAGACAGAGGAGGAGGCATCTGCGTGTAAAAGCCTGCATCAATAAGAAAAAAGTAGCTTTTATGAAGAAGGATTGGGTTGAGCTAAAGGTTGTCCAAAAGGAACTGAATAAATTATTATCGGAAGCTAGGAAACGCAAAAGGGACTACCATTGAACAAAATTTTTTATCAATGAACAATAGGAGATTGTGGGAATCTTTGAGGACAATTTCTAATATGGATTCTAAAAAACAATGCTTTGTAACAATTGATGATTTTAAGAAAGCAAATGAGCTGAATGAGTTTTTTGTACGGTTCGATAATAATGATTCTGTCCGTGAATGTGAAGTGATTCTACAAACTGTTGAATGTGGTACCCTAGCCAGATTATTTGTGAACCCTCAAGATGTTACTACACTTTTTCGTAAAGTTTGTACTAAGAAATCAACTGGGCCGGATGGTATTTCACCGCATCTTTTACGGATGTGTGCAGAGGAGTTAACCCCAGCATGGTGTCCGATTTTTCAGCAATCACTTGACAATCATATGGTTCCACTGTTATGGAAAAAGTCCATTGTAACACCTGTTCCCAAAAAATCTGGTGCTTCTGATAATAATGATTTCAGACCAGTTGCTATAACATCTGTAGTTATGAAATGCTTGGAGAAATATGTTGTGTCTAGATTGAAAAGTAATGTAAATTTATTGTTGGATCCTTTCCAGTTTGCTTATAAGGAGAGAAAAGGGACTGCTGATGCTGTTAATACTGTTGTTCACTTGACTTTACAACATTTAGAGAACATTAATGCTTATGCACGGTTACTTTTTGTGGACTTTAGTTCAGCTTTTAATACGCTTCAGCCAGAGTTACTCTTGGACAAGCTTGTAAAAATTAACGTTAATCCTTTTATTATTAAGTGGCTTTTTTCTTTCTTAACAAATTGTACTCAATGTGTTAAAGTAAATGATACATTATCTGATGTTAAATCAATTAGTATAGGTGCTCCTCAAGGTTGCGTATGCTCCCCCATTCTGTTCACTTTATATACAAATGATTGTTTTAGTAGAAATAAGAACAACTATTTTATAAAATACTCTGATGACACTGTAATACTAAGTCTTTTAGGAAAGAATCAGGACATAACAGAATATCAGTCTGAAATGAACTTTGACACTGAACTTTGTGCAGTGGTGTAATGTAAATCATCTTATTGTCAACGTCGGAAAAACTAAGGAAATGATAGTGGACCCAAAACGCTTGGGTGATTACAGTCCAGTAATTATTCAAGGTAACACTATTGAACAAGTGGATACATTCAAGTATCTTGGGGTGGTCATTGACCGTTCATTGACTTGGAAAGCCCACATTGATTATCTCTGCTCAAGATTCCAGCAAAGACTATATTTTTTAAGAAGACTTAGGTTGGTCGGAGTAAGTAAAGAAATTATGATGTTGTTTTATCAAGCAGTTTTGGGAAGTTTATTAAATTATGGAATGTCAACTTGGTACGGCAATCTTACAATTCAATCAAAATCGCAGCTTGTACGTCTTGTTAAAGTTGCCATGAAAGTCATAGGTGTAAGAGAGTATACATCACTTCAGCCCATTTATGAGTCGTTGGTTTTTAAGAACGCGCAAGCAATAGTAAGTGATTCAAGCCATGTTTTATTTTCAACATATCAATTACTACCATCAGGGAGGCGTTATAGAGTTCCATTATGTAGGAGTAATCGCTATAAGAATTCTTTTATACCGGTATCCATTGGGATTTTAAATGGTAAACTGTAGTAACTGTGAGTTTTTTTTTTTTTTTTTTTAACTCAATAAGTGTTGTTGTTTTCGTGTGGTTGTTGTGTGTATTGCTGCAGCTTTGAGTCCATGACAAATTTCCTGTAAAGGACAATAAAGTATAACTCTAACTCTAATTCTAATCCGTCACCAACAGAGGAGCGTGGCAGCAGGGATTTAAATCTTTAACAAGACTCAAATTTACACAGGCAGAGTGGATCAGGTAGGGTACAACAAGTGATTTCAAAATGTTTCAGTCAGTTTATTTATATCGTGTATATGGGTGATTCTTAGACTATGGGCACTTTTATGTTCTTAGGTCATATTTTTAAAAAATACATATAATTTTGGACAAATTCCTCTTTCTTTGTCAAACTAACAATAAAACCACCTTAAAAACGTTTTACTACCTATCTATTATGATTTTTTCATACTTTTCAGCCTCCTTATAGGTGTCAAAATCACTGTTTTCTCCTTGTCGCACACCCAGACTTTTAAACTTCAACAATGAAAATACAGTTTAAAAATATGACTTATCTGGTAACTATTAATGTACCTGAATTAAGCACTAGTAAAATAATTAAAATACATTATAGTATTTAATGTGAGACCACTATCAATATTACTTCTTATACAAAATATAGCTGTCGCACAGTATTGGTGTCATTTCCACCACAACACAGTAATGTCCCTTTAAAAAGTTTGTGTGAAAGATTGTTTAGGTGGTTTCTATGGAAATATACAGTGACATCAAAGCACATGTTGGACATGGAGGGAATTAAAATTTTCATCGACGACATATGAAGAAAAATCAAGGTAAATATTGCTTCCTCAGTTAATATATTTATTCTACGTCATTTCCAAACATGCTGTACCTTCAAGGGTGTTTTTAAAAAGCTAAAAAGTTAAATAAGAGTATTTTGCATACATGAAATGCTAAGTATTAATTCAAAGCTAATCAGTGAAGCTATTTTCCATTTTTTTCGCAAAAAACTACAGATTCAATAATGAAATTCCTTTAACTGAAAATTGAGTGTTTAATCTTATTTTACATTACTGACACTCTATCCTCCAATTTGGTACTGTTAAGTGCTTTGACACAATCTGTATTGTTAAAAGCGCTATATAAATAAAGGTGACTTGACTTGACTATTTATGACTTGACTCTTGGTAATGCCCCGCCCCCAAATATATGATTCGACTATCAGTCGACTATCGGCATGATTCGAAAATTCCCTTTCGACTATGAAAATCCTTAGTCAGGGACATCCCTAATTATTAACAAACAACAGTTAAAAAAAAGAGCAAATGAGAGCGAGATAAAATGCTTGATAATAAATAAATAAATAAAATACAGCTATTTATTGAATTTGAAAGAAGAAAAAAAAGAGAAAATTTATCCATTTATCATTTCAGACGTCCACAGCTAAGAGCAGTGCCAGTGACCTCAGACTGATCACATTGGTTTTTTTCTTACGAACACACTCCACATTACAGCCAGTTATGACAGTGTCTTTAACAGTCACTTATTCAGTGCAGTCTTTATTTTTATAGTCTTGATTGTTGCCACAACTGTGAGATGCATATTTGTAAAATCTTATGTAAATAACACAGTCCACAGTGTGGACTAGGACCAGGTGCATTCGCCCCTCAACTCACCCAGATTTAATTTAGGCTTGTCAAATCTGGACCCGATTTAACATTTGAGACAAAAAAAGAGACTTTTGCTTAATATTTGTAAAGTGTTTGCAGTTCCTTTGATCGTGGTTAAAAAAAAAAAAAAAAAAAGAAGCCCAGATTTAAATTCAACCATAGCCTGAGACGGCTTTTGTCATCAATGGCTTGGATTTTAAATTTTTAGCAAGCTTACTGCTCTTCCTGTGTACTTTTCTACCAGGAATTATGACCATATTAGCCCGGTTCTGTCAACACTACACTGGCTCCCTATCAAACATCGGATAGATTTTAAAATCTTGTTAATTACTTATAAAGCCCTGAATGGCTTAGCTCCTAAGTACTTGAGCGAGCTCTTATCACATTATAGTCCTCCACGTCCACTGCGTTCTCAAAATTCTGGCCATTTGATAATACCTAGAATCAGAGGCGGACAAAGTACACAACTCCATTACTTGAGTGAAAGTACAGATACTGCTGGTCAAATATTACTCTGTTACAAGTGAAAGTTGTAAAGACAGATTTTTACTTAACTAAAACTACAGAAGTATTTGCTTTTAAAAGTACTTAAGTACCAAAAGTAAATTTCCTTTTTTATGTCAATGCACTGTTTTATTATTTTTGTATGTAATACTTGCAATACCTCTGAAGCAACTTACAATACATTGCACCTACTGAATACAGTGACTAGCTTGTAGTATCTTAAGAATAAAGAGATTTTGGAATGTTAAAAACCTATGGGAGAAAAAAAAAAATATATATTATTTAACACCCCTACCCACCCCCACAAATGCAGGATTCACACAGCTCTGACAGTGTGCACACATCTATGTGTTGCTATTAATCCACATTAAAACAGAGTGCACAGTGAAATTGCTGTAAATACAGAGTGATACGGAAGAAAAAAAAAAAAAAAAAAAAATCAAACCTGCTTTAAAACCCAGCAACACAACTGTAGCTGTATAACTTTACAACAGCTACACTACTTTAACAAAAAAGCAAAACAGCAAGATTATTTGACATCAAAACACAAATTTTAAAAATGGTGTCTAATCACTCTCGCAGTACTTTGATGTCACACACAGAACAGTCTGTGCAGTGCTGCTTCAAGTCCAACAGCTATTGTGTTTAATTAGGAGACGCACAACGGTTCTTCTGTGGCTTTATAGGTAATATTTTCACTTACACAATTTAGCAAAATTTGAAAATATTGTCTCTACTATATACCACAGTATTAACTTCTTATTGAATTGTTGTAAATAAATATCACATTTGCTACTGGTCAGTGTTCAAAAAATGCTGGGAAATCACTTCATGTAGCCCTACAGTGTAGGATATCTCTCTAGAAATATGGCACATAGTCTTAGAGTTTTTACATGACTAACTGGAGCCCAGGTCAGGAAGCAGACAGACTAGCTAAACCGATCGTCTGCTAGCTGCCTCATGTCACAGAAGTCAGTTAACTCTCAGCACATAGAGACTCCTTCACCTAGATATCACCCTATAGAGACTGTCTGTTCCCCGAACTAGAAAATACAGAAAACATCCAAACCAAAGTAATAGTAACAATTTAATTGATGTTCAACAAATAAAAAAACGATATAATACAGATAAACACATGATAAAGCTTGGCTTATTGAATATTAGATCCCTTTCTTCAAAAGCACTTTTTGTAAATATGTTCACTGACCATAAACTAGATGCGCTTTGTCTGACAGAAACCTGGCTAAAACAAGATGATTACATTACTTTAAATGAGTCTACACCCCAAGATTACTGTTACAAACATGAACCGCGTCCAAAAGGTAAAGGGGGAGGTGTTGCTATAATTTATAGAAATATTTTCAGTATCTCTCAGAGGTTGGGTTTCAAGTATAATTCGTTCGAAGTAATGGTGCTTCATATAACATTATCCAAAGAAACAAGTGTTAATGATAAATCCCCTGTGATGTTTGTACTGGCTACTGTATACAAGCCACCAGGGCACCATACAGACTTTATTAAAGAATTTTCTGATCTTCTATCGGAGTTAGTACTGACTGCAGATAAAGTCCTAATCGTTGGTGATTTTAATATCCATGTTGATAATGAAAAAGATTCGTTGGGATCAGCATTTATAGACATTCTAAACTCAATTGGTGTTAAACAACACGTGTCAGGACCTACTCATTGTCGGAATCATACTCTAGATTTAATACTGTCACATGGAATTGATGTCAGTGGCGTTGAAATTTTGCAGCAGAGCGATGATATCTCAGATCATTATCTAGTCTCCTGTATATTCCATATAGCTAAAGCTGTAAAGCCAACTTCTTGTTACAAATATGGTAGAACCATTACCTCTACCACAAAAGACTGCTTTATAAATAATCTTCCTGACTTATCTCAGTTCCTCAGCATATCCAATAGCTCAGAACAACTTGATGATGTAACAGGAACTATGGACTCTCTCTTTTCTAGCACTTTAGATGCGGTTGCTCCTTTACGCTTAAGGAAGATTAAGGATAAGAGTCCAACACCGTGGTATAATGAGCACACTAAAGAGAGCAGCCCGGAAAATGGAGCGCAGCTGGAGGAAAACTAAATTAGAGGTATTTCGTTTAGCTTGGCGGGAAAGTACCCTATCCTACAGAAAAGCATTAAAAACTGCTAGATCTGATTACTTTTCGTCTCTTCTAGAAGAAAACAAACATAACCCTCGGTATTTATTCAATACAGTAACTAAATTAACGAAAAATCAAGCATTAACAGGTGTTGGCATTTCCCAAGAGCATAGCAGTAATGACTTTATGAACTACTTCACTTCCAAGATCGATACTATCAGAGATAAAATTGTATCCTTGCAGCCGTCAGCTACAGTATCGCATCAGACACCCCTGAGGAAATATTTAATTCATTCTCTACTGTGGGAGAGGAAGAATTGTATAAACTTGTTAAATCATCTAAACCAACAACATGTATGTTAGACCCGATTCCATCTAAACTACTAAAAGAGCTGCTTCCAGAAGTCATAGATCCTCTTTTGGCTATTATTAATTCATCATTGTCATTAGGATATGTCCCCAAAACCTTCAAATTGGCTGTTATTAAGCCTCTCATTAAAAAACCACAACTTGACCCCAAAGATCTCGTTAATTACAGACCGATCTCAAATCTCCCTTTTCTGTCAATGATACTAGAAAAGGTAGTATCCTCACAATTATATTCCTTCCTAGACAAAAATGATATCTGTGAGGAATTCCAGTCAGGATTTAGATCGTATCATAGCACTGAGACTGCTCTCATTAGAGTTACAAATGACCTGCTTCTATCATCTGATCGTGGTTGTATCTCTTTATTAGTTCTACTGGATCTTAGTGCTGCGTTCGACACTATCGACCACAACATTCTTTTGAATAGACTAGAAAACTTTGTTGGCATTAGTGGAAGTGCCTTAGCATGGTTCAAATCGTACTTATCTGACCGCCATCAGTTCGTAGCAGTGAATGAAGAGGTATCAAATCGATCACAAGTGCAGTATGGAGTACCTCAAGGCTCAGTACTAGGGCCGTTATTTTTCACGCTTTATATGTTACCCTTGGGAGATATTATCAGGAGAGATGGTGTTAGCTTTCACTGTTATGCTGATGATACTCAGCTCTATATTTCTTTGCGGCCCGGTGAAACACACCAAATTGAGAAACTAACGGAATGCATAGTCGATATAAAAAACTGGATGACGAGTAATTATTTACTGCTAAATTCTGAAAAAACAGAGGTGTTAATTATCGGACCTAAAAACCCCACATGTAATAACCTACAACATTATCTAACACTTGACGGCTGCTCTGTCAATTCTTCTTCATCAGTCAGGAACCTAGGTGTGCTGTTCGATAGCAATCTGTCGTTTGAAAGCCATGTTTCTAGCATCTGTAAAACTGCATTTTTTCATCTCAAAAGCATATCTAAATTGCGACCAATGCTCTCAACGTCAAATGCAGAAATGTTAATTCATGCGTTTATGACCTCAAGGTTAGACTATTGTAATGCTTTATTGGGTGGTTGTTCTGCACGCTTGATCAACAAACTACAGTTAGCCCAAAATGCAGCAGCTAGAGTCCTTACTAGAACCAGGAAATATGACCATATTAGCCCGGTTCTGTCAACACTGCACTGGCTCCCTATCAAACATCGGATAGATTTTAAAATCTTGTTAATTACTTATAAAGCCCTGAATGGTTTAGCTCCTCAGTACTTGAGCGAGCTCTTATCGCATTATAGTCCTCCACGTCCGCTGCATTCTCAAAACTCCGGCCGTTTGATAATACCTAGAATATCAAAATCGACTGCGGGCGGCAGATCCTATTCCTATTTAGCACCCAAACTCTGGAACAGTCTACCTAACACTGTTCGGGAGGCAGACACACTCTGTCAGTTTAAATCTAGATTAAAGACCCATCTCTTTAGCCTGGCTTACACAAAACACATTAATACGCTTCTATTATTCAAATCCGTTAAAGGATTGTTAGGCTGCATTAATTAGATCCACCGGAACCGGGAACACTCCCCATAACACACGATGTACTCGTTACATCGTAAGTTGAATGGCATCTATGCTAATATTTGTCTGATTCTTTCCTATTCTGTTTCTCAGTCCGTATCCGATCAGATGGTGGATCAGCACCAAGAGATGATGTCTACAGCCCTGATCGTCAGGACACCCAGACAACCCCCAGAGATATATCCCCAGTGAAAACCTCGATTGAATACAATAAAACTAAAAAAAATAACAAAATAACTAAAATATAATAAAATGCCTAACTACATAATACTACTATTGTTAGAAATTGCAACAAAATAGAAATATAAACTTTTGAACTGCGGGTTTCGTCTGGTCAGAGGAGAACTGGCCCCCCCGACTGAGCCTGGTTTCTCCCAAGGTTTTTTTTTTTCTCCATTCTGTCACAGAGGGAGTTTTGGTTCCTTGCCGCTGTTGCCACTGGCTTGCTCAGTTGGGGACACTTAATTTCTAGCGATTATCGCCGATTTGATTGCACAGATACTATTTAAACTAAACTGAGCTAGACAATGACATCTCTGAATTCAATAATGAAATGCCTTTAACTGAAAATTGAATGTTTAATCTTATCATTATACATTACTGACACTCTATCCTCCAATTTGATACTGTTAAGTGCTTTGACACAATCTGTATTGTAAAAGCGATATATAAATAAAGGTGACTTTGACTTGACTTTTTCTCAAAGATTTTAATGCTCACCAAGGTTGCTTTTATTATATAAAATATACAGTAAGGATAGTAATATTGTAAATTATTTTGAAACTTTAAAATAACTGTTTCTATCTTACTATACTTTAAAATGTAATTTATTCCTGTCATGGCAAATCTTTCAGAGGTGGAAAGAGTACTGAAAATTTGTACTTAAGTACAAGTACTGTTACATTGCTGAAATAATACTCAATTACAAGTAAAAGCACTGGTGCCAAAACAGTACTTAAGTAAAAGTACAAAGTTCTCAAAAACTACTCTGGGTACTAGTTACTTTTTAGCCGGCGATATTTAAGTAATTACCAAAAAATATTAATTCATATCAAAGATCTATGGATAATAGCTACTTTGAACAAAACCCACTTTTATCTTATTGACAAAGTACATGAATTAGTGGTCACTCGTGATACAGGAATTTCTAACTTCAATACCTTGAAAAATATCAATATACAGGTGCTGGTCATATAATTAGAATATCATCAAAAAGCTGATTTATTTCACTAATTCCATTCAAAAAGTGAAACTTTTAGATTATATTCATTCATTACTCACAGACTGATATATTTCAAATGTTTATTTTTTAATTTTGATGATTATAACTGACAACTAAGGAAAATCCCAAATTCAGTATCTCAGAAAATTAGAATATTACTTAAGACCAAAACAAAGAAAGGATTTTTAGAAATCTTGGCCAACTGAAAAGTATGAACATGAAAAGTATGAGCATGTACAGCACTCAATACTTAGTTGGGGCTCCTTTTGCCTGAATTACTGCAGCAATGCGGCGTGGCATGGAGTCGATCAGTCTGTGGCACTGCTCAGGTGTTATGAGAGCCCAGGTTACTCTGATAGTGGCCTTCAGCTCTTCTGCATTGTTGGGTCTGGCATATTGCATCTTCCTCTTCACAGTACCTGAATCAAGGTCCCAGAGTCTGGAGGAAGAGTGGAGAGGCACAGAAACCATGTTGCTTGAAGTTCAGTGTGAAGTTTCCACAGTCTGTGATGATTTGGGCTGCCTTGTCATCTGCTGGTGTTGGTCCACTGTGTTTTCTGAAGTCCACAGTCAACACAGCCATCTACCAGGAAATTTTAGAGCATTTCATGCTCATGCTAAGGTCAGGCGAGTTTTCTGGCCAATCAAGCACAGTAACACCATGGTCATTAAACCAGCTTTTGGTACCTTTGGCAGTGTGGGCAGGTGCCAAGTCCTGCTGGAAAATGAAATCAGCATCTCCATAAAGCTTGCCAGCAGAAGGAAGCATGAAGTGCTCTAAAATTTCCTGGTAGATGGCTGTGTTGACTGTGGACTTCAGAAAACACAGTGGACCAACACTAGCAGATGACATGGCAGCCCAAACCATCACAGACTGTGGAAACTTCACACTGGACTTCAAGCAACATGGTTTCTGTGCCTCTCCACTCTTCCTCCAGACTCTGGGACCTTGATTTCCAAATGAAATGCAAAATTTACTTTCATCTGAAAAGAGGACTTTGGACCACTGAGCAACAGTCCAGTTCTTTTTCTCCACAGCCCAGGTAAGACGCTTCTGACGTTGTCTCTGGTTCAGAAGTGGCTTGGTAGCCCTTTTCCTGAAGACGTCTGAGCGTGGTGACTCTTGATGCACTGACTCCAGCTTCAGTCCACTCCTTGTGAAGCTCTCCCAAGTGTTTGAATCAGCTTTGCTTGACAGTATTCTCAAGCTTGCAGTCATCCCTGTTGCTTGTGCACCTTTTCCTACCCAAATTCTTCCTTCTAGTCAACTTTGCATTTAATATGCTTTGATACAGCACTCTGTAAACAGCCACAACTTTCAGTAATGACCCTTATGGATCATTGCCAAGTCAGCAGTTTTCTCCATTATTGTGGTTTCAAAGAACAAGAGATACCCGGAATTTATACTGTAGGGATGGTCATTAATTGAAACTCAAAAGTAAATATTCAAATTTTCTGAGATACTGAATTTGGGATTTTCCTCAGTTGTCAGTTATAATCATCAAAATGAAAAGAAATACACATTTGAAATATATCAGTCTGTGTGTAATGAATGAATATAATCTACAAGTTTCACTTTTTGAATGGAATTAGTGAAATAAATCAACTTTTTGATGATATTCTAATTATATGACCAGCACCTGTAGATGTACCCATGAACCGGAAGTTGCAACTGACTTCAGTGTTATGTATTTTCGAGTAAAACGGAGTATTGAATAAAGGGCGGGCACCTCCACTCCACCTCTTGCTCATAGCAGATTCACGGTTGGATAAGAGTGGTTAAGAATATCTGCTTGTTACGTCTGACATCACGCTTCACTGCTTCTGGGTCCTAACGCTCTGCGAAACGGCCCAAGAAAACACCAAACTGTGCTAATAGTGTTACGGTCTAAAGTGGTCTAGGGAAGACTGCAACAGAACTAAAAATGGTTGGTGGTGAGGCACTGTGCGACGGCAGAAAAAACGTCCTCCAGACCCAGAAAAGGTTACAAGAACCCACACAACCACGGTAGTTCAGCAAAAAGAGAAGTTTTTATTTACCGTCTAAACAGAAGTAACATTAAAGGGTATTAACTTCAGAAGGGGGCAAGGCCAAAATAACAAACATAAAGGAGCTAACTGTTATAAACCAACTGACTAAACTTCAAAGAAAAGAAAACAAAATACAGCAGATTAAACTAACTCCCTAAACTAACATAAACAAGAGAAAATGAGTAATACAAAACAAAATGGCACCCACTTTTCCTACTAAACCTAAACCAAAAGACATAAATTAAATCTTAAAATTTATAATGTGCTACTGAAGTTAACACTCACTTCTCCTTAGATTAAGGATCAGATTTAGCTGTAATCAACGAAACCAACGGCAGAAACTCTACTTCAACAATCTCAACACAATTGAGACAACACCAAAGCACCAATCAGGGCTTCACAATAAATTCTGATATCTAAGGATGAGTTCTCAGCTGTTGCACACCATCCAGCCACCACCAACTGCTGGTCTGAGTAGCAGCTGTAGTTTAAATACTCGTTCTTCTCTCCCATCCCCCAATCATAGCAGAGCTCTTAATTAGCCTCAGGTGTTGAGATGCAGGTTCTGCAGGGAGAGAGAGAGAGAAAGAGAACACAAGGCACGGAATTCACACAACAGAACCTTACGGCTCTGGACGTAACAATATACACCCACAATGTGATGTAATCAGAGGCGGACAGTAACTAAGTACATTTACTTGAGTATTGTACTTAAAGGAACACTCCACTTTTTTTGGAAATAGGCTCATTCTCCAACTCCCCCAGAGTTAATAAGTTGAGTTTTACCGTTTTTGAATCCATTCAGCCGATCTCCGGGTCTGGCGATAGCACGTTTAGCATAGCTTAGCATAGATCATTGAATCCAATTAGACCAGTAGCATCGCGTTCAAAAACGATCAAAGAGTTTCGATATTTGTCCTATTTAAAACTTGACTCTTCTGTAGTTATATCGTGTACTAAGATCGGCGGAAAATGAAAAGTTGCAATTTTCTTGGCTGATATGATTAGGAACTACTCTCATTCCGGCGTAATAAGTCATAAGTCATAAGTCACCTTTATTTATATAGCGCTTTTACCAATACAGATTGTGTCAAAGCACTTAACAGTATCAAATTGGAGGACAGAGTGTCAGTAATATATAATAAGATTAAACATTCAATTTTCAGTCAAAGGCATTTCATTATTGAATTCAGAGATGTCATTGTCTAGCTCAGTTTAGTTTAAATAGTATATGAGCAATCAAATCGGCGATAATCGCTAGAAATTAGGTGTCCCCAACTGAGCAAGCCAGAGGCGACAGCGGCAAGGAACCAAAACTCCCTCTGTGACAGAATGGAGAAAAAAACCTTGGGAGAAACCAGGCTCAGTCGGGGGGCCAGTTCTCCTCTGACCAGACGACACCCACAGTTCAAAAGTTTCAGGTTCTAACGATAGTAGTATTATGTAGTTAGGTATTTTATTATATTTTTAGTTATATTTTTTAGTTTTAGTGTATTTTAATCGAGGTCTCTGGGGGTCATCTGGGTGTCCTGGTCTCCGCTGACGATCAGGGCTGCAGACATCATCTCTTGGTACTGATCCACCATCTGATCATAGGAAAGAAACAGACAAATATTAGCGTAGATGCCATTCTACTTATAACTAACACCTCTGTTTTTTCAGAATTTAGCAGTAAAAAATTACTTGTCATCCAGTTTTTTATATCGACTATGCATTCCGTTAGTTTCTCAATTTGGTATGTTTCACCGGGCCGCGAAGAAATATAGAGCTGAGTATCATCAGCATAACAGTGAAAGCTAACACCATGTCTCCTGATAATATCTCCCAAGGGTAACATGTAAAGCGTGAAAAGTAACGGCCCTAGTACTGAGCCTTGAGGTACTCCATACTGTACTTGTGATCGATATGATACCTCTTCATTCACTGCTACGAACTGATGCCGGTCAGATAAGTATGATTTGAACCATGCTAAGTCGCTTCCACTAATGCCAACAAAGTTTTGTAGTCTATTTAAAAGAATGTTGTGGTCGATAGTGTCGAACGCAGCGCTAAGATCCAGTAGAACTAATAAAGAGATACAACCACGATCAGATGATAGAAGCAGGTCATTTGTAACTCTAATGAGAGCAGTCTCAGTACTATGATATGATCTAAATCCTGACTGGAATTCCTCACAGATATCATTTTTGTCTAGGAAGGAATATAATTGTGAGGATACTACCTTTTCTAGTATCTTTGACAGAAAAGGGAGATTTGAGATCGCTCTATAATTAACTAGGTCTTTGGGGTCAAGTTGTGTTTTTTTAATGAGAGGCTTAATAACAGCCAATTTGAAGGTTTTGGGGACATATCCTAATGACAATGATGAATTAATAATAGCCAAAAAAGGATCTATGACTTCTGGAAGCAGCTCTTTTAGTAGTTTCGATGGAATCGGGTCTAACATACATGTTGTTGGTTTAGATGATTTAACAAGTTTATACAATTCTTCCTCTCCTACAGTAGAGAATGAACGGCAGCAAAGTCCCCAGCTACCGGGCACTACTTTCAGGCGCTGCGTAATATCACTGCGCCTGCTGCGGCCATGTTACGGCAGCAAAGTTCCTTGATTATTACGCCGGAATGAGAGTAGTTCCTAATCATATCAGCCTAGAAAATCGCAACTTTTCATTTTCCGCCGATCTTAGTACACGATATAACTACAGAAGAGTCAAGTTTTAAATAGGACAAATATCGAAACTCTTTGATCGTTTTTGAACGCGATGATACTGGTCTAATTGGATTCAATGATCTATGCTAAGCTATGCTAAAAGTGCTCTCGCCAGATTCGGAGATCGGCTGAATGGATTCAAAAACGGTAAAACTCAACTTATTAACTCTGGGGGAGTTGGAGAATGAGCCTATTTCCCAAAAAAGTGGAGTGTTCCTTTAAGTACACTTTTTGAGTATCTGTACTTTACTTGAGTATTATTCTTTCTGGAAACTTATGACTTTAACTTCACTACATTTGAAAGACAACTATTGTACTTTTCACTCCACTACATTTCTATCAAGGTCCTCGAAGTAGAAAGTCGTTACTATGTAGCAGCTTTGAAAGTCAGTGAGTGATTTTTTTTTTCTTCTCTAAAACGTGACTTTCTTTTTTTTTTTTTTTTGACAGTTTATACACAAGTTTACGCGCCCAATCCCGGGCGGCGCCATTACTCTACACAAATGCACTTCATTTCCGCCGGAAGTAGTCTACCGGTGTAAACACAGCGATTATACAGCGATTATGATGCTAGCTTGGGAACACGGTTCTACTATTTTGACTGGAGAAGGCGTTACTCTCCCCCACCCGAATTCAGTGCAGAACTGGGAGGATAACGTGACGACGTAGCCCAGCATAACCTACAGCAAGATTTGCTCCTACTTCGTGGAATCCATGGCAATAGATGGAAAAGCAATGGACAATCTGAAAGCCTCCGAGGCATATCAATATCTGCACAGCAACAAAGTCGGTTGTGTCATGTCATACAAACATGATCGTTTTGTTTATTTAAAAGCAAATGTAGAGCCTAGCCAGTGCTTGAACAATACGTGGCATAATGCTTGGGTGCTGGTAACTGAAGCTGGAGAAGTCAAAACTGCGGGATGTACGTGTGTTGCTGGACCAGGGAGATCTTGTTCCCACTCAGCTGCGATCCTGTGGAAGGTAACTAGATTATTTGACCATGTTTTTTCTATTGTTGGTATCCGAACTACATCAAGCTACATTTTTTTAAAAATGAAATCAAGTAAACTTCTCTGGCATTTCTTCTATTTGCTCCAAACCAAACCGTGACACAAGTGTATAGTATCGAACTTGTGCAATGTATTACATCATATGACGTGTGCAGGGAACCCATTATAATATCTATGCACTGTTTTTACTATATCTCTCTAGGTAGAAAATGCTGTGAGACAGGGGAAAACTGGGTAAAAAAGTATTTGTTGTGTTTATCTATATTTAATGAACAACATGGCTGGGTGTTGGTAGACAGGGACACAAGGCAAGATTCTAAACCTCATGAGGCACTCTGATCAGTGGACTCTTCAGGTTAACTAGGCCTGCACAGATGGTTAAGATGTTGTCCAGTTTCGATGCCATGCTGATGGCAACGGTCTGGGATAAAATCTTAAAGACCTTCAGTCTCTGGATTGCTCTTTCCACGTGTATGCGGACATTGGCTACTCGCCTGGTGCGTGTCGTCTCCTCATTGGTCAACTGATTGCGCCTGTAGGTGAATGCAGGGATGTTCAAACTGACCCTTCTCTCATCAAGCAAGTCTCGAATGGTGAACCCACGGTCCGCCATGACCTCATCACCAGCCCTCAGATAGTCTAGGAACCCACTGTCCATGGTGATAAACTTATCGCTGCTTCTGCCAGCATAGGCATCAGATATAAACATGATTAGCCCATTAGGGGCCACAGCGACGAGATATTTCACAGTGTTGCGTGATTTGTACTGGCTGAAAGTGTCACTCCTTGAGTCGTGGTTTGTGGCTCTCTGCATGGCACTTTCGGCACAGTCAATGATGCAGGTGGTTCGAGGGTAGTTCCTCTGAAACGACAAGGGCGTGGTGGCATGAATGGTCTCTCTTGGAAGCCAGGGGATCAGGACTTTGAACTGTTCACCCATCACGTTAATCCAGTGACTAATCACAATGCTTGCCATGGATGTAGACACATTGAAGCGGTGAGCAATATCTCCTAATATTAGGTTTAGTTTTATCTTCATCAAGGACATCAACAACAGGAAGGGTAATTGATGGCTTACTCAAAGCCAACAACACCCTCACCAGGGTGAAAAATTTAACCATACGCACTCCTGTATACAGCCGGGACCTAGCATCATCAATGACCGTGGTGCTAGTTACAGTAGGACCCATTTCTGCCTCGCACTGTGTGGCCTTGTCTACTTTAACAGACTGTGTTGTTGAACAGTACATGTGGTCAATATGTGATGGATCCTCCCATTGGGTCTGGGCATCTCGAAATTTTGGTGTAGCAGGCTCGGGCTCACAGGCAGGCTGACAGGTTTCAGGAGCATCTAAAAAAGGTAAGAGAAAACATTGATGGAGCAAAATTAATGCAGGCACAAAGTCCTCTCACTAGAAACATCACAATGGCAAAATTTGTACTACAACATTGCACTCACACACACACACAATCATCATCTTGCATTGTATTTATGATGTAGACTGTAGCATATTTGCTTTATGAGATGAACATAATAAATCATAACGGGTTATCAATTATATATCCATCTTCAGGAATTAGCTGTAGTATTAATAGTACAATAGAATGATTAGTTCGTCCGCAGTACGGACCCTTCTATTGACTTTAAGGAAAATTATTCCTCTGGCCACGACAAATAATTTTCTTAACGAAGCAGTGCTCCGAGCATTGTAGCAAGATCGGACGTTAAAGTGACTTAGTTCTGAGAGCAGCAGACACAGACAACCAAGTGTGAATACATATGGATATTTATTAAACTACACTACAGGATAACATGTAACATAGAACTAGACACAGACATACACACATTAAAGATGGATGCCAACGCAAGGAAGGCACGGAGAGAGAGAGAGAGAGACAGAGAGAGAGCGAGAGAGAGCGCTCGCGCGCAAGAGAGAGTGTGGCAGGGTTTTATCAGCTAACTAAAATCTGTTATGAACCATTAGAAAATCGCATCGCCTTAATTAAAAGGGATCGAAGCCTAGAAGCGCATCTAGATAGTTAACAAGCGGTTACTTGCATGGTTTTTGTGGGTGCTGAGTAAAGTATCCTGGTGCATGTACAATGCGTAGATTCCCGGGGGGATTCCTTTTGGAGTAAAAGCTTCGTCCTTGCAGCCATGGGTTCATTAGTCCGAAGTAAGTTCCCAAAGTTACCGAACTTAAAATTGCCAGAAGATCGGGCTCCCCCGGAAGGGGAGCCGCGAGGTTTCCCAGGTGATAAGTGTGTCTCCAAGGCACTTTTGGTAGAAGAGCGTGAGGGAACTGTGCGTGGGCTCTTTAAAGTCTGCGAAAGGTCACGCCTCTCAGGATGGGCTTGACCAATAAGAAAGGCTGAATTTCCAAGCGGGAGTTTGGAAATACTGGGGGTTTTATGGCCCTTTGTCTGAGAGCATGGTAATTTGCAAAAGGGGTTGGATTGAAAGTTATTATACAAACTATTAAAGATTCTTAGGACACTGATATGTTGCATAGATATCAACATGTAATATTCACTCTCAGTTAGATCATCCGAAGACGGATTGATAGAGACCAAACATGTTACAGTCAGAGTGATATTAACTATTGATCTATTATAAGCATGAATAAAACAGTATAAAATACACAAAAACAGTAATAATATACACAATGACTTAATGATATGTGTGCTCATTCAAAGAAAGGTTTTCCTATGAATTAATTAGAGAAGAGTCCATTTTATGGCATAATGTCCTTTTCCTAGAGTGGATATGAAGTGAGTGTTGCTTGCGCGACCATTTGCATTCCTCTGAGCAATAAAACTAGTGTTATCTGATGGGTTGCCATGGCACCGGGGGTGGTCTGGCGGCGTCTGCAGACATAGGGGCACCAAAGATTGTGTATTGGGTGAGGGGTCTGTGATTATTTGTTAATCAAATAACTAGTTTCATTTGTGTCTGATTGGTCCAAATGCTACAAGACTAAGGCACATGCATACACACGTTTTGATTTTTTTTTGGACATATCAAGCTTTATATAGATATTTTTTCTCATATATGTGAGGCTAGTATAGCCTACGCTGTGTTTCTGCTTTTTTTTTTTGACGCGCTCCAGTTCACGGAGATCATGAAAGCGCACCCTGATTGTTTTATTTTACGAAATCAAAACGTTTTCTTGTCATTGTGAGTTTACACAAATAAAAGTATTGCGAATGATGCATTATTGTTTTCTGTATGGCCAGAAATGGAGTATTTTAAGTTGTTTCCACTGTTGATAGGAATAATTGCGTCGGCGCCTCCATGTCATGCCGTGCGCGCTCCACACTCCGCACACACACTTCGAGTACACGAATACACACACTTAGTTATGCGCCTAATAATAGCGAACAATTATCTAGGTTAACGTTAGAGTGAGCGGCCATGCCAGACGAATAATCCTCTTCATGTTTAACAAATCAAATCATGCATTTTCTACCGCAGCGCTGCGCCAGTTTGAGAAAGACGGGTGTACAGGACCCTTTTAATGAACGTTTGGTGTCGTTCTATCAGGCATAGAGATATCTGAGCATCTGTGCCAAGCGCAAACCATACAGAAGTGATCAATAAATTATCGGGGAGGGTCATGCCTTTTTTCACAATCATTTTGGAGGGTCATAGAAAAATGTATTGCTGGCGAGGGGAGGGTCATGACTATTTTGACTATAGATCTCAAAACTCCTCCGGTGGCCCCTTAAATAAATAACGAACAGTCCCTTAGTGTATGACAACTTCATAATTAACAGTATTGTCAGCTTCATAGCTAAAGTTGCTGAACTTACCCTCAGATTCAAGTCTGCGTTTCTTTATCTGGGGGGAGGCAGTAGTCCGCTGGGTGAGTTGACGCCTCTTTGGCTGGGGAGGGCGATTGTATCCCAGCCACAACTCTGGGAAAGGATTATCCTTGGTTGGTTTTTGGTCAACAAAGTGATAGGAACAAACAAAAACGTTGCGGGGTGGTTTCTTTAGATTCAATGCCTTCAGCCAGGCCTTTGATTCCGAGTCGGTATCAGGCTTGCAAAAAAATTTAAACAATGGAGCGCATGGACATTGCCTCTTCGTAGCTGGTTTGTGGTCGTAGCACTCTCTATCTAACCACTCGTTCAGGTGCTTTCTCGAGTATTTGCAACCAACTACCGCACACGTCGTTCCCGAACCACTTTTCTTCATTTTGTAACATTAATTGTTTACATCCTCTTTGTCACTGCAATATCAGTGCTTTGTCGGCACAACAGAGCTAGCTAGCGAAACTAAGCCCAGCCCGCCAGAACAGAAGTGGATTGCATCGACAGGAGGAGCTTAGGATGTAGAGCGGAAACGGCTCAAAAACTTGTGTATCAGTAATCACCCTTGTAGGGCTACATAAAGTGATTTCCCAGCATTTTTTGAACACTGACCAGTAGCAAATGTGATATTTATTTACAATAATTCAATAAGAAGAAGTTAATACTGTGGTATATAGTAGAGGCAATATTTTAAAATTTTGCTAAATTGTGTAAGTGAAAATATTACCTATAAAGCCACAGAAGAACCGTCTCCTAATTAAACACAATAGATGTTGGACTTGAAGCAGCACTGCACAGACTGTTCTGTGTGTGACATCAAAGTACTGCGAGAGCGATTAGACACCATTTTTAAAATTTGTGTTTTGATGTCAAATAATCTTGCTGTTTTGCTTTTTTGTTAAAGCAGTGTAGCTGTTGTAAAGTTATACAGCTACAGTTGTGTTGCTGGGTTTTAAAGCAGGTTTGATTTTTTTGTTTTTCTTCCGTATAACTCTGTATTTACAGCAATTTCACTGTGCACTCTGTTTTAATGTGGATGAATGGCAACACATGATGTGTGCACACTGTCAGAGCTGTGTGAATCCTGCATTTGTGGGGGTGGGTAGGGGTGTTAAATAATATATATATATTTTTTCTCCCATAGGTTTTTAACATTCCAAAAACTCTTTATTCTAAAGATACTACAAGCTAGTCACTGTATTCAGTAGGTGCAATGTATTGTAAGTTGCTCAGAGGTATTGCAAGTATTACATACAAAAATAATAAAACAGTGCATTGACATAAAAAAGGAAATTGACTTTTGGTACTTCAGTACTTTTAAAAGCAAATACTTTGTAGTATTTCCCCCCGGGCTTATTGACTTGCATAGTTTAAGTGTTCACCACAAGACTAGTAATGTGCACTAAAAAAGTAAGTAGGATCATTTTTGATTTCATGACGACTTTAATAATTTTCAATACCATTGGCAAAACTATACTGTATACTGCCATATATATATATTTTAATATCTCAATTTGCTTTATAATATCTCAACAAACTAAAAGTAAGAAAGTAGATTATTTTGCTTAATTTGAATTTCAGTACAAGTAAAAGTACAGCTTTAAAAATTATCCTCAAAAAAGTACAAGTACCCGAAAAAACTACTTAATTACACTAACGTGAGTAGTTGTAATTCGTTACCTCCACCACTGAAATCTTTTCAGTCTTCGATCTGTAAAAAACCCCCCGAAAAACAACAGAGCTGTTTAACATTTTTGTGGAAACTGGAAACATTTTATTTCAGAATCTTTTATGAGTATAAAGTAAAAAACAAAAACAATAAAAAAAAAAAAAAACATTTATTTTTTTATTGAAAAATCTTTGCTGAATAAAATATTAATTTCTTTCAAAAAATTACTGACCTCAAACTTTTGAATGGTAGTTTATGAAAAACAAAGGGTGAGGGGGCTGTGAGTGATTTTTATCTGTTATAGGCATTGTATATTGATATTCAAAAAATTCTAAACAAAAGAGTGATAACTATTTTCATATCAGTTCAATAAATTGGTGTGTGACTGACCTAATCTAATGTTTGTTTATTTATTAATGTGCATCCATGATGAGACCCTGATCTCAAGTGATCCCTATATGACAAACATCCTGTCTGATGATATTTGAGCAGAGGAGCAGTGACCCACAGATGGTCCAACCCCCCCACTCTTCCCTCCAAATTATTCATGCTCCTAACATTTACACACCATATGCCTCTCCCAACACAAGCCTCTTTACGCTCCAGTGGGGCGATTTCCTGCCAAATGTTGATGCAACCCATTACACAAATTTAAAATTTTTTGTACAAAAAAATCTGGACAGTTGGATGTGATTCATTTTTTCATGTTTCTTATACAACAGAAATAAATTCAGTTACTTTCATAAATAAAAAGTAAACCTAACATCTAAGAATCTGGGATAATTAAAAATTCAACTAAAATATGTTTGAGTGTTTTTATTTTTCTAAATGTTCTTTTTCCAAAGCAAGCTACTGTTCATGTCTGAATCATCTTCAGGGATTTTTGAAGTCAGTCTCTCCATGAGCAAAGGCACAGTTCTCACGAGGCAGAGGGCATCCGTGGGGATGGTGTATGTGGAACCAGCAAAGCCGGGTCTTCAGGGCACCTGTGGGAGGGGCTCTGCGCTTGGATCTCACTCGAGAGCTTTGTGCCGGTGTATGCGTCCTCCAGTCCCGAATAAAGACACTTCCACCCTCCACTATGAAAAAGAAACAGAAGCAGAAGCAATTTACCTGCAAGCCTTAAGAAATGAGAATCATATCAGCATCTTAAGAGAATTCCCTTAAAGGGGTAATATTTTGTGGGGATTTAGCTTGTCTACAATGTTCACCAAAGTGGTGTTTTCTTAGGAGATGAGGAGCTTCTTTTTACCCTGTCCAAGCACATTCACACTTCAATATGGATTCCTATTCATCTTTAATATCACACACTAACATGTTCACAGTGTCAGTAATGTACACTAATTAGCCACAACATTAAAAGCACTGACAGGTGAAGTGAATAATACTGATTTATATTATTACAGTGGCACCTTTCAAGGAGTGGGATATATTAGGCAGGGTGTGAACAGTCAGTTTTTGAATTTTATGTATTATAAGCAGGAATACAGGGCAAGTGAAAGGATCTGAATGACTTTGACAAGGGTTAATACAGATGGATAGATGACTGGGTCAGAGCATCTCTAAAACGGCACGCCTTGAGGGTTGTTCCCGTTATGCAGAGATTAGTCAGACAACAGAGCTACTGTAACCATGGTTCCAAAAAGGGAAATGAGATGCTGCGTCAGAAACGCTTTGGGAATGCCTTTGCATGACCGATCCTGAAACACACGAGAAATCAGTCCAACAGAGTAGCAAGATGTCACAGGCGGGTGATGTAGCGACCAGGAAGCTTAAAAGGGCACTCAGTGTAAACAGCGCTAGCTTCTGATAGGTTGACACAAGCGCTAATCAGGCAGGGTGACGCAGAGTCTAATTTCCTTTGGGGAACCATGGTTTCCCATCAGGAACTCGTGCTGCATTAGAAACACTTTGGAAAACAAGAATACCAACTCCGCCATACTGACGAATTGCCTGTTTAGTGTGAAGTCGAAGCACACACCTCAAGACAGAAGCACTCTAGAACCTGGAGTGGTCCCAACATCTAGGTTATAAAATCTGACAAATGTGAGCAGGGTAGAAACATTGTAGAACCCACAGCCTCACAAACATTGTGTGTAGAAACACCAGATAAGAAGGCCTTTAGAGGCTGCCATACCTTGAGTTGAGTGGGCCCTGGACCCCAGAGGTGAGGGGAGATCAGAGAACTCATAAGCTAGGGAGATAGCCTCAACTATCCACTTGCTTAGTCGCCAGGAGACCTCTATTGGGCGGACCAAAGCAGATGAAAAGTTGATCAGTTTTCCCTCCACAAGGCAGATCTGTGGACATAGGTGTCCAGTGCTCGAACTGGACACACCAAAATAAACTTCTCCTGGTCTGGCTCCCGGAAGGGTGGAGGACAGAATGCCTGCAGCACTATGGGCTGTGGAACAAGACTGGGCACCTTCGGCAGATTGCCCGACCTTGGGTGCAATAAGTCTTTCATCATTCCAAGTACAAAGTCAAGACATGATGGGGCCACGGAAAGGGCCTGAAGGTCATAAACTCTCTTGAGAGACGAGATGGCTAATAGAAACCCTGTCTTTAGGGTCAAGAACTTTTCCAGAACATCCTCTAAAGGTTCAAAAGGGGCCTTACTTAGCTTGTCTAAACCACGGCCAGATCCCAAGCCTGGACCCTAGTGCACAGTGCAGGCCTCAGCCTTAGAGCACCAAGAAGGAAATGTGTTACCAAAGGGTTCCTTTCCAAAGACTTTACATCCAAAAAGGGCATGGTAAACAGATATAGCTACCACACGTATACCTTAAGAGTGGAGGGAGATGGAGGGGAAGCGTTCTTGCAGGAACTCCAGCACTGAACCAACTTGGCAGTTAACTGGGTCCAGCTGACAATCTTTAGCTTTGGCTGAGAGAGCCGCCCCGACCCATGATGGTTCTGAGGAGGAGCTTGGGAAGTGACACTCTTCTTATGCTGCACCCTGTATGAGGAGCTAGAGCTGTGTTTCCCAACCACTGTGCCGCAGCACACTAGTGTGCTGTGACAGGTTGTCGGGTGTGCCGTAGAAAATTGTCTAAAACTTCCATATCTCTATTATATTTTGTCATTATTATTTCAAATCAGTGTTATTGGTCATCATTATGTCTGTTTGTGGGGGTTACATATATTTAAGCAATGAAAAGCATTCAAAAGAGCTTGTGACTAAACGCCATTGGATCCTCAAATTGTCAGTCAAACCTCATAACTCCACCCCGCCTCCATTCAGAATGAAGCACCGCGCAGTTTGAAGACAGACGTCTACTTCTTCACAATGCAAGAGTAAATAACTGATGTTTGGATAAGAGCAGCATTTCCTTTACTCAAGAAACGCTGTCTAGAAAGGCTAATGTTTTGTATGTTTAAAGAGCAGTCTGTCTTAGCATTTGCTGTCTAGTTGAAGCCAAACACTTTTGTACATTTTAAATATCCTGTGCATAGCGGTTCATCTTTTATATCATGAGATTTTGGTCAAATGTATTTAGCAACAAGAGAAACTGAGTGCCCATATAGCTACAATAAACTTTAAAACTGCAAACTAATGAAAACATAATGCTATTTATTTACTACCTCAGATGCGGCCGTTCTAATGATGGACAAAACACAGATCTCTGTCATTCGGTCGTCGAAAACCTCAAGTGTCTGATCATATATAAAGCCAAAATAGCAACTCTGAAGACGCAATGTTTAATTATTCCCAGCAAACAATGACCTGGTGGTCCACCAGTGGTTTTTGGGCGGCACAAATTCATACCATCGGGGAGCCGACCAATCTAAAAACGCTGTCGGTCAGCCGGCGTTTTTTGGGTGGCACGCCACCGGCGGTTTGCCATGGCTGGGCCTCCATCGGTACACCAGTGGCAAGCGGAGGGCCTGTCCTGTGTTTCTACTCAGCATACTGGTATCGGTATCGGGCCCGATACTGAGCTCCTGTACTCGTACTCGTTAAAATGCCCCGATACCAAGCGCCGATACCTCACAGCATGTGATAAGTGCCATATTCAGACAAAGAAACAGTACAACATGCAGAATGGAGTTATTAGAGATTAAGGATGTCTACGAAGCAGATGTATGCAATGAATAATGTTAACCATTCAGTATTAATGCCTTTATAGCTGATGTGCGCGAGCTGATAAGCAAAGCGCTGAGTGGATTGAGCGGGCGCCAGCGCAGATGCGCAAGCTTGTCGAGTGAATATACTTTTCTCACAGACATCACTGGAACGTTTGTAGTTTGGTCGGATGTGTCAAAAACAAGTAAACAAAACAACGCAAAAGTTACTTAACGGGAGGGAGGGAGAGATAGAGCGCGCGTGCATTTCTGTGATCTTTATTGATGTTCGTTCACATAGCATGCATTACTTGGATTAAAACTGAATCGTAAATATAAGAATTTATAGGGGCATTCACTATAAAATAAATAAATTTATTTTCAACCTTAAGCATACACGACTTTCTGGCGAAAGTGAAACTATGTGAAATGCGCTAGGCTGTACTGTCCCTCTCATTCTGCACCAGTACAAATACGTTCGCACGTTGTGCATGTTTTGCTTGCTTCATGAGTGTTTCTGCATTAGAAAGAAAAGCAAAGAAAAACGCGACTTCTATTTCTGAAAATATGACAGTTAGGAGGTTTATAACGAGTGGTTCCCTGCATTATTACAGCAAAACGCGTGATTTTAGCAGCTCTAATGCAATTGAATTAAAGATGATGTACCATAGAGCAAAAAAAAAAGAGAAAAGAACAGTGAAAAATACATTTTAATGTATATATTATTGTATAATTATGTGCATAATTAAGTGTGAAAATAACTGAAGGATATACCAGTCAAGCCAAAAATTACTCAGAGACCAAATATAATTTTTGATATTTTTTCCTAGTGGGTGCAGGACACTATAGTTCATTTATGTCAGTGAGGATAGCAAAATAAAGTAAACTGTGACATATTATATCCAAAAATTCCAATAAAATAAAATAAAATTGATACAAATTTGGAACCAAAAATTATTCAGACCGAGTCTGGGAAAAAAACTGAAGTTCAGGTTTGCATGAACCTGGTTGACAGCATGCCCAGGAGACTACAGGCTGTCATTAAGGCTAAGGGTTGCCTGACAAAGTATTGATAAGTTGTGTAAATATTGTCATACTAACAGCTGTCTGAATAATTTTGGTTGATTGTAATCCATCACATACCTATTCTATCAAAGTTATCTGATAATATCGAGCTGAATTTGTTCTGACACAGTTTAACTCTGAGTTCTTGTCATATTTTACTACCATAAACTACAGCGAATAAACTGTGATAATGTGAGAAATTTTGAAGGTGTCTGAATAAATTTTGGTTTGACTGTATCTATTTGATAAATTAAGATAACCAACTAAAATTATGCATGCTCTTTTGGTTTCTGTACCCAATATTTAAAAAATGTACAAATGCAATGAAAATATTGGTACTCGGTATCGACAAGTATCGGCCGTACCATGGCCGCAGCAGGTGCAGTGATATTACGCAGCGCCTGAAAGTAGTCCCCAGCTAGGTACCTAGTTATAATATAGCTGGGGACTACTTTCAGGCGCTACGTAATATCACTGCGCTATGGTACGGCAGCAAAGTTCCTTGATTATTACGCTGGAATGAGAGTATAGTTCCTAGCCAAATCAGCCTAGAAAATCGCAACTTTTCATTTTCTGCCGGTCTTAGTACACGATATAACAACAGAAGAGTCAAGTTTTAAATAGGACAAATATCGAAACTATTTGGTCATTTTTGAACGCGATGCTACTGGTCTAATTGGATTCAATGATCTATGCTAAGCTATGCTAAAAGTGCTATCGCCAGATCCAGATATCAGCTGAATGGATTCAAAAACGGTAAAACTCAACTTATTAACTCTCTGAGATCGATTGCTTCAGTCTGTTGCACGCTGCTGAGAGGTTTGTGATTGTAGCTCCGTGTAGCTTTGCTTTTTATTGAATCTCTACCTTACTTTCACTCCTTTTTTTCTAAAGTGATAACATATAATTTAATTCCCACCATATTTCAGGTGCTATCCTTCAAACTAATCTAACTAATTTGATCGTTCGCTTTTAAAACCGCGAGTGCAGCTTGTTAGCCCGTTAGCTTGTCACTCGCGGTTCCATTTGCATTTCGCGCCTATTATTTATTTATTTTTATTTTTTCCTCGCTCCGTTTTTCACAAGCTCATCAAACAACAGTGGTAAGTGGTAAGTTAAGCTGGTATCATTCATCAATCACGGTGAGTAATGGCTTCTTCTCCTGCTATTGTTGTTTGCACTGTCTGCCACATGTATAGTTTATCTGTCTCTGTCAGCAGCGAGGGATTCACATGTGATAAATGCAGGGAAATAGTTAGGCTGACAGAGAAGGTTTTAGAATTAGAGACACGCATCCAAACTTTAGTTGAGGATAGTAAGAATGTGAGGGCTGTAGATACTGCTTTGGATGCGACTAGTTCAGGGAGTCCTGTACATTGTTCGGTTTCGGTTGAGCCCGTGCAGCAGGGCAGCTGGGTGACAGTGAGGCGGCATAGTCACGGGTCAAAACACCACTCTTCCGTTCCGATCAGAACATCAAACAGGTTCTCCCCACTCAGTGAAGCACCCACTGAGAAACCTGATGAAAGTGCTCTAGTTATTGGCGATTCTATTGTACGGAACGTGAAAATAGAGACACCAGCCACCATAGTCCATTGTTTACCAGGAGCCAGAGCGCCTGACATCTTGGCAAATTTAAAAGTGCTGGCTAATGCTAAACGTAAATTCAGTAAGATTGTTATCCACGTCGGCGCTAATGATGTTCGACTTCGCCAGTCGGAGATCACTAAAAATAATGTTAAAGAGGTGTGTGAACTTGCAAGTACGATGTCGGACACTGTAATATGCTCTGGTCCCCTCCCTGCTTACCGGGGTGATGAGATTCATAGCAGACTGTCGTCACTTAATGGCTGGATGTCTAAGTGGTGACCGCAAAATAACATAGGCTTTATAGACAATTGGATGAGTTTTTGGGGCAGACCTGACCTGTTGAAAAGAGATGGTGTTCATCCCTCCTGGGGTGGTGCCGCTCTTCTCTCTAGAAATATGGCACATAGTCTTAGAGTTTGTACTTGACTAACTGGAGCCCAGGTCAGGAAGCAGACAGACTGGCTAAACCGATCGTCTGCTAGCCGCCTCACGTCACAGAAGTCAGTTAACTCTCAGCACATAGAGACTCCTTCACCTAGATATCACACTATAGAGACTGTGTCTGTTCCCCGAACTAGAAAATACAGAAAACATCCTAACCAATGTAATAGTAACAATTTAATTGATGTTCAACAAATAAAAAAACGATATAATACAGATAAAGACTTGATAAAGCTTGGCTTATTGAATATTAGATCCCTTTCTTCAAAAGCACTTTTTGTAAATGATATGTTCACTGACCATAAACTAGATGTGCTTTGTCTGACAGAAACCTGGCTAAAACAAGATGATTACATTACTTTAAACGAGTCTACACCCCAAGATTACTGTTACAAACATGAACCGCGTCCAAAAGGTAAAGGGGGAGGTGTTGCTACAATTTATAGAAATATTTTCAGTATCTCTCAAAGGTCGGGCTTCAAGTATAATTAGTTTGAAGTAATGGTGCTCCATATAACGTTATCCAAAGAAACAAGCGTTAATGATAAATCCTCTGTGATGTTTGTACTGGCTACTGTATACAGGCCACCAGGGCACCATACAGACTTTATTAAACAATTTTCTGATTTTCTGTCGGAGTTAGTGATGACTGCAGATAAAGTCCTAATTGTTGGTGATTTTAATATCCATGTTGATAATGAAAAAGATTCGTTGGGATCAGCATTTATAGACATTTTAAACTCTATTGGTGTTAAACAACATGTGTCAGGACCTACTCATTGTCGAAATCATACTCTAGATTTAATACTGTCACATGGAATTGATATTAGTGGGGTTGAAATTTTGTAGCAGAGCAATGATATCTCAGATCATTATCTAGTCTCCTGTATATTCCATATAGCTAAAGCTGTAAAGCCAACTTCTTGTTACAAATATGGTAGAACCATTACCTCCACCACAAAAGACTGCTTTATAAATAATCTTCCTGACTTATCTCAGTTCCTCAGTTTATCCAATAGCTATGAACAACTTGATGATGTAACAGGAACTATGGACTCTCTCTTTTCTAGCACTTTAGATGCGGTTGCTCCTTTACGCTTAAGGAAGATTAAGGATAAGAGTCCAACACTGTGGTATAATGAGCACACTCGCGCCCTAAAGAGAGCAGCCAGGAAAATGGAGCGCAGCTGGAGGAAAACTAAATTAGAGGTATTTCGTTTAGCTTGGCGGGAAAGTACCCTATCCTACAGGAAAGCATTAAAAACTGCTAGATCTGATTACTTTTCGTCTCTTCTAGAAGTAAACAAACATAACCCTCGGTATTTATTTAATACAGTGACTAAATTAACGAAAAATAAAGCATCAGCAGGTGTTGGCATTTCCCAAGAGCATAGCAGTAATGACTTTATGAACTATTTTACTTCCAAGATCGATACTATCAGAGATAAAATTGTATCCTTGCAGCCGTCAGCTACAGTATCGCATCAGATAGCACACTATAGATCCCCTGAGGAACAATTCCGTTCATTCTCTACTGTAGGAGAGGAAGAATTGTATAAACTTGTTAAATCATCTAAACCAACAACATGTATGTTAGACCCGATTCCATCGAAACTACTAAAAGAGCTGCTTCCAGAAGTCATAGATCCTCTTTTGGCTATTATTAATTCATCATTGTCATTAGGATATGTCCCCAAAACCTTCAAACTGGCTGTTATTAAGCCTCTCATTAAAAAACCACAACTTGACCCCAAAGACCTAGTTAATTATAGAGCGATCTCAAATCTCCCTTTTCTGTCAAAGATACTAGAAAAGGTAGTATCCTCACAATTATATTCCTTCCTAGAGAAAAATGATATCTGTGAGGAATTCCAGTCAGGATTTAGATCATATCATAGTACTGAGACTGTTCTCATTAGAGTTACAAATGACCTGCTTCTATCATCTTATCGTGGTTGTATCTCTTTATTAGTTCTACTGGATCTTAGCGCTGCGTTCGACACTATCGACCACAACATTCTTTTGAATAGACTAGAAAACTTTGTTGGCATTAGTGGAAGTGCCTTAGCATGGTTCAAATCATACTTATCTGACCGCCATCAGTTCATAGCGGTGAATGAAGAGGTATCATATCGATCACAAGTACAGTATGGAGTACCTTAAGGCTCAGTACTAGGGCCGTTACTTTTCACGCTTTACATGTTACCCTTGGGAGATATTATCAGGAGACATGGTGTTAGCTTTCACTGTTATGCTGATGATACTCAGCTCTATATTTCTTCGCGGCCCGGTGAAACATACCAAATTGAGAAACTAACGGAATGCATAGTCGATATAAAAAACTGGATGATGAGTAATTTTTTACTGCTAAATTCTGAAAAAACAGAGGTGTTAGTTATCGGACCTAGGGTCTAGGGTTAATAGCTTTGTAAAGGTTTTGTCAACGGGTTATTGGAATTAGACAAATTTATTTAGCCTAAAATATGTGAAAAAAAATAGTGAAAAAATGCATATCACCATGCATCTTTTATAGTTCTTTATTAGTTATTTTAAGAAGGTTTTGACATCCAAATATGAGTGAGTGATGTTAAAATGTATTCTATTTCTGTGATCAAAGATGAATTTTCAGCATCATTACTCTTCAGTTTTACACGATTATTCAGAAATCATTCTAATATGCTGAAAATGCAGGAAATATTCCTGATTCGTATTTTGTGTGTATTATTCAGGATTCTTTAATGAACAAAGTTTAAAATGAACAGTGTTTATTTGAAACAAAAATATTTACTCTCACTTCTCATCAATTTAATGGATCCTTGCTGAATAAAAAATAATTTATTAAAAAACCTCACTGACTGTAAACTTTAGAACAGTATTGTACAATACCATTTAAAGGTCTGGAGTCTATTTAACAATGAATCCTGAAAAAAAAAAGTTTACACTAAAATGTTTATTAGCACATCTTTTTTTTATATTGTCAATAATCAGAAATGTTTCTTGAGCAGCAAATCAGATTTATTTTTGAAGGATCATGTGACACTCAAGACTGGAGTAATGATGTTAAATTCAGCTTTGATCACAGCAACACATTACAATTTTAACATATTCAAATAAAAAAATAAAAAATAAAAAATCAGTTCTCTTGAATTGTAATATAATTTCACAATGTTATTGTTTTAACTGCTTTTGAGTTGTGAGTATAAGAGACTTCTTTCAAAGATGTAAAAATCCTACTGACCCCAGACTTTTTAACATTTGTTTAAATTACTGTATTGTCCCGAATATAAGATGACCCCCCTTTTTCCAGATGTACCTTTTGGAAAAAGGCTTTTTGAAATCTAAATCTTGTTTTTTTCTCTCTCTCTCTCTTTCTCTGTAAAACATTTTTCTTAAATTATTTTCAAATTGCATATTCTTCCTATTTTAATTTTTGTTTTGAAAGTATGGTAAATACTGGTAAAATGTTCTAACAATGACATTGAAAAATATACACTTTTTGATATACCATTGAAATAACAGGTAGCCCATCTGAATTATATAACATTTAGGCTATCCATCTCATAGTAGCCTACCAAAATTTTATCACAGTAGAAGTGAAATCTTATTGTAGTCTTCAAATCTGGGTATTGTCTTATGTTTTAAAATCACTTACAGAGGAAGTTTGATCCCATCAGGCTAACATAACAGTTACGGCTCGTGCCGTTGTAAGCTTTTCTTTTTCTTTTGTTTTCACTCGCGATCTTTACAACAGACATTACATTACATATTTCATGGCACACTCGTTTTATGCGTTTTTGGTGCCACCTATTGTTGTGGGTGTATTACTGACATGTAAGAAAAAAACATTGTCTTATATTCGGATGAATACGGTAGTTATGATGTTCCTCCCACTTCAATAATACTGTGGCATATGTACACTGTAAAAAATCCAATTAACAAAATGTTGAAAGGGCAAACATATTTGGTTACACTTTATTTTGATAGTCCACTTTAGACATTCTAACTATAAGTAACTTTGTAACTATGTGCCAACTAATTCTCATTAATTTGCAACTACATGTCTACTAACTCTCAGTAGGGTAGGTTTAGGGTTAGCAGAATAAGTTGACAAATACTTGTAAAGTTTCTGATAGTCAGTATGTTGTATGTTGTCGACCCATCAAAATAAAGTGTTAGAAGTTATTAAGCAGAGAGCCTACTAATACCCTTAATGACTGCTAGTTGACGTGTAGTTGCAAAGTTACTTACTGTTAGTAGAATGTTTAAAGTGGACTATTAAATAAAGTGTTACCAAATATTTAAGTTGAACTCTTTTTATTTCTTGTGCTCAGTTGAGAAGACATTAAGTCGGCACAAATATATTAAAATATTAAATGAATGTTTATTTTCAAATCCAGTCAACATTCAGAATTCTAAATGTTGAGTAAACTAATAAAAACAAATCCAGCCAACACTGAGATCATTCTGCACATGCATGAGCCTGAGTGACTTTGCGGGAGAAACAGCGCCGCCATCTTGTCAAGTTCACGAGTCAGGTAAGTTGCACTAAATAAATGTTATATTTTAGATTAAATTTAACGAGGAAATCATGCAACATATCCATTTTTTTTTTAGTGGACATTTAAAAAGTGTTTTATGAGTTGTATATCTGAAGAAAAGTGGATATAAGACAGTGTATGTCAAGTTCAGGCATCAAGTAAGTCAAGTGGCACTGAATAAATATTTGTACTTAACGTTATACTGCATTTATAAAAACGTATATTATAAAGGTGTAAATGTTTTATTTAAAATGTATATATTTATACACAAGCATACAACATAAATAAAAACACTGAATAAAGCCCAATTTATACTTCTGCGTCGGACCTACACTGTAGCCTCTACGCTGTAAGCTTTGCGTCGGTTTTAATTTATACTTCTGCGTTGACATGTAGTACACATGCGGCCTGCTAGTCCGCAGTGTCCACGGGCATGTTGCTGGTGTAACCCGCAGTATCATGGACAAAGCCGAAGAAGAAGCGGCTCATAGGAGAAGCCGTGACAGCTGCAATTAAATATCAGATCACTGCATTAAATCGTTATTTAAAACTACAAAAAGGGGATAACAACTGAACAGGAGAAGATGGCATTCTTTCAATCTCCACAAGGACGCGTACCACGGCAGATCAACATGGTTTGTTGCGGACAACTACTGATGTAATGCTATAGTATAATAAATGATAAGACGCTTGTTCTTTGCTTTGTTTTATTTTAAATAAGAAGGTGTAACATTAAACTATATTACAGTGCTCATAAACACACACAAAACTCAAGTGCATACGGAGGGAGGGGTTCTAGCAGACCAATCACAGCGCTTGTGGTCTGCGTAGAATTGACTCGCTGTTAGATTTTTGGAGAGGTGCACGTCAGGTATGACGTAGGTTACAGCGCAGGCCTGTGCGTCTCTGCGTAGGCTACGGCATAGGTCTGACCTTGTTTAATCCATAAAACACAATGTCAAAAGCTGTGTTACTATAATGAATTTGTCTCGTGAATGACGCTTCGTAACAGAAGTTCATCGTTCCGAACGAAAATGAACAACTGAATCGTTTCATGAGGCCGTTCAAAGCGTCTCAGTCAGTTCCCTAGGTAGTGAATCACTAGATAGTGCACACAAATTCCTGCACAGGGAAAGACCGTGGCTCAGTAAACACTGGGACAACGGATCAATCAATTTGTAAAACGTCACCATTGGTATTTATCAACAACAGGCAGGACCGTTATATTTTGATATTATTTTATGCTATTTAAAGTAACTTAGCCCTATAATATGAAATGTACATGTTCTATTACAAATCCAGTCAGCATCAATCCTCCCTGTTGTGCAATGGATGGATTTATGTAAAAAAAAAATAGTTCTGTTTCGTCACAAATTGACTTCATTAACTGATATTGATACACTGTAAGTGATTTAAAAGGTATCATTGGTTACACTTTATATTAGGTGGCCTTAACTACTATGTACTTACATCAAAAAATAAGTACAATGTACTTATTGTGTTCATATTGTATTGCAAAACACTTTTGCTGCTATTGAGGTGGGATATGGGTAAGGTTAGGGACAGGTTAAGTAGTATGGGTAGGTTTAAGGGTGGGTTAAGGTGTAAGGGGTGGGTTGACATTGTAATTATAAATGTAATTACAGAAATTAATTACAGATGTAAGTACATATAGGTATTTTTAAAAATATAAGTACAATGTAAAAACATGTATGTACACAATAAGTGCATTGTATCAAATGATTAATTTAAATTAAGTACATAGTAGTTAAGGCCACCTAATATAAAGTGGGACCGCATCATTTAATTTTTTTTAACTTAAAATGTACTTTTCTTTCTCCATCAGGGTGTGACCAAAGGTTTCATTGGTGCTTTGTCGTCACTGCAAGATTTCAGATGCAACCCAGTCAGTTCTTCCAAGGCACAAACACCAGACCGCTCCACTGCAACTACATACTGTGTGTACCTTCAAGACAAGGAGTTTATTGTTTTCATTCCAGGTAATGTGTGTAAATGTTTAGAGTGTTTACTACAATTTAAATGTGCTTTATTGTTCTCAGTGGCATCTACGCTAATATTAGTCTGTTTCATTCTTATTCCGAGCCAGCCAGATTCAGTCCATATCCAGATCAGATGTTGAATCAGCACCTAGAGATGACCTCTACAGCCCTGAATGTCAGCAGAGACCATGTCAGCTAGATGAGCTCCAGAGACAGATCCCCAGTGAAGACCTCATTGGCCATCGGGACAAGACCACGAGAACCAGACAAGTCCTCTGCTCAATCTGACCTGTGCAGGAATTAAACCATGCCATGCTGGTTTCGTCTGGCCAGAGGAGAACTGCCCCTCGACTGAGCCTGGTTTCTCCCAAGGTTTTCTACACATTTTCTGTCACGGATGGAGTTTTGAGTACTTGCCGCTGTCGCCTTTGGCTTGCTTATTTGGGGATGCTTGGCTGATTGCATAGACACTATTGGAAGAGAGCTGAACTGAATGATGATTTCATTGAATCATCAATGAATTGACTTTAACTGGAAAAATGACTTGTTAATGTCCTCTTGCATCATTAACAAACGATTTTCCTGTTTGACTGTAAAGCTGCTTTGACACGATCAGTATTGTATAAAGTGCATTATAAATAAAGGTGACTTGACTTGATTTTATATACTGTAACATCTGGTTCATTGTTTGTTTGTTTTTTTGTGACTTCTGCCTCATTTTAAATTGCCATTGTACATTGTTTTTGATCCATTAATGTGTGGATATTTTGGTTGGAGTAATCGAACTGATTATGAACCACGGACCGACCGTGGACCGCCAGTAAACAGTAATTATAAACCGGCGGCTCGTCAGAAGACCGCTGTCAGAAAAGCGGTAGCTGCCGCTGGTGGTCCGCTTGAATAACGATGAGCAAAATGCCGGTGAACCGTGGGTGGGGCCGCCGACTTTGCAACCAGTGGGCCGCCAGTGGTCTTACGTTAGCTGGGTTGGGGGGGACCTTTCCCTCTGGTGTGCCGTGGGATTTTTTTACATATCAAAACTGTGCCGCTGCAGAAAAAAGGTTGGGAAACACTGAGCTAGAGGACAGCTGGGGCTGCTACTGTCCAGCAGCCCCTGAGACCTGGAGTCGGCTGGGGAGGAACCGCTAAAACGTCGCTGCCTGCTTCTTACCCTCCTGGAACCTCTTGACGACAAAGCTCACTGCATCACCGAAGAAGCCCGAAGGAACAAGCAGGACGTCCAAAAGGAAGAACCTTTCATTTCTGACAGGTTCAACCAGAGATGCCTCTCCATGGCCACCAAGGCTGCCATGGAACGACCAATAGCTATGGCCGTTTCCTTAGTGGCCAGGAAAGACAAATCTGCGGCCCTCCACAGCTCCTTGATGTCATCAGAGCCAATTCGTTCAGCTTCATCCAGGTCCCCAAGCAGGTCAGTCTGGTATGCCTGCAACATCACTATGGTGTGCAGGCATGCGCCAGCCTGGACCATCACCGTAAAAAGCCTCAACCACCAAAGCCAAGGTTGTTATGAGCAGCTTGGTGGGTAGTGCCGGAGCCTTCAGGGACAATGCTGACTCAAGGGACAGATAGCTGTCAAGTGTCTGTTCAACACTGGGCATCGCCCCATAGCCCTGCTGCTTCAGCCCCAAAATGTTGGAATAGTTAGTAGCGATGTAACGTTATTATCAATACTATGATATCACGATAGCAAAGCTGTCTCGATATTATCATGGTCACATGAAAATATGAAACGATAGGTCTTCTGGGCAAAATGTGTAGTTTTTAAAAAATATATTTAAACTTCTTATTCTAACATAAATCCCTTCATCAAGTCTGTTCTTGCTGTGCGTTTCAAAGCGAAGCGCACAAATTGTTCTGGCGATCAGCTCGTGATCCTGTGTTTTCTGCACCTCAGAACAGCTCAGTTTACAGTGAATGAATGCAGTAAACTCATTTATTGCATGTGCTGTAAGTTTAGCGTGCAACAGCCACCAGTTATGCTTTATTTTCGAGGCAAATGATTACAGCATTTCACTACATTTATAGTGAGACGGGTTTTTGTAAGCATTTTCACTGAAGCTGGAGATTTCCTATAAAATAGCGGTATAAATGCAGTCCAAATTCAAAATATCTCTTTCAGGTGTAGAAATTAGGAAAGAAGTACTGTCATTTCCCTACTGTAGTGTAAAGCAAAAATTACATACCCATGAAATATTAATTTTGATTTATTTTACAGCGCAATTGTTTTACAATATATGGCTATTACTGGTGTTGGTTACTCGTTGGTGGTGTTATTATATTCTAATTTGTTTGGCTTCCTAAAACACCAGTGTGAATGTAATTTAGACTGAGACAGCATACCACAAATAAAAAGAGGGTTGAGTCCCCTTTAAATTCAGGTACAAGTCAATTCACTGACTTTTTTCTGACTTGAGTTTTCTTAGTAAAGAACATAGGTTGAAGCTCTTAATTTTGAACTCTCAAAGTGCATTAGAATACTTTAACTTTAAAATGTACAAAATTTTATTTTTTTTAAATATTGCAATAAATATCATATTGTGGACCCATTATGATCGCAATATTGTCATATTGTGAGATTTTGATATTGTTACCTGCCTAATAGTTAGACACATTAGGGCATAAAAGATTAGCAGAATATGGCATTTCCCATAATCTTGCAACCTAGGCTTGGAGATCAGGGAAGAAAGGAAGGCTCCTGCATGGAGGAGGTGACAGAGCACAGGAGGTGATATCACACATGCTTCAGGACGCGGCAATGCAGAGGCATTTCCAAAGCGTTTCCGACACAGTGCGAGTTTCTAAAGGGGAACTTAATGTTGGCCATTTATTTTCATTTTGTAAGATTTATTTTTGGTGTTTTATGCCTTTATTTTGATAGAACTGTAAGTTGAAAGGAAGCAGAGTGTGTGTGTGGGGTGGTGGGGTGGATCGGAAAAGGTCCATGAGCCAGGATATGAATTCGGGACGTCCACGAGATTACTGTTGCCAACAACATCTAAACATTCTTGAATCGAAACGTGAAAATTACTTAAGATATTAAGTATTATTTTCTAAAAAACATAGAACAAAATATTGTTAGTTTTTGCTTAAACAAAAAAAATCTGCCAATGAGAAAAATATACTGAGCAAGAAAATCAATTTTGCAGTGTAGCTGGCATACATAGTGCTAGAACAGGGCTAAATACCTCTGAAGACCTGGTAGTTGTTTTTCAGTAGAGTCTGGAGACCACCGCACTCTTTCTTTAGTGCTTGCAGAGAAGACTGGTCGAGGAGGTTGACTACTTCACTAATCAACAAACTGCCTAAAAAAAAGCAAGGAGGGGAATTAGAAGAGGAGGAGCAGAAGTGGCTTACTATTTATCACATTATCCAAAGTTTCATTTCTTTTCATTGTTTTTATTACCACACAATCCCTAACCTGTTTCAGGTTTTGAAGAAATAATGTACAGTCAGGCTGCCATCACTACAAAATAAACCCTGACAGGCTGACTGTACATTATCCCATTTATGGCATGGCTACTTTAATGAAAAATAAATGAATAAACAAATACATACATAACGATTTGAATTTAAATTATTTGAGAAGGAAAAGACAGATGAAAGATACATGAAATAATCATTCATATACACTGGCAATAAAACCTATCAAATAGTTTTTTCCACAAAAAAGGAAGAGAGAGAGAATTCTCTCATTTCCTGAACTTATTTTTTAGTTGCAATCTGTTATAGCCATTATCTTGATTGCCCATATGGAAACACAGTTGTTTCTCTAAAACAAAATCACTCAAATTCAACACTCCTGACATCAATCTGTGACTTAACTAAAACACCTTCTAAATTTACTGTTATCAATGATTTGCTTTCATTTATCAACTTTTGCACTGTCCTTTCTGAGATTGTTAGCTGATTTTTGATTTGCGAATTTATAGCTTTGTGCCTCAACTGAAAGCAGCTGTTTCAAGCATCTGATGCAATGAAGGCGCTTGCCAAAGAACCTGTCATGCCACAAAGTGAGAAGAGTGAGAAAATAAGTATTGGCTTTGATTTCCTGTAGAGGAATTGTAATGCTGGCCTGTGTTTTACAGTAAGCAAGACTTATTCAAAGTATTGAACAATGATCTGTTCATCTCTGGTCCAACAAGCTATAACAGGCCAAAGGGAATAATAGCCACTACTAGCTAACAATGCTCTAAAAGTCAACAATACATTACCATATAGATTGCTTTTGGAGGTAAATTTACACTTGAACATGGCATATTGCATTTCCTCAGAAACCAGACCTGAGCTAAGTACTGAAGTATTGAAACTGATCTCATAGTATCAAAAAGGCCCACAAAGTTTCTATACACAATCAATGAGCATCCTTCATAGACACACTTATAAGTAGCATCTAAAATCTCTCCTAGTACTCAGGGAGCACATTTTAAATGACTCTGGAATCTACAGACCGTAATTGTGTTGCCATAGCAACAAAGAGTAGACACATGGATTGCAAGACTTGATGTGTTGCAGACACCTTTTCCTGTAGCATTTGGACCATTTATTGCTCAAAGGAATGCAAGCAGAGCAACTCTCACTACCTTTTTCCTATAGGAAAGACATTATGCCATAAAAATTGGCTCTTCTCCAATTAATTCATAGAAAAACCTTTCTTTGAATGAACACACATATCTTCAGGTCATTGTGTATATTATTACTGTTCTTGTGTATTGTATACTGTCTTATGCATGCTTACGATAGATCACTAATTAAGATCACCTCACTCATACCATTTTTTGGTCTCTATAAAATCATCTTCGGATGATCTAATTGAGAGTGAATATTACATGTTGATACCTATGCAACATATTAGTATTCTAAGAATCTTTAATAGTTTGAATATCAACTTCCAATCCAGTTCATATACAAATTATCATGCTCTCAGACAAAAGGTTCAGCCTTTCTCATTGGTCAAGCCCATCCTGCGAGGTGTGGCTCTCCTCAGACCTTAAATGGCTCACGCACAGTTCTGCCTTCTTTTCTTCTGCAAAAGCTCTTCTGCTAAATCTCCGGATTGCTGCCCATGTGGAGAGCGTGCCCGGTACACAGGCGTGCCTGGTGGGCTCCAACATATCTCCAGTCTCCGGTTCTTTTCAGATACTGAGAAGATGAGGATGTGAGCTAGAACGCTTCTGGACCCTTAAGTTTTTGTGCCAGGCCTTGCAACCTTGACTTTCCATTCAACCAAAGGTCCTCGGACCTCAGATGATCTCTTTCTTAGCTCTTGTTCACTTTCTACCTGGAAGGAACTCCCAATCACCACCGAGCCAGAATAACATCTTTTGGAATTCATCACTCTTCAACCCGGAAGAACGTGATCGTGAGTCCAAAATCTTGAAACCATCAGGACTTTTCATCCGAGACTGCATTCCGGACACTCACCAACAACCAAGGAAGTGCAAGTATTGTACATGTGTGAGTGTATGTATGTTTGTTTAGATTAGTTATGTGTGTTAGCGTTTAGTTAATAAAAGCTGTGTGCAAAAATTACATGAGTTTCTGGTTCTGCCTTGCAAATTAATGTCCCTTTATGATTTTTGATCCTTACTACATGCTCTAATGCATTAATACTTAGGAAAGTATTTTCTGTGGCCTTGAAAATATCCTTTCTTAGAGTTGATATGAACTTACACTGAATGTTCGCTGGACGAACAGATCAGTTGATGGCAATTTAATTCTGCTACTGTCATATACTATTACTGTCAGCCGATATAAATAATTGTAATTAATCATAATTAATTGTAATTATTTATATACAATTCCCCTTTTGAGCCGATTTGCTACATCCCCGTGTTAACATGCAAATCCCCATGTTAACAAACTTCAAGACTTTAAAACTTTCAGGTTTATAACTGATCAACTTTGTAAAGAAATATATAGCTTTGGAGTTGGTGATGTGATGCTGTACAAACGCTTTCAGTGTGAATCCTCTCGCGAGTCTGCAGCTGCAGTGACGCTGTAGTAACGCTAACATGAAGCTGACGCAAAGCTCACGCTTATGGCGTTATGCAGGAGTTTGTTCACTTCCGGCAATGAAACCAAGTAAATTAAATTAGCACGATAATATTGCGTATCGGTGACCTCACAGGCTGACGATAGGACAATATGACAATTCAGCATATCGCCCCAAAACTAACAGCACACCGGTTTAAAATTTGTAATGAAGACATGGTTGAAAATGTGTTTATCTCATTTTCAATGTGTATATCATAATGTATTCTCTTGAAAATCCTTGAAATTCTCAAATCTATGTGGAATGCAAACTCCTCTTAGGAATTTCACCATTCAGTGTGAATTCATCTGAGAATATTCTTAAATAAGGAAATCTATTCAGTGATTGGTCCATGCAAAATCCAGTGTCGTCAAGCAAAATCCCATTTGTAGCACAGAAAAGTGTTGTGAATCATCAATTCAATTCTTAGCAGTGTTCTTGCGAGTAATTAGCAGGGGCTTGATAAATACGGGCCCAGATAAATAGAATCTGAAGACTACAGGATAAGCAAGAGGAGGTAGTGGTGGTACAGAACAACAAGCAAGGGATGGGCATTTTTCAAAAATATTGTATTTGAAAATTTGGGCTCATTAAAAAAATGAATATTTGTTTATTTAAATGACATTTAACGAGAAAGATGTTTTTTTTTAGTAATCAAGTTTGTCGTCACCATTTCTGAACAAACTTATGATTAGGCATTATACACAATGTTCTATAATGTTATGTTATATCTCAAGGTTTCCTTTTAGCTGAAAATGTGTGTAAACAAAAAAACATATATAAAGAACAAATTACCATTCAAGCTCAAGCAGAACAAATAGAAGAAATAAAGCAGACCATGCCAATTACAGTACAGAATGTACATTCACTCCAGACAGCCTATTTTTATCATGTTTATATTGTTTCACATGTTAATGTTGAGAAAAACAATAATATCTGCATGCTCGGTTGAAAGTTGGGAAATCATGTGATTTCTCATTGTGGTGGTGATATTATGATAACTCAGTTTCACCGATTCATTTTGTAAGATCAGTTAGTAAGATCATTTTGATCAAAGTAATTCCAAAGTTCACAAGGCAGAAAATAACATTCTGTGATCAAATACAATCAACTTGTTAACATGCACCACAGCGCCACCTATTGCAATTAGTTATAACTAACTTTTAGTTTGCTTAGGATTTATCATGGATTCTCTGCTTTACAGCCAGCAAAGAGAAACGTAGTAAAAATCAAATATTGGTTTTATTTTTCAAACAATTATTACATATCAAATATTCGACTATGTGTGCACACCCCTTGTAACAAGCAGAAGCAAGAGGTAAGTTGGACCATAAAAGTTTGCTTTTGTTACCAATTATATACCCAAATGAATAACAACAGAAAACAGAGAAAAAAAACAACAACTATATACTCTGGGTGGACCCTCTAAATCACTTTGCATTTGACAGGAGTTACAAATCGACTAATTTTTCTGTGAAATTCTACATTTATGGATAATTCTAGATAATTCAAGATAACTATATTCTCACTGAGATACCTCTACAAAAATACATCTCATGCATAAAACATAACAGCTAGGTACCATAATTCACATACATAACTACATCCAGGATCTACCATGAGGGCATTCATTTCTCTTTTTATCTAATTCTGTCTTTTTCTCCCAACAGTGAATTGAGTATTATTGTATTTAATTCCTTTGTGCTAGCTATAAATGAATTTAATATATGCACAAGCCTTCCTGAATTACAGTCTGAGGTGAATTTACTAATCAACTGCGATCTAATCTACTTTCTATGTAAAACAGGCTCAATACAGATTGTGTGTTATTCACACAACTCCCCACTACTTGTCTGGTGCAATTAACATTGTGCAACAACCACCCACAAAAAAGCGGACTGAAAATAATTTTAGTCAAAATTGATGCATTCAAAGTAATTCATCAAATGATTTTAGGAAAGTGATTAGTTGTCTGAATTGCTATGGTGAAGTGATGATGTACAGTGCCAGTAAAGTATGCCGGACTGTGGTAGCCTGATGCATCTTCCTACAACCCATTAATCAAAATTAATCTGCAAGGTCAGCATAAAGTTTTGGCCTATATTTGGACTGATGGACAGATGGATTAGCCAACTCCTTCAATGAAAACCAATGCAGGTATAGTATGTTTTAAAAAATCAGTGTAAGAAATTACAGTCTGCCCTGACCCAGATTCCACTCACACTCACACAAACGCAATAGATGTTTGATCATGTTCATTTCCCAAAATGGATTTATTATATAGAAGAAGAAAGTTAACAGTTATGTTGTTTGTAGGTAATTTGGGATGATCACATCCTGAGCAAATGGTGACCAACTGTAGAATGGGAATGTTTTTTCCTACAGTGCTTCAGTTTAAAGTTTCTACAGTAACTGAAATTGGTGTTGGTCTATTAAAATTCTGTTAAGATCCTTAAATAATTGAATCAGCATGGCATACTGTAGTGGCAGAGTTGTGTTAGACCTATTGTTTTCCTATCGAAAACAAACATTGTGTGATGAAGTAATCCTTATGAAACCAACACGATGTTCAGTCTATCCCGTCTGACTCATTATCTCTAATGTGATCCCGCCCTCGAGCGACTCACGCCGTTCATATGTAAATAGCCACGTGGGACGTGAGCACGTGCAAACGCCCAACACAAACAAAGAGACCAGATCCTCATCGCGGCTACTGTTCCTGTTCGCGCTGAGTAAAGGCAGGATTTCCCTCAAAAGAAGAACACAATTTCATCCAGAAGAGGAGCTCAATCTGATGAGTAAGTAATGTTTCTTTTTTGCATTAGTTACCGTTTTATTGTGACAAACCGTTTAATTCTTAGACGTGCTTTGTACTATCATAAAAAAAGAGAAAGAAATCTTATATCTGAGAAATTATTATTGTTTGGCACGTTATTAAAATCTATTTCTGAACAGAGTAGGCTATTAATAATAAACATGTACTAAACATTCTTAGACGTGTAGCATTCATCATGTTACAGTGTACACTCATATCACTTTTATTGTTTTATATAGAGCATGAAAACATTATCGCACTGTAAGAAATTTAAATACAGTGAATTGCCCATCATATTCAAAATATTTGCAGGATTTCAAACATTGTAGTCAGGAATTATAGTTTGGGAAAAACCCAACTATGATTTTGTAGTCATATAGTCTAGTATGTATGATTTTATAGTAGCTTATGATATGATTCTGTAGCCACAGACTCAAACATGCTTTGTACAATAAAACTATGTACTATACAAAATTATATTTTATATCTGAGAAACTAATTATTATTGTTTAGCACGCTATTAAAATCTATTTGTGAACAAAGTATTAATAATAAACATGGTCTAAACCAGTGATGGGAATAACGGCGTTATAAATAAACGGCGTTATTTTTTTCAGTAACGAGTAATCAAACGAATTACTGTTTCCCCCGTTACAACGCCGTTACCGTTACTGACAATAAAACGTGGCGTTACTATATTATATTAGCTGTATTTGACGTACCATAAGCTCTAGTGTGAAGCGCACGACTCGCCGTCGCTTTCTCTCACATACACGCACGCAAAGAAAGATACAGAGCAAGAGAGTCTTTCATAACATGCAGAATTGACGCGCTACATGTAAACGATATTCTTTGTTGTATGCTTTTAAGAACTGCCGGTTTCTCTGGTAGTGGGCGAAACTAACGCGCAAACGACAATCTCATTGGCCGGCGCTCACCTATCCCTGTTTTGATTTCAGCAAATCAATTCAAGCGAACGCAGACAACGTGATTAATATTCATGAACCCAGCAGCTCATTAATCCTTAGTGCGTTTTATATTGATGACAAATATGCATTCATACTTGGTTATTCTAATTACTAAAGTTCTATCGTCATATAATATTATATTATAATGCTTCACTGACTGATGCTAAGTGTCAGTAGATAAATAGTGTAGATTAATGTACAATGTTTTATAATAATAATGTATTCTTATTTAATTTAACATATTTAATATTGGGGGCTTTTTTTTTTTTTAAAGTAACGCAATAGTTACTTTCCCTGGTAATTAGTTACTTTTATAATGATGTAACTCAGTTACTAACTCAGTTACTATTTGTGAGAAGTAACTAGTAACTATCGCTAATTACTTTTTTAAAGTAACATGCCCAACACTGGTCTAAACATTCTTAGACGTGTAGCATTCATCATGTTGTCGTTTGGGAAAAACCCAACTAATAAATCTGTTCAAATTTATGTCACAAAATGGTAACTAATGCAAAAAAGAAACATTACTTACTCATCAGATCCATCTCCTCTTCTGGATGAAATCGTGTTCTTCTTTCGAGGGAAATCCTGCTTTTACTCAGCGGGTCTTCCAGAAACGAACAGTAGCCACGATGAATCGCCTCACTCTTTGTTTGTGTTGGGCGTTTGCACGTGCGCACGTCCCACGTGGCTATTTAAATATGAACTGCGCGAGCAGCGCGAGAGCAGGATCACATTAGAGATAATGAGTCAGACGGGACAGATTGAACATCATGTTGGTTTCATACAGATTACTTCATCACAGAATGTTTGTTTTCGGGACTTGCTTCATTTCAAAGTAGACACTTCACTTGCTTCATTTCAAAGTAGACACGTCAAGCTTTCTATAGATATAACTCCCACGTCTCTGTGTTGAGTATTTGCTGAGTTACAGTTCATTTTAGTGACACGTTTCTAAAAACAGTTTGCGGAGACGGAGAAGACAGAGAGCACACCCTGTTTGTTTTCTTATTTTTCCAAAAGCACAAAGTTGTGTTATTATTGTGAGTGTACACAAAAAAAGTAGACACTTAACAGTTTCAATTGATGTATAACACTTATTTGTGTGACCAAAATCAACAGAGTATTTTTAGTGTCTTTTGCACTGATCTTAAAAAAAAAAACGAGTTGGTCTCGCCGGCGAGACAGCTGACCCCAGAGGGACGACCAGACTGAGCTATCGATAGAGAAGAGCCTTGATTAGAGAGGTAAAGAAGAACCCAAAGATCACTATGGCTGAGCTCCAGAGATGCAGTCGGGAGATGGGAGAAAGTCAACCATCACTGCAGCCCTCAACCAGTCGGGACTTCATGGCAGAGTGGCCTGACGGAAGCCTCTCCTCAGTGCAAGACACATGAAAGCCCGCATGGAGGACTCCAAGATGGTGAGAAATAAGATTCTCTGGTCTGATGAGACCAAGATAGAACTTTTTGGCCTTAAAGGAACACTCCACTTTTTTTGGAAATAAGCTCATTCTCCAACTCCCCCAGAGTTAATAAGTTGAGTTTTACTGTTTTTGAATCCATTCAGCCGATCTCCGGATCTGGCGATAGCACTTTTAGCATAGCTTAGCATAGATCATTGAATCCGATTAGACCAGTAGCATCGCGTTCAAAAATGACCAAAGAGTTTCGATAGTTTTCCTATTTAAAACTCGACTCTTCTGTAGTTATATCGTGTACTAAGACCGGCGGAAAATGAAAAGTTGCGATTTTCTAGTCCGATTTGGCTAGGAACTATACTCTCATTCCGGCGTAATAATCAAGGAACTTTGCTGCCGTAACATGGCCGCGGCAGGCGCAGTGATATTACACTGCGCCTGAAAGTAGTCCCCAGCTAGGTAACTAGTTATAATATAGCTGGGGTCTACTTTCAGGCGCTGCGTAATATCACTGCGCCTGCCGCGGCCATGTTACGGCAGCAAAGTTCCTGGACACAGGCGCAAGGAGAGAAGCTCTACTTAAGAATTATTGGGTCTGATTTGGTTAACTTGAGAAAGATAACTGAGGTGACAATGGAAACTGAAGAGCATCTATTGTCATTTGCATCCAGATTGTGGGAAAGGTCTAGCTGTTACAGCAGCGTTTCAAATACATCTAAACAAAACATCATGTTTAAGTCTGCATTAATTGCACATGTGGGAAGCCATTGCTCTGCATACAGATGTAAATGCACCATGTGAGCTAATCAGAATCAGAATCAGAATCAGAATCAGAATTAGCTTTATTCGCCAGGTGTGCGCAAACACACGAGGAATTTGTTGTGGTTTTAGGGTGCTCCTGGTACATACATTCATACATACACATCTGACATGAGAACAGAAAAAACATTTAAATAGTAAGGCTTAACAATGGATAATAATAATAATAATAATAATAAGTATGAATCTGGAACAGTAGATTTATGTACAGATTTGTGCATTATTTACTATATATACAGCTGTATAAATAAACAGATATGTATGTGTATTTACATAGTACTTGAGAAAGAGGCAATAATTAAAGATGGAGAATGAATTACAGAACGCAGGTAATGATCCATGTGTTAGCTATTTAAGCTGGAGATGGCATGGGGGAAAAAACTGTTTTTATGCCTAGATGTTCTAGTGCACAGAGATCTGTAGCGTCTGGCTGAAGGGAGAAGTGCAAACAGGTTGTGTCCGGGGTGAGAGGGGTCTTTGATGATGCTACCTGCCCGTTTCTTCACTCTGGAGTTGTACAAGTCCTGAAGGCTGGGCAGGTGCACACCAATGATCTTTTCTGCAGTCCTAACAGTCCGTTGAAGTCGTCTTATATCTGATTTGCTGGCTGACCCAAACCAGACAGTTATGGAGGAGCACAGAACTGACTCAATAACAGCAGAATAAAACTGTTTCAGCAGCTCCTGTGGCAGGTTGAACTTTTTCAGCTGACGAAGGAAGTAGAACCTCTGCTGGGCCTTTTTCACAATGTAGTCAATGTGAGTGTCCCACTTCAGGTCCTGAGAGATGGTTGTGCCCAGGAACCTGAATGACTCCACTGCAGCCACAGTGCTGTTCATGATGGTGAGTGGGGGGAGAGGAGGGGGGTTTCTCCTGAAGTCCACTATCATCTCCACAGTTTTGAGCGTGTTCAGCTCCAGGTTGTTGTGACTGCACCAGACAGCCAGCTGCTCAACCTCCTGTCTGTAAGCAGACTCGTCGCCGTCCTTGATGAGGCCGATGACTGTAGTGTCGTCCGCAAACTTCAGGAGTTTGACAGAGGGGTCTTTAGAGGTGCAGTCGTTGGTGTAGAGGGAGAAGAGTAGTGGGGAGAGAACGCAGCCCTGAGGAGCTCCAGTGCTGATGGTGCGTGTGTTGGATGTGAGTTCTCCCAGCCTCACAAGCTGCTGCCTGTCTGTCAGGAAGCTGGTAATCCACTGACAGATGGAGGTGGGTACAGAGAGCTGAGTCAGTTTGTTCTGAAGGGTGTCCGGGATGATGGTGTTGAAAGCGGAGCTGAAGTCCACAAACAAGATCCTTGCATAAGTCCCTGGTTTGTCCAGATGCTGCAGGATGTAGTGCAGTCCCATATTAACTGCATCATCCACAGATCTGTTTGCTCGGTAAGCAAACTGTAGAGGGTCCAGCAAGGGTCCAGTAATGTCCTTCAGGTGGGCCAACACCAGTCTCTCAAATGACTTCATGACTACTGATGTTAAAGCAACAGGTCTGTAGTCATTAAGTCCTGTGATTTTTGGTTTCTTGGGTACAGGGATGATGGTGGAACATTTGAAGCAGGAGGGGACTTCACACAGCTCTAGAGATCTGTTGAAGATCAATGTGAAGATGGATGATAGCTGGACAGCTATTGTTTCATTTCCAAAATGAAACAATTTCAATGCAAATATTCAAATGAAAGTAGCAGAATATAGACATCAAGTTGCTGCCTTTGGTAGGAAAGAATGTCCTAGAAAATTATTTAATGGTTTCCATCAGTGACCAAAGAGATTTGCATGAATAAATTCGGAAGGTGTTTCTATATGTTATGTATGTGGAAAAGCTGGCCACATTGCTAGACATTGTCAAGACAATGAGAGACCTCATCAAAGCTTTGTCTGTCATGCATGTGGAAAGGATGATCACATTGTTTGGAGAGAAGTGGGCAAGATCAGGAATTTGTTTGTTTTGCATGTGGAAAGATGGAACACAAGACAGTGTCACTTTTCACACAAAAGAAAGATGGACTATCGTGAAGAAAGGCAGTTTAGAAACCAAGCTGGCACTGTTAAAAGGAAATGAGGAAGAAGCAATACACACCTTGACAGACAAAGCACTATACGAACAACATGACTATAGCTCATTCACAAGCAGATGCTGATGTGAATTGGAGGAATTGTTTTATGATAGTAGCATATTTTGGAAAAATATGTTTACTATCAAAATAGGGTGATTCTTTATCATTTGAGAAATGTGTTAATGGCATTTAAATTTAAATGTAATTTATTAGAAATGATTTGATTGTATTCTGTGATGAAATTTCTGTAGATTTGATGTTTTAAATGTGAGAAAATTCTTGTTCCAGATATAAGCAATGATATGTTGTCTGAAATGTGTAACCTCCTGGAGAAAGATGATCTGGTCATTTGAAGGACAAGGAGGACAGCAGAACTAATGAAGCCAGGTGTCTTCCACAAGAAAAGGGACTTCTTAAAGAACAGAGTGGTCACCAGAACTAGAAATCCAGAGACTTTCAGAAATGCAAGATCCAGATCTCCAGGTCTAAAAGATTTAGAAACCCTGAGATTCACTATGGCAGTGGTTCTCAACTCCAGTCCTGGGGGCCCCCTGCTCTGCACATTTTGCATGTCTCCCTTACTTAACACACCTGATTGAGATCATCAGCTCATTAGGAACTGAACTAACAAGCTGATGATCTCAATCAGGTGTGTTAAGTAAGGGAGGCATGCAAAATGTGCAGAGCAGGGGGCCCCCAGGACTGGAATTGAGAACCACTGCACTATGGGATGGATGGACCTGATGGAACTGCAAAGATTGCAACAACACCAGTGACTACTTCTAGAAGGACTTTTTCAAATGGAAAAGAATGAACAATGGAAAAGAAAAACAAGGAGAGATCAAACCATTTCAGACACTATGGACATCAGTCTTTCCCCTGAGAAGGAAAACAAGTGGGCAAAGGACATACCTACACAAAGAAATGCACAAAGACACAGACTCACTGCACATGACACTATAAAGAGACAAATATATGCACACTCAAATTCAGAAAATATATTGTCCACTAAATGCACATATGTGGATAAAGGATGTTCACACTGATAAAAGGGACAGAATGCACTAAAGAAAACACTATGTTGCCTATTGGTTGATGTTTTTGCTTCTTTGGCTTTTAGATATGTTGAAGTGTCATAACATTTAATGCATTTAGATAATACCATTTGCTCTTATGGTTCTTGAGTGCTTCTCTCCCAAACCTACACTGTGGAAAAAAAAAAAAAAAAAAAAAAAAACTACTCTACAGAAAAAAACATACTCGGTTACTAACATAACCTCAGTTCCCTGAGATACGGGAATGAGTACTGCGTCTGCTAAGATGCTATGGGAAAAAGTCCTAATTTTCTCCTAACTTGAAGCCTTTTTTCAATTATGCCGTGTAACTGCACGCCCATTGGTTTGTGCAGTAGCTTAAAGAAACTAACCAATGGCTCGGCGGCGGAGCTGCATGAGCCTATGGCAACGAAGCCCACCAGAATGGGCGGGGTCAACTGGCTATATAAGCAGGCGCTTCGCCACAGGATCCTCAGGTTACTTCGACTGAAGCGACAACTGAGTCACGCAACTACATAGTACGGCTAGCAATGCAGTACTCATTACTGCGTTAGCAACCGAGTATGTTCTTTATTGATACTTCACTGGTACTGCATCTGCTAAGACGCTATGGGAACCAGTGCAATCACACCGTGCTATGGTAGAGGAACAACTACACATATATATAACTTCCTTAAGCACCCAGTGCCGATAGGGAAGTATAACCCTCTGGGGTCGATAAATGTGGATACGTGTTTTGAGGCAGATTTTCCTGATAAGGCCGAAATGAGCTTGAATTACTTTGCCATTTTTGATCGTACAGATAAGAGCAATACATCATTCGAATCTGTAAGGGGTCTACTTTTATTTGTATACACTCAAAATAACAACTAAACTTTGTGCTTTTGAAGAATAAAGAAAACATACAGGGTGCGTTCTCAGTCTTCACTCTCTCCGCGAACTGCTTTTTGAAACACGTCAATAAAATTAACTGTAACTCAGCAAATACTTCACACAGAGACAAGAAAAATATATCTAAATATATCTAGAAAGCTTGACATGTCTACTCTTAAATGGAAAACAAATGATGAAAACAAATATTCTGTGATAAATTAATCCGTATGAAACCAACAGCAGGTCCAGTTTTCCGTCTGATCTCATTATCTCTAATTAGGTCACGCCCACGTGCTGCTCGCGCTATTGTTACTACAAATCTCCACGTGAGACACGCGGCATGTAAACGCCCACACCACCGTAAACAAAACAGCAACGCGTTTATCTCAGATACTTTTCCAGTTTTGGAAGAACACGCTGTGATGAATAAGCCTTGTATTTACCTCAGAAACGCGCTGAAAGGAAAAAGCCTTGTATTTACCCCCAGAAGACACGCTGCGAGGAAAAAGCTTCGTTTACCTCACAAACAGAACACAAGCGCAGCTGGAGCCGGCGGAGGAGATATTTTATATCGAGTAAGTAATGTTTCTTATTGGCATTCGATAATGTGTTGTGACAAAGTAGAACGGATTTACTAGTTGAACTTTTCCCAAACTATAACTCCAGAATAAAATGTGTGAAATCGAGTGCAATATTTTGAAATATGATAGGCAAACTTTTATTGCATTTAAATGTTGCACGACATGAGGATAGTTATATGTTCTATAAACAATGATATATAAGTATTGTCTACGAAAGTTTAGACCAATCTTTACTGTGAAGTAGCCTACTCTGTTTGCAAATACCTGCTCAAACATGTTTATAATAAGCTTAACAATAATAATTTAGTTTCTCAGTTATAAAATGTTGTTTTTGTATTGTATGATAATACATGCAAAGCATGTGTGCATCTATGTTATAAAATCACGTGGGCAATATTGGTGATTGCTAATGTAATAATATAGTTGCTCCTGATAAGCCTATCAACATGCTCACTAATTTATTTATTAATTTTACTTTATTTATTTTGAATAGTAACAATATGTAGGCCTATATATTATAATAACTATAATGTACCGTTTTTGCTGTACTTTGGATCAAATAAATGCAGGCTTGGTGAGCTGTGGACACTATTACCAGTCAAATTATTTAAACAGTAAGATTTGTAGTGTATGTATTGTCACAAGTTATTTTATGGGATAGTTATATGCATACACATTTCTTTTTTCCTCACATTCTTTCTTGTAGGAATTCCCTCTGTTACATACCTGACTCAATGGGTCATTATGGAGCTCATTATGCGGGTCTTTGTCTTCTCAGGTGTGAGTCACAGCATTATCCAGGATAATTCATCCCCTCTCGCATAGACCCTTTCTACTTAAAAAGTTACTTAGAAAATTTTAATCAATATATTGTTTTCTCTGAATGAGTGAGTTAGATTATTTTCAGATCATTTTGAAGCAAATATTCTAGGCTACAAGATCCAGTTCTCAAGTCTTGTGAACAAATGTTCTGTATGTGTTTTATGGCCTTATTTCAGTTACTTTAAAATTTTAGTTTTTTTTCTAACAGTGTTTAAAAAAAAAACAATCACGTACGTTCAAACTGCTCACATATTATTGTAGCCCAGTTTGTGCTGAATACAGTGTTTTTGGAATTTAGCCATTAAAATGTTTATAAGCAACTGAAAAAAGCACAAATGTCAGGGCATGTCAAAACTTCTCCGGGGCCCCAAAACATCCTCAGACCCCAGAGGGATAACAATAAATCTACAAAGTGAAAACAGGCTAAACTCACAGAGGTCATGCCCGGCCTGGGTGATCATTCCAGAGGACTCATACAGCCTCAGCACTCCACAGGCCGAGAGCGCACAAGTAAACCGACCTGACAAGTTTGTTACGGTTGCTCAGAGCTGGTTCTGCATAAAGCAAGTGTGTGCCCATTTAAGCAGAAAGAACCCTAGCCTGCAAGGCAGGAACGTCCAGGTTGTAAAAGCCTAGCCAGCCGCCGCACAAATCTCTGTGATGGACACACCACTAGACCATGCCCAAGACGAGGCAACGCCTCTGGTGGAGTGGGCTCGTACTGGGGCATTGCAGGCCCAAGGAAGAGTAAGCTAGCGTAACAACGTCAACTATCCACCTAGAAAGTCTCTGCTTCGTGACTGGGTGCCCTTTGGTGAGGTTTCCGAAGCTGATAAAGAGTTGTTCCGACTGCCTAAAGGTGGCGGAACACTCAATGTAAATCTTTAGCGCCTTGACAGGGCAGAGCAAATATAACTCCTGGTCCTCCTTTGAGGGAGGAAGTGCAGAGAGTGCCATTACCTGTGCTCTGAATGGAGAGCACCTTAGGTGCATAATGATGCCTCTGTTTCAGGACGACCTTGGAGTCGTTGGGCCTGAATTCCAGGTAGGTGAGGCTCACAGAGAGTGCCTGCATATTGCAGTGGCTTAAAGGGAGGGCCCTTCATGGCCCTCAGAACAGTGGGCAAATCCCATATAAGGACAGTGAAGGGTCGAGACGAATTCAGCCTCCTGGCCCCCCTCAAGAAACGGACAACTAAGTTGTTCCTGCCCACCAATTGGCCCGCTATAGGGGCATGGGAGGCCGCTATAGCTGCTACATAGACCTTGAGTGTGGATGAGGAGCGTCCCTTATCCAGAAGCTCTTGTAGGAAGGACAAAACCACTGATAAGTCAGAGGTAGACGGGTCTTCTCCGCGGTTTAGGCACCAAGTGGAGAAAACTGACCACTTATGGGCGTAGAGGCGTCTTAAATAATAGAGTTTAACACACGCTCCGGGAGTCTTGCATTGCTCCAATCGAGCAGCCAAAGGTGCAGAGCCCACAGCTCGGGCTGAGGGTGCCATATTGTCCTATTCGCTTGAGAGAGGAGATCCCGTCTCAGGGGAATGGGCCAAGGGGCTGCTACAAGCAGATGAGTCAGCTCTGACAACCAATGCTGGTTCTTCCAGAGAGGGGGTCACCAAGAGAACCTTGTACCCTTGTTCTCTTGTTACCTGTGGGATCAGGACGAATCGGGAGAAATGCATAAAGCAGGAGGTTGGGCCAGTCGTAGGCCAACGCGTCCCTGTACTTTGAATATTAAATTGGGCAGTGAGAGTTGTCTACTGAGGTGAAGAGGTCTACCTCCGCCTTGCCAAAGAACTCCGAGATTTTCTGAACCGTCTGCGGATGGATCATCCACTCCTCTGAGGGGACCTTGCTCCGTGATAGCATGTCTGCTCCTCGTTTCAATTTGCCCGGTACATGCGCTGCTCTCAGCAAACGCAAGTTGAGTTAAGCCCATTCCAGAAGGCGCTCTACCAGAATGAAGAGGCGCTTTGAGAAGAGACCTCCCTGGGGATTTATGTAGGACACCACAGACATGCTGTCCGTGCGGACCAACACGTGATGTCCCTTTAGGTCTGGCAGGAAGAACTTACAGGTCCAACACACTGCTAGCATTTTCAGGCAGTTGATGTGAAGCCCTTCCTCTGCTTTCGACCCATGGCTGAAAGGCGGTTTGCCGTCGCGCAGAGCTCCCCAACCCGTGTTAGAAGCATCTGTCAAAACAACCTTTCTCCTGAAAACCATCCCCAGGGCCATGTAAGCAGCTTTCTCTACCACAAAGGAGATTATAATGCTCTTTTACCCAACGCTGAAGTACAGAACTAACATTACATCTGAGGAAGACATATTGCTTTCGGTTGCTTAGTTTCTGTAACTTTGTATCATGGCTTGTGTGACGCTGTGCTGTAATACTGGGGTTCCCCTCATACGTCACACTCCAGGATTCCCCAAAGACACATAACCATCAACTAATACAGTGATATAAGACCTCAGATCTCAGAATACACTTTATTGATGATTATGCAAACTATATACAGGCAAGAAAATGAGGTCAGAAGAACGCAACGCGCTGCATTTTCGTTGCTTTCCCTTACCATTGATCTATAGAGTCAACAGTCCTACAAAGATATCACGATTAGTTTTAACAGTAAGCAAACACTTTATATCAACATTAAAAATGAGTTCAAAACCACCTAGGTGTATTGTTGCTACAAATGTAAACCGGAGAAAGCATTGACTGCGCTATCACACCCAAGGGGCCGTCTGACAATTCCACAGACTGGGTTAAAACGTCCAATGTATTTAAATAAAAATGACTTTTAACATTTAAAATAACACACTCTCAAATTGTAACGCTTGTATTGTTTATAGTGATTTACTACAGATGAGATTTTGCCAATACCTCCCATATGTACATTACACAATTATTAACATATAAAAGTTCCCTGGAAAGGTTTTTTTTTTTCATGTTCCAACAGTTGTAGTATGTTGCTAGATACAAAACTGACTTACTACAGGATATATTTTGCCAATATCTCCCTTACAGTATGTACAGTACACACAAACACATATACATATAATTTTTTTTTTTTTAACTACAGGCATTCACCAGAAGGGTTTTTCATGTTCCAAAGGTTGGGTAACTCGAAGGAGGGTTTACAGATCACGATGCAAGTGGGAGAAGTCTCATATTATGCGGATGACAACATTCAGGATGAACACTGTTCATGTATCGCAGGCTACGACTAAATTAATGGAGAGGCACCGAAATGTAGACATTTGTTTGTGTTTTTGACCTACACTGTACAAGACACGAGAACAGTCCGCTATTTAGGTTTGTATGTTAGCATGGACTCACTAACTTTAACGTTAGCTAACGTTAGTTTTAACCAGAGATACCTTGCTAAAGCACAAGATAACATTAACATTCTGCTTGATCAGATGAAAATTGTAACGTAATGAGTGTATGACAACCAGAAAATGAAACGTAATAAAAACGTAATAAAATAAATCTTCTTAGGATACCTGGAATCAGTGTTACAAGTACCCCAGGCACATCGTTTATCCATTTTTAAGCATAAACCCAATAAAACCGTAGCAAGCTACAGTAATTTCTTAAAGGAACACTCCACTTTTTTTGGAAATAGGCTCATTCTCCAACTCCCACAGAGTTAATAAGTTGAGTTTTACTGTTTTTGAATCCATTCAGCCGATCTCCGGATCTGGCGATAGCACTTTTAGCATAGTTTAGCATAGATCATTGAATCCTATTAGACCAGTAGCATCGCGTTCAAAAACGATCAAAGAGTTTCGATAGTTTTCCTATTTAAAACTTGAATCTTATGTAGTTATATCGTGTACTAAGACCGGCACGAAATGAAAAGTTGCGATTTTCTAGTCCTATTTGGCTAGGAACTATACTCTCATTCCGGTGTAATAATCAAGGAACTTTGCTGCCGTAACATGGCCGCAGCAGGCGCAGTGATATTACGTAGCGCCTGAAAGTAGTCCCCAGTTATATTATAACTAGTTACCTAGCTGGGGACTACTTTCAGGCGCTTTTTTTTTTAACCTGGTTTCATGTGATTATGTATTTAAATTATGCATGAATGTTCCCAAACACTATGACAGTGCGATCTATGTGTGAGATATGTGATTGTTGTCATATTTTCTATAAAAATCTAAAATACATGTTTGAATTGAAATGGATGATAAATACGCCTTGTATGGAATTAAATAGCAAGCACTTTGAGTGTCTTGTTCATCATATTTATATTCATATAAAAGCAACAGAACTGAAATTATATCATGTTTATCAGCAACACAGCACATGAATAGAAATAACGCAATATCTGCCTTTGATCTCGTTGGTATCTCCACTTCGAGAGGGCAGAACTCTCCTTCTTGACTGCGCTTATTTCAATCCTCCCCTCACTGCAGCCGCCTACTCTCACCTACATTTCAGGCGAGGCGCATCTCAAACAAGTCTAAATAGCTGTCATTGCATTAGTGCACTACTGAGCCGCATAATGTGTTTTCTTTAACCGATTTCTGAGGGAAACAGTGTGAAACCTTGCGCGTTCGTTCATCTGCTTAACTGTCGATATAGTTTGCATAATCATCAATAAAGTGTATTCTGAGATCTGAGGTCTTATATCACTGTATTAGTTCACTGTTATGCATCTTTGGGGAATCCTAGAGTGTGTCGTATGAGGGGAACCCCAGTATTACAGCACAGCGTCACACAAGCCATGATACAAAGTTACAGAAACTAAGCAACTGAAAGCAATGTATGTCTTCCTCAGATGTAATATTAGTTCTGTACTTCAGAATTGGGTAAAAGAGCATTATAATCTCCTTTGTGGTAGAGAAAGCTGCTTACATGTAGGCTATGGGAAACAGTGAAGATGTTGAATTAAACACACACAGTCAGTGTTTTCACGTTTATACTGGCTCGGATAATCAAAGCTTCTACTTAGCGCTTGCTCCATTTCTGCAAATCAGTTTTTGTAAATGAATGACTTGATCCACAGATGTCTTCATCAACAGCCGCTTGCGCCACCTGCTGGTGAGCGGCTGACATCAGCTGGAGATCATGCATCGGTGCTCTACTGCTATTCCTGCGGTTCCCAGATGTGCAACGCTGAATTTTAACCACTGAATGTGTGGCAACGAATTTGGAAAGTGAAATAAAATGACCGAAATGTGCCCGTCGAATATTATACATCGTATTTTTAATCAGACTGAATATTTTGGAAGTGAATTCTGGAAGGTGAATATGAATTATTGAATTTTTAATTATGAAAATGTGTGATACATTTTGAATTGAAATATTCACAGCTTAAATAAACAACTGTGTTAAATTCCAGGACCTAAAAATGCAAGCCCTGGAAATAAAAGGCATTAAATTGCAAGCACTGCTAATTACAATGTATCTTTTTTTTTTATTTGTGGAATTCAGCATGCTTTATGATTCAAAAACTATTGTCATTATTCTGCTTCCATATTTATCCATGCTTCTAGAAATTCCTCAATCTATATGCTATCTAACAGCTTCATGTTGCCTTAAGACATTTAATTTTAACGTGGCTTTAAGCACTATGCATCGTTAAAGTTTCACTTTCACCGTAACTAAGCTGTGATGTTTACATTGAATAATCATATGAGTTTACCTTATGGTACGGACCCAGAGTCTCTGTATCAGAAAGCGATAAAATGAGCATCTTCCATCCGAGGACTTGTGTTGCATTTCGGGGCAAAACAAAAAAAACCTTGTCGAACAACAATATAAAATGTGGGAAACTATTAATTAGTTATTCCGCAATTAATTGTACTATAAATTATACTACAATTGGAAAATACTGTAAATTGATAAAGTGTTCGGTGTGATGACGTTTAATGTCTCCGACAGTGACTGTAGTCCCATTTAACAACTTGTTAACAACTGTCTTTTTTAAGGCATGAAACAGTTTTAAAAAATCATGAGTGGGGTGTAACTGGTGTGTTTTATGTCGTAGAATAAAACGTGAAAGTATCATGAGCTCGTGTGAACCACAGATCTTCATTTAGGGTATTTAACCAAACTCCCATTCAAAAACCCATTGACTCTGGGACGATGGAAAAATGCTAACTTGCTTCTGGGTTTTTGCCTACAAAGTGGCATCGTAGTTCCATCACTCTATGAAAATGCCTTTCTATCGGTGCGCATGCTGCTCCTCACAGCACAGATCGTGAAAGCAGACTACAGTTTTTGTCATTTATTATAACAAACAGAGTGTAGACGCAATATAAATAATAGATTCAGTGTGCAGTGTAGAGAGCTTCATTAATCGGTCACGATGAACTATGATGACTGACAGAATTTTAGTGATTATAAAGGGAGTTTGCAAATGTGAAATAGAATTTATACATAATATATATTTATAACAGTTTTATACATTTTTGAATTTATACATAAGTTAATTTCATCAACTAAAATAATTCCAAACAAATCACAGATTAACCGCTGCGCATCTGCAAGCAAACACAGTGCTGTTTTGTTTATGAATGAATCTGCGTTTTTGAACAAATCTAGTGAGTCATAAAGGGAGTCATTGCTTTGTTCCTAAATGAATCAGCCATTTGAACGAATCGATTGAATGAATGATTCAGTGACAAAGACAGTGACTTGCTGCCACCCACTGGTGGTTTCAGTTTCATTTTTAAAGTATAAATTGAGTCATTTAAATTGTTTAATATTTCTATATTCAAAAATTTATATTTAAAACATTAATTTAATAACACTGTTATTATGAAATGCATTATTGCCACCTAAGACTTGTCAAAAAGTTTGAAATGCCACATTTGTTCTCTTCTGTGCCGTAAAGATGAATTTTTGATGCTAATTTCATAGTAACTTATTCTTCCTGATTATGTTATTATTTTAATTGAATTTATTGTTTAATTACATTTTTTGATAAAAGTTTATAAATCTAAATTTTTTTGGCACAAAAGATGGCATACATTTTATTTAGTTAGAGGCATTACATCGGTTAAAAAAAAACTAAGGAGTCAAATTAATAGGAAGGTTAATTACTGTCATTGATCAGTGTTCCTAAAAAAAAAAAAAAAAAAAAAAAAAAATTAAGTAGGAGCACAAGTGCTCCTGAAAAGAAATCTAAGCATAGAGTCCATAAAAACTAATTGCAAACATTTATGCAAAGTGTAAACTATTAAATATAATCTACAAATCATGCAATACTGTACCACTAAATAAGAAGTGTTTTGAGGGCTAAACAAGCCAATTAGAGACAATTACTAATCATTCTGATTTTTTATTAAATAATTCTTTCATTTCACTAATCAATCTCTATTTTTGTTTTTTAATTAAACACAAGGAGTCATTAATGATGCTTGCATTATAATGTGCAAATTCACATTTTTTTTACATTATAACGTGCAAATTCACACACAACGTATCTTTAATTTGGTCAGAATTGCAGGTGCCTGTCTTAATATCCAAGAAGGTTTAGAGAAAATATGAAATAAGTTTAATGTTATTATAGATTATAAAGGGTCTATATTTTATAGACCCCCCCCCCCAAGCTAGAGTCCCCCTAGTGAATTTTGACCGTTTCCACCACTGATTACAATATAAAACTTATGTGGAAAATACAAGACACAAAGCTATCAGCAAACAGAACAATTTGTTTCCTTTTCCATCTCAAAGGTAAAATTATGACCTCATCATGAGAGTACCCCTAACTGACAAGATAGAAATGCAATTTTTAATTATTCAATTCCTCCTGGGGGCTCTGAAGAACTGTTTATGACGAATTCATCAGAGATGCAAACAGGTGAGGTGGAAAAAAGATTAGAACATTGCCGGTTCGGGGGCATGCTCCACAAGGAATTTATTTTAAAAGATATGTGCTTTACATTCTCATTTGTAGTTACTTATAAGGTAATAAAAATGTTTTAAAAAATACCAAAAAATTTCCAAAACTAATTTTTCACAAAAAAATAAATGAATAACATCTTGTTGCCACATTTGACAAAAATCAAGACTGAATATATTTGGTAAAAATCCCATGTTATAAAAGATGAAGTGCTAAGCAGGCTATTTAAGACAATATAGGCTGATGAGAATGCAATGCTGACCTAAAATGCAAAATAAATTTTGCCTAAAATTTACTCACCCCCATGTCATCCAAGGTGTTCATGTCTTTCTTTTTTCTATTGAAAAGAAATTAAGGTTTTTGAGGAAAGCATTCCAGGATTTCTCTCCATATAGTGGACTTCAATGGGGATCAATGGGTTGAAGGTCCAAATTACAGTTTCAATGCAGCTTCAAAGGGCTCTACACGTTCCAAGCCGAGGAATAAGGATCACTGGGATCGTGTAGAGCCATTTGCAAGTTGCACTGAAACAATTTGGACCTTCAACCTGTTGTCTTCCATTGAAGTCCACTATATGGAGAAAAATCCTGGAATGTTTTCCTCAAAAACTTTTCATTTCTTTCCGACTGAGTAAAGAAAGATATGAACATCTTGGATGACATGGGGATGGAGGCCATGATGGTCAGAGGCCAATGGGCAAATTTGGCCAGGGTAACACACCCCTACTCTTTTTCGAAGGACATCCTGGGATTTTTAATGACCACAGAGAGTCAGGACCTTGATTTAACATCTCATCCAAAGGATGGTGCTTTTTATAGTATAGTGTTCCCGTCACTATACTGGGGTGTTAGGACCCACACAGACCACAGGGTGAGCACCCCTGCTGGCCTCACTAACACCTCTTCCAGCAGCAAGCTAGTTTTCCCAGGAGGTCTCCCATCCAAGTACTGACCAGGCTCGATCCTGCTTAGCTTCAGTGGGCAACCAGTCTTGGGCCAGGGTGATATGGCAACGGGTAATGGAGGGCTTCACCCTGGTAATCTGTGTAACGGGAGTGAATGTGATGCTTCTTTCGGGCCAAAAGCATTAAAGAGGGACTGTAAGAAATCATAATCTGCCCCGACCTAGATTCCACTCCACAAAAGATGTTTGATCATGCTCATTTCCCAAAATGGCTTAATTATAGAGAAGTAGTCAACAATTATGTTGCTTCTAGATACTTTAGGATGATCTCATCCTGAGCAAATGGTGACCAATTGTGGAATGGGCATGGGTGTGAGACAGTGAGGCCCCGTCCACACGGAGGCACGTTTAGCTGTATACGTTAAAAAAAATTGAACTGCATTGGTGTTTCGTCCAAATGGATCGTTTTGGGAGCGTGAAACTGCTTTTTTTTTTAAAACTGGGTCCCAGAGTGGATAAATCTGAAAACGACACCTTTGCGGTTTCGTTTGTACAGCCAATCCGTATATTTTGTGAAACGGTGATGTCATCACCCCACGTCTCGCCCCTAGTCAGACACTGCTACATCACATAACAGCAAAAACAACATGAACCAACACTGAACTATTGTCTTTTTATTAACTAACATTAACACAGACTAATAAATGTATTGTTCCATGTTTGTTTGCATACAGTGCGCAAGGTTTATGTGCATACTCCAAGTCTTCTTCTCCATTTTTATTGTATCTCTGTGGCAGAATTACAGCGCCACATTCTAGTCTGGCATGTATACTACATCGTTTTGTGTTGGTTTCGTGTGTACGCAGATATTTCTTGAGACGAGGCAAAAAAAAAATGATTGGATAGGGAAAGCTCTGGCTTCGTGTGGATGTGGCCTGAGAACCACCTCAAACAATGGGGTCCAACATGGTACAACATGCTTTGTCATTGCTATTTTGCAATAAACATCATAGAGATCTTCCATGGCCTTATTTTTTCCTACAAAATCCATTTTATGAAATGTGCATGACTATATAGTAGGTTTGAATATATTTGAGCATGAAAACACAAACACACAAAAAGTGTCATTGTTTGAAATTAGGGGTGAACCTAAGAACCAAAATTGTTTTACAATTTAAAATTAAATGCATTAATCTGGTGCACTTTGGAGCAAAATTAGGAGCTCATACGTTTTTAGTGTTCAAATAGAAAAGAATGAAAAATTGTCTTTGCATTAACTTTTTTTTTTACCTGGACTCGTCATTTTAGTGGCGATAGCATCACAGTTAACATTGTATTAACAATAGCTAAATTTTCATCCTGTTTCTGCATTGTTCTGTTATCAAAGTAAAAAGTAAAAACATTTAAAAGTTATCCAGCTTGTTTCCATCCAATTTGTTGTATCGCAAAAAATCTCCCCTTGAGACATTTTGCTGATATATAATCGCAAATGTGAATGTATGTATTTACTTGCATATAATTAAATTATGAAATATCATCAGATGATGACTAAAGTGGTAAGATTGGGACAGTAAAATGTTCAGTCTTGCAAGTAGCAACAATCTTTAAAGAGGTAGTTGACTTTTTTTTTTATTAGGCCTGATTGTTTTTATGGGGGGCAGTCTAACGTGTTAATGCTTTATTTAAAAAAAAAACATTATTTTTCACATAATTTACCTTTATTCCACACCACTCTGTCTTTTCTCCTATAAACACACTGATCATTGCCTGCTTTTATGAAGCCCCTCCCTCAGAAATATGCAATGGGCTCAGATTGGTTAGCTGGTCCAGTGTGTTGTGATTGGCTAAACCGCATCTAAACGTCCCGCCCCTCACCTCAGCGGCATATGCTCCGGTTGTATTGTAAACAATGGCTATATCAACTTGAGCCCGATTGAGACCCAAAGAATATTAATGAAGAGGATTGCGCAGAACCTGTGCAAGCACGGCTCTTAATGGTAAGGCTTTTGTTTGTTGTTGTCTCATACTTTTAGATACGCTGTTATTTGTAAATGCTACCGCTTCTGTTAGCTTTTAATATACGGTTTTATCCTGATTAAAGCTTTAATACAGCACGGCAACCGCACGCACATCCATGTATAACGCTTCTCATAGCTATGTGAAAATAAGTGTATAAATGGAACAGTTCATTGTTGGAGCAGAGCTGATGAGCTGAGAGAGAGAGAGAGAGAGAGAGAGGGAGATGTAGAGCAGGGCGACACGAGGAACAGGATTGAGAACCTCTGCTTTAGAACATTGATTTTGAAACTTGTGAATCCATTAGAATCATTAGAAGACAGAATCGCGATTCATATACGAATAGATTTTTACGTGCACCCCTAGTTTTCTTCCTTTTCTCTAAAACAGTGCAGCATGGCCTCGCCCCCTTTGTTGCATGTTCCCGGGGGCGGGGTTTGTCTGGTTTGCGATGTCACAAACCCAGGAAGTAACTCGTTGTAGTCCCTACGAGCCATTTTTGTAGGCATTAAACTGCCAGAATTTTAAAAGACAATATCTCCGTTTGCGTTGAACTTTCAGTGCCGCAACTTTGCAGATATTGTTTATGCTCAAACAGCAACAATACACATTAACTGACATTAAAAAAAGTGAAATCGCAATCAACTACCCCTTTAATGCAGGCTACTGTTTAACAAGCAATGAAGCCTGTTTTGTTCAGACGTGGACGAGAACACAGGGATTTACATGTTCAGATTCATTCTATTTTTAGTGTTCTGAGGTTTTAAAAGGATGCCATTTACAATTAAATGAAAGAACTTCAGAATACATTGTGCTAAAATGCTCTGAAAAAAACCATCAAAAACATCACGTTGTTGTTTTATTAATATAACAGATTTAACACACCTTTAAACATTACAGGGAAACAGTGCTTTAATGGGAGTAACACTATGAACATGGATGCTGCATGTGGTTTTTCATGTGTCAACATATTTGCATTAAAGCAATTTGTCTCAACACTTGAGAAATTGTACTGATAAATGGTGTTTTCAACAGCTAAACTGGTAAATATTTTGATGTGCTAAACCTTTTTTTTTTTTTTTTTTTTAAATATATAAATAAAAATCAGCTAATAGTGTTAGACCAATTTTTTTTTTTTTTACAGAAGCTTTGTTTAGTTAGTTAAATAAAATGTAGCTATATATTTATATAGCTAAAATATTTCAAACTCAAATCAGTATTTTTTGTGTAATTACTTCTGTGGAAAGCAGTTGTGTAATTGTCACGGGTGGGGAGGAACGAAGTCTCAAATGCTGGCAAAAAGGAAGCTTTTTTGTTTATAAATTACAAAATAAACAAAAACACAACTGAAACCACCCCGAAGGGGAAAAAGCCAGAGTAAACGCAAGCACTGAAAACAAGACATACACGAGGCACAGGGCAGACATAAGACACAGGCATACCTGGCACAAAAGTGAGACAAACGAGAGCAGAACAGAAAACACAGGGAGCTTAAGTAGGGACGGCAATCAGGAACACAGCTGGGGCAAATTAAACAATAATGAGGTGAGTGGAGTTTGGGGAATTAAATCCGGGAGACAGTGACCTCTGGTGGTGAGAGGGAGCATCGTGGACCCGGATTCATGACAGTAATAAGCAGGATAATGTACATCCAGCTGGTTATCATCACAAAATAAACCCCTTCAGGGTGATATAAGACCTGATCATTCCTGTAAGGTTGAGATGCGCGGATCAGCTGTAACGTCACCCGAATACGCTATTAAAATTGATTCATCCACTACTCTCCACGTACCTGAAGCTATGATTTTCTCTGATTTAGATATCTGCACCCTACCCCCACCCGACTGTCACATTGCAATTAATCTAAGTCTCAGCATAAAACACAATGACATGGCAGGCACATGAAGAAGGGGATGTTTTGGGGCTCGGGCCCCTACCTTTTTCAAAATTAAATAAGCCCCTCTCAACAATTCGTCGCCTTGGAATTATAAGGAATTATTATAATTATATTATATCTGCATTCTGAGTGGTTTTGAGATATTGAGCTTCAAAGTTTTTGCATTCCATATAGCAAAAATGATATGGGGAACAATTCTCTTTCCTACATGAAAATGACAGAGACCCTAAATGTATGCTAAATGTACAATATCAAAATCCTCTCAAATTTTTAAATGATGATTTTTGGAACAGGTCAAATGCAGATAGAACCTTCTAATTCTAATAAGTCATTTTCCGCTTGGAATTATAAGGTTCTATCTTGCAAAACATTAACTGAAGCAACAGTTTTCAAGAAATACAAATAGTTTTTTTAGAATGTGTTTTGAAACATAAAACTAGTGTTGTAACAATGTGTCAACATGTATGAGAAAGGTAAATTTAATGCTTTCTTTATCACATTTATTCCATATTTTAGGACAAAATTTTTTCTTAGTTAAGATTGGCACAAAGGGCAATACTAAATATTTTGTTCAGTGCTAATGTTAATTTTAGCTAGGATTATAGTGGGTAATTAAACATTACTGAGGGAACAGTTAAGGCAGCTAACGTTACTCTAATCCATCTGACCAGGACTTTATTCCACAAAAAGCGGGACAGGGAAAATGGCATTCTCTTTAGATCAGTATAGCCGAGATAACATGCTGACGTTTATTGTTGTAATTAAGACCCCATCATTTAAATTGTTAACTATTTGATATTTAAGGCTTAATGTTGTAAAATTTAAGACATTAAGACCTTAAACTGCATGAATATTACGCCAATCATTACATATTCAGGTCTTTAGCGACCCAGACTTATATCCAGCACGGATGGATCTCTAATTACTGCAATAGCAAACTCTCCTGATATTTTAACCCTATGGGGTCGACAAACGCGTATACACGTTTTGAGGCAGATTTTCCTGATAAGGCCGAAATGAGCTTGAATTACTCTGCCATTTTTGATTGTACAGATAAGAGCAATACACCATTTGAATCTATAAGGGGTCTACTTTTATTTGTATACACTCATAATAACAACTAAACTTTGTGCTTTTGAAGAATAAAGAAAACAAACAGGGTGCGCTCTCGGTCTTCTCCGTCTCCGCGAACTGCTTTTTGAAACACGTCACTAAAATGAACTGTAACTCAGCAAATACTTCACACAGAGACATGAGAAATATATCTATAGAAAGCTTGACATGTCTACTCTCAAATGAAGTCTTACCAAAAACAAATATTCTGTGATAAAGTAATCCGTATGAAACCAAGGACATGTCCAGTTTTTCCGTCTGGTCTCATTATCTCTAATTAGGTCACACCCACGTGTAAATGCCCACACCACCGTAAACAAAGCAGCAACGCGTTCATCTCGGATACTTCTCAGTTTTGGAAGAACACGCTGTGAGGAATAAGCCTTGTATTTACCTCAGAAACACGCTGAGAGGAAAAAGCCATGTATTTACCCCCAGAAGACACGCTGAGAGGAAAAAGCTTTGTTTACCTCACAAACCGAACGCGAGCGCAGCCGGCGGAGAAGATATTTTATACAGAGTAAGTAATGTTTCTTATTGGCATTCGATAATGTGGTGTTGTGACAAAGTTGAACGCATTTACTAGTCGAACTTTTCCCAAACTATAACACCAGAATAAAATGTGTGAAATCGAGTGAACATTTTGAAATATGATAGGCAAACTTTCTTTCTAACCAATCTTTACTGTGAAGTAGCCTACTCTGTTTGCAAATACCTGCTCAAACATGTTTATAATAAGCTTAACAATAATAATTTAGTTTCTCAGTTATAAAATGTTTTTGCATTGTATGATAATACATGCAAAGCATGTGTGGATCTATGTTATAAAATCACGTGGGCAATATTGGTGATTGGCTAATGTAATAATATAGTTGCTCCTGATAAGTCTATCAACATGCTCACTAATTTATTTATTAATTTTAGTGTGTGTGTGTGTGTGGGGGGGGGGTGCTTTATTTATTTTGAATAGTAACAATATGTAGGCCTATATATTATAAGAAATATAATGTACTGTTTCTGCTGTACTTTGGATCAAATAAATGCAGGCTTGGTGAGCTGAAGACACTTCTTTAAAAAAAAACATTACAAATCTTACTGTTTAAATAATTTGATTGGTAGTGTATGTATTGTTACCATGTTTGCTTTGTCTTTGTCCGTTCATTGTGTTGCTCACGTCGGTTTTGTGTTTTCTCATGCAGTTTCTGCTGTCTCCCGTTTTCCTGGGTTCCAGTTTCCTGCCACTGTTTTGGATATTTTGGATATTGCACCCACAATGTCTTGACTCTTCTGTTGTTTAATTGTTTGTTCCTAATAAACTGTTTAACTGCACTCGCAAGTGAATCTCAAGTTATTTTATGTGATAGTTATATGTATACACATTTCTTTTTTCCTCACATTCTTTCTTGTAACTCTCAGTCAGACAACTGACTCAATGGCTCATTATGGAGCTCATTATGTGGGCCTTTGTCTTCTCAGGTGTGAGTCACCGCATTATCCAGGATAGTTCACGCCCTCTCGCATAGACCCTTTCTACTCAAAAAGTGACTTAGAAAATTTAAATCAATATATTGTTTTCTCTGAATGAGTGATTAAGATTATTTTCAGGATCATTTTGAAGCAAATATTCTAGGCTACAAGATCCAGTTCTCAAAAGTCTTGTGAACAAATGTTCTGTATGTGTTTTATGGCCTTATTTCAGTTACTTTAAAATTTTAGTTTTTTTCTAACCACGCATAAATGTCTCAAAAACACAATCACGTACGTACATGCTGTTCACATATTATTGTAGCCCAGTTTGTGCTGAATACAGTGTTTTTAAACTTTAGCCATTAAAATGTTTATAAGCAACTGAAAAAAGCACAAATGTCAGGGCATGTCAAAACTTCTCCGGGGCCCCAAAACACCCTCAGACCCCAGAGGGTTAAGAACATAAAATAAAATTTAAAAAAAGAATAAAATAAGCATACTTTCTAACCTTTTGAAACTTAGAAGGGTTTGATTTGAGCAGATGATTTTACCATCACTGCCATCATTAGAGCGTATTTCCCCAGTATACATTTAGCATCTGGCTTATATTCACGACCTCAATATATTCTCAAAACTATCATTTTCCAGCCTCTTCAAAAACAACATTTTGATCGCTATTCACCACATCACCATCAAACGACAGTGACACTTATATTTCATTATGTGCAGTAATTGCTCTGCAGTAAAGCCATTCAAGCCAGTTCAATTTTCACAGATGTTTATTTGTTTTATGCATGCGCTAATTATGAGTGAAAAATCACGTCATTATTATGTTTTAAACAGTGCCACTTTGTGGAATAAAGGTGAATTGCACTTATTGATTATGCAGACACGTAATTATTGTTGTTTAATGTTTAATCTTCCCTGGTGTTATGAAGCAGCCCTGCGACATGACAAAGAACGTTGATCCTGATAGGTCCGCTTACTTACATTCTAAGTGCTGATTGGCAGATTCACAGATAGAACCTTATAGAACCAAGTTATAGTCCGACTTTGTAGATAGAACCTTTTTGATTTATAAATAAAAAGTCCTAAAATGTACAAAACTTTTTAAAAACCATCACATAATGTGAATAAGTTGTTACAGAATAAGAATATGTGAATAACTCAATTTTGACAAAAATGTCAGATAGAACCTTATAATTCCAAGGCGACGAATTGTCAACAATAATATTGTGGTCAATAAAACAAAATGTATATGAATTGGAATTAATATACAAAATAATTATTCTTACCTCCTGTGTTCCAAGCATCACCACAATTGCTGCTCTCCATGTTATTCTCAGTCAGACTCAACAAGGCCTTTGCTACCCTTAGAACCATTTCATTCACCAAATCCCTCGGAAGGGATGTGCAGTTCCTAATTGTCTCTGTCTTTTCTCTTGGTTGGAAGCCATTCACCCAGTCATTCGCAGGGGTTGAAATATTCTGTCCATCGTCATTGTGATTAGGTCTATAATGGTCACTTTGATTGACATTCATACTGACCCCTGAGTTTGTGAATAAAGCCTCACGCCTCCTGATATAATCACTTCGTTGCTTCTCTACAAGGGCCTCTTCGGCCTCTCTGTATTTCCTTCCTTTGCCTATAATGCATACCTGCAAAAGAGATAGACACAGCAGAATGAGGCTCTCATTCATAAGTCACTGCATTTATCACTGTATCATTCATTCAGCCAATTCATTCAAAAGACTGATTCATTCAGGAAGGAAGCATTTGACTGTCTTAACCCTCTGGGTGCTCCTTATTTGAGAGTCACACTTGTGATCTTCACGGTCAAAAGTGACCGGACACCTAAAATGTAAAAAAAAGTGGCTCTATATAAAAGGCCTATAAATTCTCTAATTATTTTTAGACATAACTTTTTATTAAGTTGTGGGTCTGGATATATATTTAGACATTTTCAAAAACAACTTTTTGTAAAGGTTTAAATTTTCTTTTGGCTTGAAATGTTGATTTAAAGCATCAGTTTTTTAAATTATTATTACTATAGTCAAACCTGAACACAGAGAAAGCATTTTGTTACACAAAATATTAAAATTCTATAAAAAGTAATGAAAATGAACAGGAATGTTTTATCAGAGTTTAATCCTTCTGGGTCTGATCTGATTTCAACCTCTTATTTCAGTTTTCTGAGTTGTTATGGCTAAATTCACTGAATTTTTGTGTTTTTGTCAATTTCCCATTCATTTCCTATGCTCGGTCATTTTTGACCAAAGAGCACAAGTGTGACTTTTTTTTTTTCCGACCCCTTAGCCTGCTTGAATCAAGCCCTCAATTTTTTTGTGTGTTCACATTCCAAATGCCATGTTTCGTGCCATTTAAAAAATTCAAAAGACAACATTTTTTGGTCAAAAGTGACCGAAGAGCACAGGACAGTTCACCCAAAAAAATAAAAAGGATTCAGAAGTCAGGATTCAGACTTCTGATTCTCCTTTGAATCAGACTAATTCCTGAAATGTTACATTAAAATATTGAACTTTAATGATATCTTCAACACATTTTATGTTGGTTCCGTTTACCCTGGGGGGTTATTGCTGCTCCCTGCTCTTATCCATGCTAGGCTGCATGGATGCGCAGAGAGTTCTTGCCCAGAACCGAACCATACCACCAATCTTTGACAATAGTGGTCCTGACAGAGATGGGTATTCATCAGTTGCTGGTTTATGGAAAACAGTGGTAATGTGAATGAGGCGCCCGACTGAACCCATAACTGATTGCCAATTAGAGAACCTAGAAAAACATTGGGATCCCAGCTTCTTGCTCACAGCTGTGGTACTCATATTGGTCACTGCTGGTTGTACATTTACATCAAGTGCAGGATTTAAGAGCTTGAATGTTTCCCTCTCTGGAGGGGTAAAAGTGTCTGCAAGGAAACTGGGGCCCAAAAGCCATGGGCTGTTTGCGAGGCAGGCTGCAGAAATGGACCTTGTGGCAATATCTAGGGCAAAATTTTTCGATATCAATACCGATACCTTGACTTTGATACTTTTTTTTATACCAATTTTATGAAATTTTTTTTTAACAAGATTACATTATCTCAAAAGAAGATAATTTCCCCGTTCACACCAAGCACGATAACTATAAAGATAACGATAAAGATATAGTTCTAAAACTTTTCAATATTAAAGAATAGCACAGAGTCCACACCACAACTATAACAATAAAGCCACAGAGAAACGATATCGTTGGAATCACTTTCAGAACGATTTTTTCCAGCTGATGAAAGATACAAACATTGACATCCAATCAGAATCCATCCTGCTATCATGAACTGAAGAATTTAAAGCGGCAGATGAGCTTGCGTTTAGAATAAACAGGCGATATAGTTCACTGGTGTGGACACTAATATCGTTATCTTTATAGTTATCGTTCTTGGTGTGAACAGTACTTCATACACACTGATAAAAATGATTTTGTGCTGAAGTAAATACTACATAACAACAAATGTAATTTCTACATGAAATTATTTAGTTCAGGCAAGAATTTAAAAAAAGGAGTAAAATCTATATTAGTACTCAATTTATGCTTGTAGAAATTAAAATTTGAACTTATAAGTATATTTTACCTGAAATTGTTTGTTATGTTTACAAGGATTCTTTAAGTAAATACCAAAGTTATGATACCGTTTTTCCCATCATGCACTGGGGCATGAATAATTAAAAAGGTTACACTTTTCACTGTTTTTGAGTTGTATTTACACTGTTTTATGGTAGCTTTTGAGGTTAGGTTTAGTAACTTACTATTTTGTGACATATGGAGTTCATTTTCTACTCAAAATGACCCATTCATACTCAAACAATAACCACTGATTGTTACCATCATTATGTATGGTGTACCAAGTATTGATGTCTCTGAGTTCATTTGAACAATTTTATTGAGTGGACATATTATCTTAGAAAAGATAACAAGCTGTCTACTTGTTTATTTATATGTGCGTAAATTAACCACGTACTTTAATAGCATGGTTATATTTAGTGCTATGTTGTTTGAGTAAAGTGATTAAGTGAAATGTACTTGAAAATGGCCGATTTAACTTAAAATAAGTACGTCGAAATTACTCATCAAACTCTATCTGGCAATGTTAAATTTACTTATTTTCTTTGGTAATTTTAAATAAGATAACTAGGATTATTGTTTAGTAAAATATATAAACAAACAGTCAATACAATTTACTGGGAAATTCCAAGTAAACTTTACTTGAGATTTTCTAATTAAAGCTACAGTTCTTTGTGTTTAGTTTTTACTTGGGAATTCTATTGAAATTACTCACATTTTCTAAGTGAAAAAACTTTCCTAAATTTTTTCAAGTAAATCCTACTCCAAATTTTTTTCAGTGCAGACTCAAAGACTCCTGAGCCACTGCACAAGGAAACAAAATATATCCAACACAATAAATTAGTGCAAATAATTTTAATAAAGCTCAAATAGTTTTCAGTTTACACATCTGTTAGGCTACATTTACACTATAGTGCATGTTCGCTTTAAAATGCATAGCTCAGACAGAATCCTAATTTCTGTTAATTTTCCACTAATTTACTGATATGCATAAGCACCTTGCAGCACTGTCTGGCGGTATGTATAACGTTATATGCTTTCTCTCTTCCGCAATCGCTGTAACTTCTGACTCAAAGGACATAACATTTCAGCAACATCACATGGACAAAACACACATTAGACGACAATCGAAAGTTATTACAAACACTCGATGGTGGTTTAAAGTGATTTTTGAGTATAAGCGGAATATAAATCTTATTTATTGTCTTATGTAGCATGATGTTACAGTGTGCATGAATGTCACGTAACGCGCACTTTCGGTCGTGTAGTATGGACGGAGATCTTTTTTTGAAATGCCAGTATGGACAAGGATCATTTTCATTTTTAAACAAAAACACGCCAGTCTAAACGTAGCCATACATCTAGGGGTTGAGACGCTTTCATGCTACAGCCTCATGCGTGAGCCACATGTCCTGTAACCGCTGAAAACTAGTAGGTCTGTTCGAGTTGACACAGAGCTGTGCAGGACCGATAGAGCTATTGAGAGCAGACTGCTTTGTACGCTTTCGAATAGCTCTCGCGCAGAGGCGGACAAAGTACACAACTTCATTACTTGAGTGAAAGTACAGATACTACTGGTCAAATACTACTCCACAACAAGTGAAAGTTGTAAAGACAGGTTTTTACTTAAGTACTTCTAAAATCATGTGCTTTTGTACTTTTACTTAAGTATCAAAAGTAAAGAGTAAATGCATTGTTTTATTGTCACATTGTTGATACTTACAATACCTTATGCCACTAATGCAACCTACTGAATACACTGATTAGCTTGAATTATCGTTGGAATTAAGAGCTTTTATGTTACCAAACCAATAGAAATGGAACAACTGAATGAGAATAACCCTCTTTATTTTTTATTTAACACTCCTACAGCTACATTGAACTCATTTTAATACTTGTTTAAAAGTTGCAAAGTTCTTTTTCAAAGAGATATTGAAGCCTATGATATGGTTCATTTTAGGCAAACAAAGCAAACATTGAAAAGAAAACAAATCTTTAGTCTTTTCAGAAAACTGAAACATACTCTCAGTTTGGCCATAAGGTGTGCACGTTGCTCCAAAAGAAGAATTTTTGAATTTTGCCATCAACTGATCAGCGTTCATAAAATGCTTAAAAGCAGTCAACTTCACAACATGTAGCTAGGGTTGGGTATTGTTTGAATTTTATCCATTCCGATTCTGCTTATAGATTTCAATTCTTATAGATTCCCATTAGTGTTAATTTCGTCAACGAAGATAACGATGAAAAATTTTCGTTGACGAGCTTTTGTCCCATGACTCAGACGAAACGAAGACGAGATGACAATAAGGTCAATAAATGATAACTAGGACTATATCAACATGCAATTTCGTTGACGAAATAAGACGACACAATGTATTCAAAAAATTAAAAACTGTAACAAAAACCTCTTTATTTTCGTCAAAAATAGTAGACAAAAATGTTATTGCAGACTGCTCTCTACTATGTGAGATTTCATGAGCGCAAGATATCAAATGTTCAAATCCCCAAATCAGAGCTTCACTGTTACAAGCATACATTTTCTGCCCAGTGTTTTGCTTATTTTAAGCAATCTGGCAACTATGCGCACACGCACGCTCCTCATTGCGGAAGTGCCGAGAAGGGTATAACTGCAGCCTGGAGATCTCCAAATGGGGGCGGGAACTCCAAAACAGGGTGGGAGCTCCAAAATAGGGCGTGGCTTCCTCCCTTTGACAGATAGGACATGACACGCATGCAGAATTTTTTTCTCCCAATCAACATCAGTGCAAACTCCACCCCACAGATGATTCTAAAAATTGTATTGGTTGTGTCAATCACAGTGTTAATTTCCTACACTATGCTACAAAAATGCTTACCACTAATCCTACCCCACACCTGACCCTAACCTTAACCAGTGAATTTGGCTGCAAGGCGGGATTGGCGTTGAATAGCATGGTAAAGAAATTTGCAGTTCAGGAGATAAGCAGTTAATAAGTTTATGCGATATGAGATCGCTGAGCCGACCATTCCGTAACTCTCCAACTGGACCTCACCGGACAGTTACACCCAGCATCACTACCCCATCCTACCCTGCGACTTTCAAGCTCAGGACGCCCCCATTGCTTAAAACAAAAGCGATAGAGTAAAATGAGACTGCTCGTGGGTGATTCTCATTTATATCATTAAGCAGAGGTTCAAACTCCGGTCTGAACACCACTGGCCATGAGCTTTGGGCTTGGCTCTCACAGAGAATATTGATTTATATAGCATATTTTATTTTAGATCAACTAGAAACAATGTTTAATTTATAAAGTTTTATTTTGTGTATTTAGTGATCGCTGTATAAATGCACTCTCTCAACCGCTGTTGTTTTAATAGATAAATAGGCTATTGCATTTTGGAATTATAGTGGAATTGGAATTTCACTGTTATAATATTTTTCGTTTGTTTTAGCAGTTTTCATAATGTAGACAGATTGCATAAATCTTTGGTATTAATTTATATAATAAAAAGCCTATAATAAATCAGTACACTAGATGAGGTAAAATACACCATGAGTCCACATTCTATTGATTTGTGCTTACTGGTGAAAGTGCAATACCTGAAATGCAAAAGTATATATTCACCATTATACAGCATGATGAAAATGTGACTTAAGATTTGACTCAAATTTACTAAAATGCTCATACATTTCACCGACTTAAACTTGACTAAACAAAAACAGAACAAGGTTGACTAAATATGATAACTAAAATGTACATTTGATTAAGACTATGGGTGCATCCAAAATCGCATAATTCCCTACTATATAGAATGCGAAAAACAGTATGCGAGGCGAGTGGTATGTCCAAATTCACAGTATTCGAAAAACAGTAGGCGAGAAGTACCCGGATGACCTACTGCTTCCGCCCAAATTCTGTAGTAGGCAAATGATGGACACTTTACTATCCCATGAGGCCGCGGGAGAGGAGGCATCATATTATCATGTGTAAGTACCTCAGGGAAAAACGTTGTTCATTGTGGTTAACTTGTACTTGTTTAACTCAACCTTATCTCGCAGAATTCCGTGTAATGTTCACGGACTTAATTAACCTCCGAATCTGTGGTGGCATCACGGAATCGCTGAAAATTCCGTGATGGGCTCACAGGAGGCATCAGCCGTGGTCCATGCACGGATTCACTGGTTCAACGTAAAAAGAGTGACTCTGATGCAGTTATACTTTCACTAGAGTACCTGACAGCCCCTACCCTAAACATTATTGTTCAGAACTAAAAAGTTCTGAACAATAATGATGACGATAAATTTCACAGTATCGCGTCGGCATATTGATGCTAAGGGTTTCCGTGCGTGAAGCATGGCTGATGCCTGTCACTGACTTACATTGGTATCACTTCTGTGAGCCCATCACGGAATTTTCGGCGATTCCGTGATGCCACCACAGATTCGGAGGTTAATTAAGTCCGTGAACATTACACGGAATTCTGTGAGATCACATTGGTTTAACTACATCCAAGTAAATGACTGACTTGTTGAGGGTTTAACAAACAGATTAAACGATTTTCTGAATTGGGTGTAAAAAGATCTTTAATCATTACCGATCAGATGGAGTTAGGTTAACCTAAATGTAGTACATTAGCTTGTTAACACTGCTTTCTTTAAATGGACGGTTCATTAAGTAATTTAATGGGAGAATTACAAAACTTAAAGGGAATTAACCCTCTGGGGTCAACAAACGTGCATAGGCGTTTTGAGGCAGATTTTCCTGATAAGGCCGAAATGAGCTTGAATTACTCTGCCATTTTTGATCGTACAGATAAGAGCAATACACCATTCGAATCTGTAAAGGGTCTACTTTTATGTGTATACACTCATAATAACAACTAAACTTTGTGCTTTTGAAGAATAAAGAAAACAAACAGGGTGCGCTCTCTGTCTTCTCCGTCTCCGCGAACTGCTTTTTGAAACACGTCACTAAAATGAACTGTAACTCAACAAATACTTCACACAGATGCATGAGAAATACATCTATAGAACGCTTAGCATGTCTACTGTTAAATGAAGTAAGTCTTACCGAAAACAAATATTCTGTGATAAAGTATGAAACCAAGGACATGTCCAGTTTTTCCATCTGGTCTCATTATCTCTAATTAGGTCATGCCCACGCGCTACTCGCGTTATTGTTATTACAGATCTCCACGTGAGCCACATGGCATGTAAACGCCCACATCACCGGAAACAAAGCAGCAACGCGTTCATCTCAGATACTTTTCAGTTTTGGAAGAACACGCTGTGAGGAATAAGCCTTGTATTTACCTCAGAAACGCGCTGAGAGGAAAAAGCCTTGCATTTACCCCCAGAAGACACGCTGAGAGGAAAAAGCTTTGTTTACCTCACAAACCGAACGCGAGCGCAGCTGGAGCCGGCAGAGGAGGAGATATTTTATACCGAGTAAGTAATGTTTCTTATTGGCATTCGATAATGTGTTGTTGTGACAAAGATGAAAGCATTTACTAGTTGAACTTTTCCCAAACTATAACTCCAGAATAAAATGTGTGAAATCGAGTGCAACATTTTGAAATATGATAGGCAACCTTTCATTGCATTTAAATGTTGCACGACATGAGGATAGTTATATGTTCTATAAACAATGATATAAAAGTAATGTCTAAGAAAGTTTAGACCAATCTTTACTGTGAAGTAGCCTACTCTGTTTGCAAATACCTGCTCAAACATGTTAATAATAAGTTTAACAATAATAATTTAGTTTCTCAGTTATAAAATGTTGTTTTTGCATTGTATGATAATACATGCAAAGCATGTGTGCATCTGTGTTATAAAATCACGTGGGCAATATTGGTGATTGCTAATGTAATAATATAGTTGCTCCTGATAAGACTATCAATATGCTCACTAATTTATTTATTAATTTTAGTGTGTGTGTGTGGGGGGGGGTGCTTTATTTATTTTGAATAGTAACAATATGTAGGCCTATATATGATAATAAATATAATGTACTGTTTTTGCTGTACTTTGAATCAAATAAATGCAGGCTTGCTGAGCTGAAGACACTTTTTAAAAAAAACACATTACAAATCTTACTGTTTAAATAATTTGACTGGTAGGTGTATGTATTGTTACCATGTTTGCTTTGTCTTTGTCCGTTCATTGTGTTGCTCACGTCGGTTTTGTGTTTTCTCATGCAGTTTCTGCTGTCTCCCGTTTTCCTGGGTTCCAGTTTCCTGCCACCGTTTTGGATATTTTGGATATTGCACCCACAATGTCTTGACTCTTCTGTTGTTTAATTGTTTGTTTGTTCCTAATAAACTGTTTAACTGCATTCGCAAATGAATCTCAAGTTATTTTATGTGATAGTTATATGTATACACATTTCTTTTTTCCTCACATTCTTTCTTGACACCCCCCGGCACAAAATGGGTTGCCTGTGGTTGAGAATCCGAAACAAGGACTGGTGGGAGGTTGTCCTGCTCCACTTCACAGATGCCGAGTAAAAGGAGAGTTTTATAATGACAAGACATGCATTTATACAACACTTTATTCAAAAGGAAGAACCGCTCGTTCAGCGCTTCATACGTCATTACGCTATTTCTGCGTTACTGCACATGCGCAGTCCTTTCAGTTTCGGTTTTCAATCCGATCGAGTGTTTACATGCACGCTCAATCGGATTAGAAAAGGAATAAACCACCCCTTTCAATCCGATCGAAATTTCATTCCGATCGAGCTCAATCGGATCGATTAAGGTGTTTACATGAGGCCTTTTCAGTCCGATTGAGCCGTCAATCCGATTACAAACGGATTATTTGGTTGCATATAAACGTAGCCAGTCAGACAACTGACTCAATGGCTCATTATTAAGCTCATTATGCGGGCCTTTGTCTTCTCAGGTGTGAGTCACCGCATTATCCAGGATAGTTCACGCCTTCTCGCATAGACCCTTTCTACTCAAAAAGTGACTTAGAAAATTTAAATCAATATATTGTTTCTCTGAATCAGTGAGGTAGATAATTTTCAGATCATTTTGAAGCACATATTCTAGGCTACAGTACAAGATCCAGTTCTCAAAAGTCTTGTGAACAAATGTTCTGTGTGTTTTATGGCCTTATTCCAGTTACTTTAAAATTTTAGTTTTTTTCTAACCACGCATAAACGTTGTTTTCTCAAAAACACAATCACATACGTACATGCTGCTCACATATTATTGTAGCCCAGTTTGTGCTGAATACAGTGTTTTTAGACTTTAGCCATTAAAATGTTTATAAACAACTGAAAAAAGCACAAATGTGAGGGCATGTCAAAACTTCTCCGGGGCCCCAAAACATCCTCAGACCCCAGAGGGTTAAAGCGATTTTATTTCTTTTACCATGCTGATATTTTGAGAGAATTTATTTATCTTTTTTATACATAGGAAACTACTGTTAATAATTGCCTCAGCAATCAGCATCATGAATAATCACAAATGTTTAAACACTGTTTTTATGTCATAGGGACTGATGAACACACCTCTCATCCAGTGTAGTGTGGCTAGTGTAATGAAGCCCTTGTCACTGAAAAGCTTAATGATGCAATCAAAGGGTTTAAGGTGTACAAATGAATATTAATCTTAACTCCACACTCTTTACATTTATGTAAGGACCTACATTGATTCATGCTTTTTTTTTAACAAGTATATATATATATATATATATATATATATATATATATATATATATATATATATATATATATATATATATATATACACACACACACACACACACACACATACATACACATATATATATATATATACACACACACATATACGTATATATGTATGTATGTATGTATGTGTGTGTATATTGTTTGTAATGAATATATTATGTATTTATGTGTATATGTATTTATATAATTATGTATTTTTAGATTTATATCAGCATCTGTCATTCTGGCTGTGGCTTTTTTATTTTGAGGTGAAATGTACTAGATAAATAGATGATACTTATGTTTTGTTTTATGTTATGTATTGTTTATACATAGTGTGTGTGTGTGTGTGTGTGTGTATTCAAGTTTATTATTTTTGTTCATGTTCCTTTTGTTTCTCCTGTGCAATTTTACTTGCATTCATTTATTACAATAAATTACTTCCTTGCTCAAAATCAGCCTCTGTCATTCTGTTCACAGCTACAGCTGCTTTTATTCTGAGGTCAAATTTACTAGCTAAATATACTTAATAAATGGTTTACAAGCTGTCGATAAAGCTGTGATCTGCGAGCTGTTGAGTAAAATGATGTTAAAATGCAGATGAAAGCAGTAAGAATTTAAATCATTAACTATGTTTGCGCAGTGAAGTGGGCTCTTTAAATTTTTGCACTGTTGTGAAGCCGCATGTCTTCATGTGATACATGTGATAACATCAACATGGCGGATGTAGTACGTCCGAATTCCATTCATACTACCCATATTCATACTATATAGAAAGTACTTTTTTAATGGTCGAGAAGTACGTTCAAATTCAAATGTAGTACCCACACAAGTAGTATGCGATTTTGGACACAGCCCAAGACTAAATTAAAAATGGCTGCCAAAATACTACTGTACGGTTTATTAATAATAATCTTATTGCTAAAATGTCAAGTTTTCATTGACAAAAAAACTTCAGATTTTCTTTGACTAAAACTAGACTAAAATGTTGAGACTTTTAGTCGACTAAAACTAAATCGGATAATGTTGACTAAATATGATAAAAACTAACAAGGACATTTAACATGGGACCAAGACTAAAATTGAAAATAGCTGACAAAATGAACACTAATTCCCAGTTTAGATTCCAAAGTTGTAAAAAAGTGAAGTAAAACATTTGGACCAGTGTGATCATTCAACCTACTTATTGATCATTTGTTTTGCAAAAAGTATATGTATTTATGTGCAGTTTTGACAAAATAATGTTCAGATTTATATACTTCCTTGACTAGTTTTTAGCAGCAAATTACCAGTAGGCCTGAGTATTAAGGTTTTTTATATATGGTAGCAGCCATTTTTGATGGATACTTCCATTTGAGTTGCCATGGTTTATCTACAAATATTAAACTATAGTTACTACAATGAAACTCTTAAATTTGTGGTTACGGTAGTTTTATTACAAATAACAATTACGGTTACTATAGTGAGAGAATAGTAAATTTGTGGATTCTGTAATTTTACTGCAAATACCATATACAGGTGCAAAAGGAGCCCCAAAGTATTGAGTGCTGTACATGCTCATACTTTTCATGTTCATACTTTTCAGTTGGCCAAGATTTCTAAAAATCTTTTCTTTGTATTGGTCTTAAGTAATATTCAAATTTTCTGAGATAGTGAATTTGGGATTTTCCTTAGTTGTCAGTTATAATCATCAAAATTAAAAGAAATAAACATTTGAAATATATCAGTCTGTGTGTAATGAATGAATATAATATACAAGTTTCACTTTTTGAATGGAATTAGTTAACTTTTTGATGATATTCTAATTATATGACCAGCACCTGTAGATAAAATAGTTACTATAGTAAAAACATGGTTAATTTTCCAAAGCGCTTTAATGAGTTAACACATACACATGCGAGTTCACACAGAATAAAAACTATACATTTTCTTTGTCATGTAGATCAAGGTGTAGGTCATTTTTATTTACCGTATGCCAGTCATCTTTGATCGTAGCGCTCGGCCTACGTAAGTAAAGTACAGATACTCAAAAAGTGTACTTAAGTACAGTACTCAAGTAAATGCACTTCGTTGTCCACCTCTTCTCTTGCAAATGTCAAACACTGATCGATCTGCGTGGCGCCACTTCTAGTCGAACACACCTAATGCTGCAGGCTTATTGGCTCACTGACATTGATGAGATTAACCCCTTAGGTATCGAAGTTTGGTACTGAACGACAAGACGTTTTTCGATGCTCTATGGTATCGAGGCAATTCGGTCGGTGCCTAAAAAGTATCGAACTCGATACCCAGCCCTAGCTATATCTGCTGGATTTTGGTCAGTGCATACATAAAACCACTGTTCAGGCTGACTAGATGTTCTTATCCATAAGACTCAGCTGTTGACATAGACATAAACGTGTCTATTCTGATTATGAATATATCCTAATACCAACTTGCTGTCAGTGTGGAAAGTGATAGTGTCAAAATCCATGTCAATCTCAGATGAGATGAGATCAGCTAATTCCACTGCCAAGACTGCAGCGCATCGTTTCAATCTTGGGATGGTATGTTCAGGAAGTGAAGAAAGTTTCTGTGTAAGCTTTGCCCATCACAAAGCTTACACAGTTGCCTCTCTCTCCACAGGAGAGCATGAGATAAGCAGCTATCTGAAGGAGTCGTAGCTCTTGCAGGGAATTGTGCCATGCATGCCATGCGTCCCATGCCTCCATGTTCTGGGGCAGTGGAGAGTCCCAAGCAATGTTCCCCATGCTTAAATCTTGTCAAATAAATTTGGCTTGGATGGTTACTGGGGCCGCAAATCCCAAAGGGTCGAACAGACTATTGATGGTTGACAAGACTCCTCTATGTGTAAAGGGCTTCGCTACATCAGGTACTTGAAAAATGAAATGGTCTGATTTGAGGTCCTAGTTTAGTCCCAGACTACATTGTATAGGAAGATTATCTGTGTCAAGATCAAGATCTTTTAAATCACTTCCATAATCTTGTGATGGAAAGGCCTCCATGACCTCTCTTCTGTTTGAGGCAATATATATATATATATATATATATATATATATATATATATATATATATATATATATATATCTCTGTGTGTGTGTGTGTGACCCGTTCTGGCGAAATGAGTCGGAAGTTGCACGGACTAATTTTGAGCTACAGACAAAAGAAATGAAAAATGTCAGTTTTGGTCAAATTTGAGGTTTTCACAAAAATGAGTTCATTAAGCCCTCTTCTAGTGATCCCAATGCTCCAAATAGTAATTAAACATCTAAAATTATCTTTATTTGTATGTTTTCTAAGAGGAGTACCTTTTCCTCTGCGCACTTCTAGATGGCTGCTGCTACTTCTCACCACAAGTTGTAAGTCTATTGTTGCAAAGCACAGCATTTCAGCTTTGTGAATATTCATATATCGAATTCTCCATGACATGAATCTGAACCAGTGAAATATTATTTTTAAACCTATGCTAATGAAAACAATACGATCGTGCTGACTGAAATTAGCAAAGCGCGTGCATAAGACACGCCTTTCCGCGAGCATGTGATCTCCCTTATAAAGAACATTATTGCAAAATATGTATTGGCGAGATTCACACAATCATAATCTGTTATGTCTTACATGAACGTTTAGTTAATGTTTAGTTAATATTTGATCCATGCATTACAGTAGGTCTTAATGTCGCGGTCCTACTCGCCCCGCTCCGAGCGGGTTTCGAACCGCGGTCTCCGGCGTGGGAGGCGGGCGCTCTAACAAGGAGGCTAAAGGCCATGACCTCTAGCATCAGTCGCTAGAGCACCTCTTGAGATCGGGGAGTGAGGTTTTACCTGCACAGCACTCACTTGCTGGCCTCTGCTACACTCACCCCCCTAAACCTCACTCCCATCCGGGTCACGGCACCAATGTCGCGGTCCTACTCGCCCCGCTCCGAGCGGGTTTCGAACCGCGGTCTCCGGCGTGGGAGGCGGGCGCTCTAACAAGGAGGCTAAAGGCCATGACCTCTAGCATCAGTCGCTAGAGCACCTCTTGAGATCGGGGAGTGAGGTTTTACCTGCACAGCACTCACTTGCTGGCCTCTGCTACACTCACCCCCCTAAACCTCACTCCCATCCGGGTCACGGCACCAATGTCGCGGTCCTACTCGCCCCGCTCCGAGCGGGTTTCGAACCGCGGTCTCCGGCGTGGGAGGCGGGCGCTCTAACAAGGAGGCTAAAGGCCATGACCTCTAGCATCAGTCGCTAGAGCACCTCTTGAGATCGGGGAGTGAGGTTTTACCTGCACAGCACTCACTTGCTGGCCTCTGCTACACTCACCCCCCTAAACCTCACTCCCATCCGGGTCACGGCACCAATGTCGCGGTCCTACTCGCCCCGCTCCGAGCGGGTTTCGAACCGCGGTCTCCGGCGTGGGAGGCGGGCGCTCTAACAAGGAGGCTAAAGGCCATGACCTCTAGCATCAGTCGCTAGAGCACCTCTTGAGATCGGGGAGTGAGGTTTTGCCTGCACAGCACTCACTTGCTGGCCTCTGCTACATTAATATAGATCTCTCTCTAATTGAGACTCTCAATGCTAATCATACATTAAAAGAAAAGATGGAATCACTCGCTGCTCGATTAAACTACTGATAATTTGCATCTTTGCTCTTATTTTTAATAACAAAGATAAAATAATAGCTATATTGTGGTTAATAATGTAGTAATTATTTAGAAAAGAATTGGAGGAAAATATGCAACGCTGCCTGGTGATTTTGCTTTGGAATCTTTTACTCGATTTTTCTCAAAACAGATTTGCTGCCTCTATTACCTTCAAACAGCTGTAGATCAGTCATTTTTTATCCGATTCCAACAAATCATATATCATTTTGAAGGTATGGAGAATGAAAATAAAAAAACTCATTTTTGAAAATTTGCACATTCTGACTCATTTTGCCAGATCTTGGTCACATATACATATATACAGTGGGTACGGAAAGTATTCAGACCTCCTTGAATTTTTCACTCTGTTATATTGCAGCCATTTGCTAAAATCATAAGTTCATTTTTTTTTCCCTCAATGTACACACAGCACCCCATATTGACAGAAAAACACAGAATTGTTGACATTTTTGCAGATTTATTAAAAAAGAAAAACTGAAATATCACATGGTTCTAAGTATTCAGACCCTTTGCTGTGACACTCACATATTTAACTCAGGTGCTGTCCATTTCTTCTGATCATCCTTGAGATGGTTCTACACTTTCATTTGAGTCCAGCTGTGTTTGATTATACTGATTAGACTTGATTAGGAAAGCCACACACCTGCCTATATAAGACCTTACAGCTCACAGTGCATGTCAGAGCAAATGAGAATCATGAGGTCAAAGGAACTGCCTGAAGAGCTCAGAGACAGAATTGTGGCAAGGCACAGATCTGGCTTGGTGTTACAAAAGAATTTCTGCTGCACTTAAGGTTCCTAAGAGCACAGTGGCCTCCATAATCCTTAAATGGAAGACGTTTGGGACGACCAGAACCCTTCCTAGAGCTGGCTGTCCGGCCAAACTGAGCTATCGGGGGAGAAGAGCCTTGGTGAGAGCGGTAAAGAAGAACCCAAAGATTACTGTGGCTGAGCTCTAGAGATGCAGTCGGGAGATGGGAGAAAGTTGTAGAAAGTCAACCATCACTGCAGCCCTCCACCAGTTGGAGCTTTATGGCAGAGTGGCCCGATGGAAGCCTCTCCTCAGTGCAAGACACATGAAAGCCCGCATGGAGGACTCCAAGATGGTGAGAAATAAGATTCTTTGGTCTGATGAGACCAAGATAGAACTTTTTGGCCTTAATTCTAAGCGGTATGTGTGGAGAAAACCAGGCACTGCTCATCACCTGTCCAATACAGTCCCAACAGTGAAGCATGGTGGTGACAGCATCATGCTGTGGGGGTGTGTTTCAATGACTGGTTGCAATCGAGGGAAAGATGAATGCGGCCAAGTACAGGGATATCCTGGATGAAAACCTTCTCCAGAGTGCTCAGGACCGCAGACTGGGCCGAAGGTTTACCTTCCAACAAGACAATGACCCTAAGCACACAGCTAAAATAACGAAGGAGTGGCTTCACAACAACTCCGTGACTGTTCTTGAATGGCCCAGCCAGAGCCCTGACTTAAACCCAATTGAGCATCTCTGGAGAGACCCAAAAATGGCTGTCCACCAACGTTTACCATCCAACCTGACAGAACTGGAGAGGATCTGCAAGGGGGAATGGCAGAGGATCCCCAAATCCAGGTGTGAAAAACTTGTTGCATCTTTCCCAAAAAGACTCATGGCTGTATTAGATCAAAAGGGTGCTTCTACTAAATACTGAGCAAAGGGTCTGAATAATTAGGACCATGTGATATTTCAGTTTTTCTTTTTTAATAAATCTGCAAAAACATCAACAATTCTGTGTTTTTCTGTCAATATGGGGTGCTGTGTGTACATTAATGAGGGAAAAAAAATGAACTTAAATGATTTTAGCAAATGGCTGCAATATAACAGAGTGAAAAATTTAAGGGGGTCTGAATACTTTCCGTACTCACTGTATATACATATGTATATGTATATATATATATATATATATATATATATATATATATACACACACATATGTGACGGGAGGAGCCAACAACAGACACAGGCTTTTATTAAACAAAAACAATAAAATAAAGTGTCCAAGGGGGAAAAAGTGTCCAAAAGAAACAGGGGGTCTGGTGTCCTCGTCGTGCTGCGGGGCTTGTGAAGGAGGGCAGTGTTCTGGAAGGGAGGGTCCAGGTAAGGGGCGGAGTCCGGCAGCCGCACGCGCTCCCATGCGGGTCCGGGGCGTGAGGGGTATTCTTCATCCTAGCGGCAGCTCTTCCTCTTGGTCCGCGGAGTCCGGTGGGACTTGTTCGGCCCGGCATCCTGGCCCGACGACCGTAACACGGGTGCGGCTTTCGTCTGGATAGCGGGTTCGGCAGCTCACATCTCTGGTGGCGTGGAAGTCCCTCTACGCTCCCTTCCTGGACCCATGAGGACACCAGCGTGCATGCACGGAGAAGAGAACGGTCTCTCGAGGAGAGGCGCGCTCGGCATTTAAACAGCGGCGGTGATGAGGCTTCATTCAGTTCAGGTGTGCCTCATCACACGCCGCCAGCCCTCGCTGTTTCCACGCCCCTCCTCTCTCACACCCACTCCCATGGGGAGCCTGGTGAAGGGCGGCGAATAAGGGACAGGGTGGTGATGATGAAAAAGGGAGGAGGCAACCGACTCGTCACTATATATATTAAAACCCCTTAACTGTCACTCACAGTTTTGAACATAGACATTATAGTGCACTATCCAATCTTAAATTTTTATAACTCATGAATAAAAACATTTTGTAAGATGATTTTTATGTACCATTTCGATGGTAATGCAATGTCTAATTTTAAAATGGATTTCAAAGGATGAATTTTGAGATTTTTAAGTTTTCAATTACAATTTCTTATGATTTCTAATACGTGATAGAGAAAAAGGCAAAAAAAAAGGTCAGAACTCCTGTTATGATGTAGATTTTTCAGGTCCACTCATCATAAATTAATCTATTACTTTTCCTACATAATTTTTTAACAAAAAAAGTGGTAAAATACCTATTTAGGAGTCTTAGACCTTTCCAACGATATATAGTTCGTCATAATTAGATTAGGATTTAATTGTAAAATAGTGAAGCAAACGTAGGTGTCCCACAGAGGGGACGGTGACAGTTAAGAGGTTAATATATAGGGTGGCACAGTACATGTATTCGTACCTAACCATCACGGTACGGGCGTCTCGGTTCAGTGCATGAGGCCTTACGACGAATACGGGCAATTCACCCTCAATCCAGAAGGGGGCGCCCACAGTAATGCAGCGCTGTTTGATAACCGCCAGCGCCAGCAGAAGAACAGAGAATGCCATGAGTTGTGCACTTGAAAACAAAGCCCACTAGACAGTGACCATGTGCTGATTCTGAATGAACACTGACACTGGTTCTGCACCCCTTTACCTAAATTCATTATTTCAGACTTATATGCCCTTTAGAAGCTTGCGTTCTGCAAGTGAATGTCACTGTATTGTTCCATCCCAAAGAGGCACAAAATCACTTTCACGGACTTTTAAATTAAATGTTCCCTCCTGGTGGAATGACCTACTGGTACCGACGGAACTTGCAACCATAGTTGCTTTTGGGAAACGCACCCCTGGTCGGGTACAGAATTAAATTAGTACTGCTGTCGAATAACCGGTCGGGTGTTCTGTTAAATACTGCGGCTGCAGATTTACCAAACAGGACCCGTGCAGGACTCTGCTTTAAACTGCTTTGGGTCTCTCCGTCAGATAACCCCATGTGCGTGATGTGCCATTGACAGGTATTTCCCCAAACCGCCACACAATTCACATGAGAACTTAATGACAACGAAAACGATTATTTATTTTTGATAATTATTTTATTTCAGTTAGTTTTTCAATAACTGTTGTTAGTTTAATTTTGTTTTAGTTATTTTGACATTAGGGCTGTGCGATATGACGATATATATATCGGATGGACGAAATAAAAAGTCTATCGTTTCATATTATGTTCTATCGTTTATTTCGTGGTGTCGCAAAATACATTGTTTACGGTAATACTTTTTAATCATTTGGATGAGTGCGATCTTTACACGCCAACACGGGGTGTGAAGGGGAGACAGAACCAGGTGGAGAACGACCAGCCAGGACAAAACGAGGGACTACATCTGTAGCATGGACATGCATTTTTAAGCACTGCAGTTTTAAAACAGTTTTTAAGCCTTTGAAACAAACAACAGAGCTATATGCTTGCGCCGTCTCCGTTTCTATGTGAGAGGACTGCGCCTTTTCATTTATTTATTTTTTGCCGCTTTATTGACTTTGAACGATTACATAAACACACTTATATGCCTCAGAATCCCCGTCTTGGCAAGTATCCTCATAAAGACAGCGATTTAGGTGTTAAGAGAGAGGAAACACCAAAAAGAGAAAACGCACATGTAACAGTATATTGGATCCGGACTCCGGTCTTAAAGGAACACTCCACTTTTTTTGGAAATAGGCTCATTCTCCAACTCCCCCAGAGTTATGTAGCATTTTTGCTTTATGAGATGAACATAATAAATCATAACGGGTTATCAATTATATATCCATCTTCAGGAATTAGCTGTAGTATTAATAGTACAATAGAATGATTAGTTCGTCCACAGTACGGACCCTTCTATTGACTTTAAGGAAAATTATTCCTCTGGCCACGACAAATAATTTTCTTAACGAAGCAGTGCTCCGAGCATTGTAGCAAGATCGGACATTAAAGTGACTTAGTTCTGAGAGCAGCAGACACAGACAACCAAGTGTGAATACATATGGATGTTTATTAAACTACACTACATGGGAACATGTAACATAGAACTAGACACAGACATGCACACATTAAAGATGGATGCCAACGCAAGGAAGGCACGGAGAGAGAGAGAGAGAGAGAGAGAGAGAGAGAGAGAGAGAGAGAGAGAGAGAGAGAGAGAGAGAGAGAGCGCTCGCGCACAAGAGAGAGTGTGGCAGGATTTTAACATCAGCTAACTACAACCTGGGTTTGAACCATTAGAAAAATCACACCACCTTAATTAAAAGGGGTCGAAGCCTAGAAGCGCATCTAGATAGTTAACAAGCGGTTACTTGCATGGTTTTTGTGGGTGCTGAGTAAAGTATCCTGGTGCATGTATAATGCGTAGATTCCCGGAGGTGGGGGGGGGGGGGATTCCTTTAGGAGTAAAAGCTTCGTCCTTCCAGCCATGGGTTGATTAGTCCGAAGTGAGTTGCCAAAGTTACCGAACTTAAAATTGCCAGAAGATCGGGCTCCCCCAGAAGGGGAGCCGCGAGGTTTCCCAGGTGATAAGTGTGTCTCCAGGGCACTTTTGGTAGAAGAGAGAGAGAGAGGGAACTGTGCATGGGCTCTTTAAAGTCTCCGAAGAGTCACGCCTCTCAGGATGGGCTTGACCAATGAGAAAGGCTGAATTTCCAAGCAGGAGTTTGGAAATACTGGGGGGTTTATGGCCCTTTGTCTGAGAGCATGTTAATTTGCAAAAGGGGTTGGATTGAAAGTTATTATACAAACTATTAAAGATTCTTAGGACACTGATATGTTGCATAGGTATCAACATGTAATATTCACTCTCATTTAGATCATCCGAAGACGAATTGATAGAGACCAAATATGTTACGGTCAGAGTTATATTAACTAGTGATCTATTATAAGCATGCATAAAACAGTATAAAATACACAAAAACAGTAATAATATACACAATGACTTAATGATATGTGTGCTCATTCAAAGAAAGGTTTTTCTATGAATTAATTAGAGAAGAGTCCATTTTATGGCATAATGTCCTTTTCCTAAAGTGGATATGAAGTGAGTGTTGCTCAACCATTTGCTTTCCTTCGAGCAATAAAACTAGTGTTATCTGATGGGTTGCCATGGCACCGGGGGTGGTCTGGAGGTGTCTGCAGACATAGGGGCACCCAAGAATGTGTATTGGGTGAGGGGTCTGTGATTATTTGTTTAATCTAATAACTAGTCTCATTTGTTAAATCAAATGAGAAATTGTGTCTGATTGGTCCAAATGCTACATAATTCCCCTCTTTCGAATGTTGTTGTCCGTCCAATAAACAACAACGAACGATGTTAAAGATGCAGAACAATCAGACTTGCACCTGCCACTCATGGCTGGGAGACAGTGGTGGCTCTCTGGCTGTTGGTTGCCTCCAGGAGTGGTTGTGGTGCCGTGGTGGAAGCTGTGGAAATGTAGGCTGTAGTAAGGTGCGGATCCTCGAGCTGGTGCAGCAGATGTCGAGGCAGTGTCAGCTGTCATCCCGAAGTGAGTTGGTCCGGGTCAGATGGTTGTTGATGCTGTTAGCCAGAAGGCTATCTGTGGTATCTGTGGTGTGGAACAGCCGGGTTAGACTCTCACTGGTGAGAGTGCAGGTGGTTGTTAGCCCTCTGTTCTGCTGGAACATCACCATAAATCTGATGTTTGCTGTGTCGCTTTGCTTTTGTGGCGGCACCGACTTGAGCTTGCCTGAGTTGTGTTGGTAGAGGTTTCGCTGTCGGGCATGTGGGCCCGTTGCTCAACCTAACGTTGTCTGGTTGCTTCTGGGGTGTCGACTAGTTTTAAGGGATGCTCCTTCCTTGGAGGAGTCTGATGCTGTGTTGCGTCAGGCAAGGAGTCAGAAGTTTGTCCTTCGCAGTACTCCTCGGTTGAGTCTATTTCAAGGAGCTCTTCTGCCAGTATCAGAAGCTCCTGTAACTCAGAAGTAGGCGTGTCCGGCTGTCCATGTGCAACATCCGTTTGGCACCCGTGTGAAGGGTGTGGAGGAGGATGTTGTGGGGGACTGTCGTTGGACATACCATGGTGTTCGCTGGATGAGGATGGCCTTTTCCATGGTTCCTGCCAGTGGCTGGTCTGGGACCTGGGTCTGTTGCCATGGCAACGGCTCTTTCCTCTGCTGGCTAGTGGCTTTCTGTAGAAGGGCCTGGCATTGTGGCAATGCTGGGTGCCTTCTGGCGCCTGTTTTGGATTTTGGGTTGTGCAGTTCAGATTCAGTGGGGTCTTACAAACACCTTTGGTAGAGGCCTTGTGCTTGTTAAAGGCCTTCTGTGTCAGGTCACGCAGTTGTTGAACTGGCATTGTGGGGCAGGCCCTAATGCCTATATGGTGACTTACAATGGGGTGGAGGTTTCAGATGAAAAGGCTCTTAAAGCCAGTGTCTTCCTCCATCCCAGGTTCTCTGCGAGCTCCGTAGTAAGCTCGTCGAAGTCTGTGGTAGTAATCACGGGGAGTTTCATGACGGCCCTGTTCGATGGCTAAGGTAGCGATCAGTCCGTGTTCAAATTCTGGGTCTGAGAATTCTTTTATGATAGCTTGTTTAAGCTGCTGGTAGTCCGATTGGATGTGTTCTGGCTGTCGAGCCAGGAAGCGTTGCACTTCTGGGCTGCAGGTGATCCAGAGTAGATAGAGTCTATCTTGGTGGTTCACACTGGTCCACGACTGCAGGAAAAAGTCAATCTCTCTTAATGAATGAATGAATGAATGATGCATTTATATAGCGCTTTATTGTGTATTGCTGTACACCCAAAGCGCTTTACAATCATGTGGGGGGTCTCTCCTCAACCACCACCAGTGTGCAGCATCCACTTGGATGATGCGACGGCAGCCACAGGACAACGGCGCCAGTGCGCTCACCACACACCAGCTACAGGTGGAGAGGAGAGAGAGAGAGATAGAGCCAATTCAGTGGATAGGGATTATTAGGAGGCCATGATAGACAGGGGCCAGTGGAGGGAATCTGGCCAGGACACCGGGGTTACACCCCTACTCTTTTACGAGAAGTGCCATGGGATTTTTAGTGACCACAGAGAGTCAGGACCTCGGTTTAACGTCTCATCCGAAAGACAGTGCTTTTTTACAGTATAGTGTCCCCGTCACTATACTGGGGCATTAGGACCCACTCAGACCACAGGGTGAGCGCCCCCTGCTGGCCTCACTAACACCTCTTCCAACAGCTACCTAGTTTTCCAGGAGATCTCCCATCCAGGTACTGGCCAGGCTCAGCCCTGCTTAGCTTCAGTGGGCAACCAGTCTTGGGCTGCAGGGTGATATGGCTGTGACCAGGGTGATATGGCTGTGGCTTAAGTAAGAGTAAACATCATATTCTCCTGCCAGTTCTGGCGTGAATGCAGGGGTGTTTCTGGCCATTCGGTTGAGGTCTTTGAGTGTCACTCCATGTGCTGTTTCAGGGCTCGCCTGAATAAATCCCTTTCCTTCTGCAGCTGCAGAGGTTTTCAGGAAGCTGACTTGTGAAATGTTAGGCAGAAGACTTTGGCTCCCCCCTTCGTATCTGTGTACAGGAGTGAGGGGATTTGCACTGCTGGCTGTGTGACGTGCAGCAGGGTGCCTTTTATTTGAATCCATGCACAGCCGGTAGGACTGTTTCAGTTCTCTCTGAACCATGTCAAGCTCCTCGTTAATGCTGCAGAATTGCTGAGTCAAAGTTTGGACTTCAGCTCTGGCTGCATGTAGATGGCCTGCTATGGCCTTAGTTCTGGTGTCCCTATCATTAAGTTCCACATACGCTGTTTTTAACAGTGTCTCTGTGTGAAACAATTCTCTTTCCAGGTCCTGTCTGGTGGCTTTTTCATACTGCGCTTGGTGTCCAGCACATGGTGCGTTGTGGGTATGCATTAACCTGACCCCCCTTTGTCACTGTGTCACCACAAGCTTTGGCGCAGAGTGGGCATCAGGGACACATTATGCAATGTTGCACAGCACATATAGCATGTGTGTGACGTCATGCCGCAGTTTGAGGGCCGGAGCAGCAGGAAGTCGAGTAGATGTTATAGGGTGGTTTGAGGGGTTAGGGAGGGTCACAAATAAGGTCACAAATAAGCTTTATTGTTCAGTCAGAGGTTTGCATTTAGGCAATGACATTTATGGATAGCTCTTAAGTTAGTGTCAGGGCTGCGAGGTGGGTACCCTGGAGGTGAAAGTTGGTTTCATTCTGGTTACGGCTGCCATGTCATGGGTGGGTGGGTGGGTCTTGGTTGAGGCCGTAGCTCACCATGCAATGCACTTGCGATGTTGTTGCACGCCTGGTACAGGTGTTGGTGCTTGACTGGCTTCCTGTTCATTGTGGCAAACTCATCTTTTTCCTAGCCAGGGAGGTGGCGTGTGAAGCTGAGATTGGCATGATTTGAGTCTGTGTAACTGAGGAGTTCTTTGATGCAGTTCTTGTGAGCTAATGCGATTTAAATGGTTATCAGGATGGCTGTCACTTGTACTGTGATGACTGGGAGTCCAGCTTGAAGTGTTGCTGTGGTAGACTGGAGAATCACTGGATGATTCGTGAAGTGCAGAGCTGGGCTCTTTTGTCATCTGAGTAGTTAGTGCCCCTGTGGGAGCAGTGTTCGGCTGAAGTGGGCAACCCCCCTTTAGTTCTGGCCATGTTGTTGGTGTAGACCAGGACTAAGGCAGTAGTTGGTGAATCCAGCTGTAAGATGAAACTCCTTGGGATGAGGGTAAATCAAGCATGGTGTAGAGTGCAGAAGCCATTTGAGTTTGATGATGTAATGTGGTCTTGAGTGAGTCCACATAGCTGACATCAGCTCTGCATCGTTGCTTCTTGTGAAGAGCAGCTTTGGCACTGGCCGTTGTCGACAGGTGCAGGATGTCTCTTAGAAAAGGGGGTGTGGCTCAGAGTGGGGCCAGGTTCCCTCCATCCCCTTGAAGGTGTGTGCTTGAGGGTTTGGCCACGCTGTCTGTGTGTCACACTGTCGCTGTCCGTTCCCCTTTTGTGTATGCTGGTAGTGCAGTCTCATATTTTTGCCAGTGTAAACGTCTAGTATGGTCTGGCCAGACGTTCTTGCACTTTACAGGGCTTCTCCAGGGGGTTGCAAGGTCTCATAGGAAACTTGTGCATCCTCATGGCTGGCTGTGAGATTTTCCCGTGACCTCTGTGACCTGACAGTCTGTCTAGGTGACCTGTCTGGCTGGAGTGGCTGGGGTTCTTGCACTTCAGCCCGGAGTTTCGGCTGTCTCACTTTCAGCAAAGGGTCAATGTGACCCAACAGCTCTTTATCACTGAGAAAGTTGTATCGCGACTAGCTGAGATGTCAGGTCTTATCTCTGTGACCTGGCAGTGCACTTCAGATGAGTTGGCAGGCTGGAAGTGTGAACGTTCCCGCACTTGAGGCTAATTCTCTGAATGCTTAAAGTCCCTCGGGCTCAAAACAGGTCCACGTTGGTGAAAAGAGGGCCGGTGTTCATTTGGGGTTGTGTACACAGGGTGTACGGTCTCATGGAGCTGATGGTCAGGTGCAGGAGAGTTGACCGTGTGTTTATTTTGGCTTGTCGTGGGCGGTCAGCCGTCTGCTGATGTGCTGTTTGGGTGCCATGACCATCTGGCATTAGGATGGATGTCTCTGTTGTGAGAGACTGTTTGACAAGATCTGGGCGTTCCTTTTAGTAGTAGGGCTTTCTGGTAAGTTTCTTATGCCACTTGCAGTTAAAAGGAGTTTGAGAGTCTGATATATCCTGTTTGCGCTGCTGGGGAGGCCACATTTTATGTCCTCAGGATCTCTGTTGCTGGCCCGTGTGCACTCCAGAGTCAGTTCTGGGTACTGTGCAGGGATAGGCAGGATTTTAACAGTCTTTATGGAGGCAGCGCTGTGTTGTCTGTAGGCCATATGGGCTGAGTTCCGCAGATGTCAGGTGGTCATTGTGCGGGGGAAGACCATGGCGCTTGAATGGTGACTCACAATGTGATGCGGATTTTTGGGAGGAGGGAAGGTTCTGGAGTTGAGGCCTTCCTCCCTTGTGGCCTGTTCTGTTGTCTGCCGTAGACTCAGAGCTGGCTGTAGCAGGCTTCCTGTAAGTTTTGTAATCCGCTTTGACAGTTTCAGACTACTGGTACAGGATGTTGTGTTTCAAGGCTGGAGGTGATCCTGAGCAGATAGTCTCGTGTAGTCACATTGGGCAGAGTTCGAGCATAAAAGTTCATGTTTTGCAGGCAGGCAAGTGTGGTGGCCTTCTGAAAGCCTATTTCAGTTCATTTGTGACATTGAGTTCACCTTGGCTTTGTTGGTTGGCGTTTGAAGTTGCCTCGTCGCTGAGCAGAGACTTGGATTTCAGCTCGGCCGCTTGCAGGTGGCATTCACAGGCATTGTTTCAGTTCGCCTGGGTCATTACTTAAGAGAGCTTTAGCCTGCTGGAGCCTCTCTGGCTTCTATTCCAGCTGCTCTCTGTGCTCAGTGTCTGTGTGGGTTTTGTAGAGGCATCCTGAAACTTTCTACTTCCTCTTGTAGCTCCTTGTCCTCTTCATCCACTGTCATTTGCTGGTCCAGCTGGTCTGGCGGTTCTGCACGCGCTCCCGGTCCTCCGAGCCTCCTTGTGGTTGAAGTATCTTTCGCTTGGCTTTAACTGGATGATGCGGTTGTAGGCAAGAGCACCGATGATCCTGGCTGGCTCTCTGTGGCTGTAGCCCTGGTTTGATCATGGTCTGTCTGCCAGTTCAGGTTGTCATCCAGCTGTTTCGCTCAGGTGCTGTAGATCAGGAGTGGTCCCGGACCGGAGGGCGTCTGTTGCAGTGCTTAGCCAGCCGGATGATCTGGACACAGGTGGAGCACAAGTGGAGAGGGAAAAACACAAAACACCAATGCAAGTCCGCACAGATTTAGTGAGCTAAAATATTTGGGCTATGTGTTGCATGATTAACTGGTGTGATCAGTTAGTGACGCAAACTAAACGCTTACATATCGTGGCTGATAAGGCAGGAGTGAATAATTGGTGTGAGTGAGCACCCGAAAACTATGGGTAACACTGTTGATGGGTGATAACCTTTAATGACTTAGGCTATTTGGTTCATCAACGTTATTACCAAGTATTTTCTGATGGTTCAAACAGGTTCGGTCTCTGGGCACACAAAACAACCAAAACAAACAGAACCAAAATTAATAAAACAAATCAAAGTTCAAATTTAGAAAGGAATAGTGGGAAATCAAGGGCTTACTACCACCTCTAGGGGCTGTGACACGGACTGCGGAGCGGGGCTCTTGTACTGCCTAGGGAGGTGATGAGGGAGATAGCTGGACAGACCAAGCACGCTAAAGCAGAGAGGCTCTCTAGTCCTCTTCGCGTTTCATATTGAGTGAATGGCTATATCTTAGGTGTTGTTAGGCTTGGTGATGAGCTGAGGTTACCCGGGTGAGCCCCAGTGATTGGGCCGTCTCCCTTGACTCTCCCGAGCACACAACTGCAGGGGCTCCTGATCACTCGCACCCATGGCACCCGGTGGCAACCACTCAAACAGCAATGCCTTTTGGCACAATGTTGCATCACTCAAGTGAGGGAGGCTCAACGACTAGCTGGCACAGCCAAAATTGGGTTTTGCCTGTGGGTCCCAAGTTACACGGACCCCTTTTGGGCCTCGAACTATGGATGAGTTCGCTCCTCTCAACCGTGTAACTTCACAGGGTAATTAACCAAAATTGCCCTTATGTGTCAGTCAGTATGGTTGATACAACACTTGAGGTACCCCATTGCTGATGTCGTGCTGCGTGTTGCCACTCGGAGTACAGGGCCAGAGGTATCCGAGGCGCCCCCTTTCCAGTACATGTCGGGTAGGTCAGGCAGACGAGTCCAGCCCCCGAGAATTCCCCATGGATGACTCGTCAGCTTACTGCCAAGCACCAGGGGGCATGCTACCTAACAGGGAACATTGAGAGGGGACAACAGAAAGATTAAGCGTCTAGGATGAAGCAGCTTGATGCCAATGAGCAAGGGAATCAGACGTGTGACGGTGGGCCACTAATAGATTTGGAGGCTCATTGTGCACCGCAGTGGCTAGCATTACCTATGCCTATAGAGGAAGGAGAGGAAAAGGGTAACAAAATAAAATTGAAAATTGAAAACAAAGTTAAAATGTCCTAATTGCGTAGGAAAATGAATGGAAAATGGTTTTAAATAGATTTAATTCAAGTAAATTCAATTTTGCTCAATAGGTGTAGCCAGGCTTAACTACAGACTGGAGTAGATGAAATAAAATAAGCCCAAATAAAATAAATAAATAATTGCTGCAAATAACACAGTAAAATAAAATACACAAAACAACCAAAGCATGTGGGGGAGACCAAAGTAATTGATAGCCCAACAGAAGGTGGAACAGAAAGAAACTGTAGAGGTAGGAGTACTGTTACACTTTACACACACTGTCTCTAAGTGTCAGTCGGATGCTAACAGCTGAGATAAGGGCTTTAGCTTCTATCCATGTAGGGCCGTTAGCGCGGTAGCTTCGGCTACATGCATTGGTCTGTTTACATTAGTCTGTGACGTATGCGCTGTCTTGAGTTTGAACCGGAAAGGGCTCGCTATCGCCTTCCGGGGTCAGACGTTGCTAAGAAACCGATGCACGCTTAACAACCGATGTGCGCGAAGCACTTGAGCCAGATGTAAACATGCATGGGAATCTCTCGCTCAGCCAGACGTGACCTGTCGTTCACACTTCATTCATAGCTTACACAGCGCGTTCACTACACAGACAATGGCAAAACATTACACCATTAAATCGACCAGTTGCATCACATCAGTGGATTAATATGAATGCAATGACACGCAACAATAAGCAGATGAAATACTGTAGAGAGATTTTTTTTTTTATCACACAGCTAAAATTTAAGCCGCTGTCCTGAAGAGATTTTATCTGTTCAGGAGAGACTTACGCGGTTTACAATGAAACCCGAAAGTGGGGATTTTCTTTACCCAATATCAAATAGATTTAATCTAAAACTCTATGCACTGCCGATCTGACATTTACTAGTTGGATATGGGACTTATGCTGTTCAAAACTGAAAATGGGGATTCTTCGCCCAAGATCATAACTTTAATATAAAAAATATTTATATATATTTATACGCGCTGCCGATCTGGGGTTTCTTCGCCAGACATATGGGACTTCTGCGGTTGTTGCAACAATTACTTGATCAAGATTTTAAGATTCCCAGTTATCATTAATCCGACACTGACCTGCAGTAAGATTAATGTTGCTCCGTGATCGGGCGAGGGGGCATGCATTAGTTAGCTACGCAAATGGTTAAACCCACGGGAGTAATAGTCTAGTTGTATGACATCGGAACACCAATGGCATCAATCTAGCTACATATAATATAAGGCCTTAATTTTAAGATAAGCGAGGAACATCGCTCGCCATCTTCTTCACGCTAAAAGAGGCTTTCTTCGCTCGATTTAGGGCGGTTAAAATAGCATTAAGACACACTATAAAAGGTTTCTTCGTTTTATAGGGTCAAATTTATTAAACTGCAGTTAACTTAAGCCATTAACAGTGGCTGGTTTCTCAGCGAGAAACTCGAGAACTGTTAAGGCACGGAAAGTGGGCATGTAGCCTACATTCATTCACAAAAAGACGCAGTTGGATAGTAGTCTTGGTTTGAATAAACACACATAAGAAACACACAATTGTTAGTGAGTCTGCTCACGGAACTAAGTTAAAAACG
>CM071944.1:34125000-34275000 GCA_036784905.1 Acrossocheilus fasciatus
GAGTCAAGCCAAGTCACAGTTGGTCGTCCTCAACCGAGTCACATCTCCGCTGCTCGTCCAGAGTCACAGCAGCACGTCTCCGCTGCTCGTCCAGAGTCACAGCAGCACGTCTCCGCTGCTCGTCCAGAGTCACAGCAGCACGTCTCAGCTGCTCGTCCAGAGTCACAGCAGCACGTCTCAGCTGCTCGTCCAGAGTCACAGCAGCACGTCTCAGCTGCTCGTCCAGAGTCACAGCAGCACGTCTCAGCTGCTCGTCCAGAGTCACAGCAGCACGTCTCAGCTGCTCGTCCAGAGTCACAGCAGCAAGTCTCAGCTGCTCGTCCAGAATCACTTCACATCACAGCGAATCTCCTAAGGTCAAGTCACGTCTCAGCTGCTCGTCCAGAGTCACAGCAGCACGTCTCAGCTGCTCGTCCAGAGTCACAGCAGCACGTCTCAGCTGCTCGTCCAGAGTCACAGCAGCAAGTCTCAGCTGCTCGTCCAGAATCACTTCACATCACAGCGAATCTCCTAAGGTCAAGTCACGTCTCAGCTGCTCGTCCAGAGTCACAGCAGCGCGTCTCAGCTGCTCGTCCAGAGTCACAGCAGCACGTCACAGCTGACCGTCCAGAGTCACTTCACGTCTCAGCTGATCTCCGAGTGTATCGTCACATTACAGCTAGTCATCCAGAGTCACAGCCCGTCACGGCTGATCGTCCAGAGTCACAGCCCGTCACGGCTGACCTTCCAGAGTCACAGCGTCACGTCTCCGCTGACCTTCCAGAGTCACAGCGTCACGTCTCCGCTGACCTTCCAGAGTCACAGCGTCACGTCTCCGCTGACCTTCCAGAGTCACAGCGTCACGTCTCCGCTGACCTTCCAGAGTCACAGAGTTACGTCTCCGCTGACACGCCCAGATCATCAAGGTCAGTCTTTCATTATCCCAGTCTGATATCCAGTGTGAGGGATTCACCGCTGGTGTCTGCACGCACAGCTGGTATCCCCAAACCCACTCACTTCTAGCCCTCCTGTTCCTGAACTGATTCCCCTGTCTGAAATGCTTCCCCTGATGGGGATCGCATTTTGGTGTGTTTGGGCTGCATACACCACCACAGAACTCCCAGAGGTGGCGGCGTCCACTATGATGTCTCTAGAGGTGGCGGCTGACGCTGCAGAACCTCCTGAGGTAGTGGCGCTCACTGCCGTGTTCCCTGAGGTGATGATGCCCGCTGCAGTTTCTCCAGGGGTGGCGGTACATGCTGCAGAACCTCCCGAAGCGGCGGTGCTCACTTCAGCTCCTCGTATGGTGGTGGCGCTCAACAATGAACTCTCATTCTGTTGTGTTGCGGTCAAAAAGACCATTACTAAACTCTCCCTGTGTCCTCAGATTACCGCTGTAGAACTTCCAGAGGTGGCAGTAACCGCTGCAGAACCTCCGGAGGTGTCAGTGGTATCCACTCACCAACTCTCGTCTTGCTCTGTCACGGCTATGGAGGCCGTCAATGAACTCTCGTTCTGTCCTGTCACGGCTATGGAGGCCGTCAATGAACACTCGTTCTGTCCTGTCACGGCTATGGAGACCGTCAGTGAACTCTCGTTCTGTCCTGTCACGGCTATGGAGGCCGTCAATGAACTCTCGTTCTGTCCTGTCACGGCTATGAACGCCGTCAATGAACTTTCTGTGTTCCCTGCCTCAGTCCTTGTGTCTGTGCATGTTCTGTCTCCTCCTTGTGTCTCCGTTCTCCCCAGGTCCCAGGCTCTGCTGTGTGTTCCTGATCCGTCCTGGTGGGCTCCAGTCCCGTCGGCTCCGCCCTGGTGGGCTCCAGTCCCGTCGGCTCCGCCCTGGTGGGCTCCAGTCCCGTCGGCTCCGCCCTGGTGGGCTCCAGTCCCGTCGGCTCCGCCCTGGTGGGCTCCAGTCCCGTCGGCTCCGCCCTGGTGGGCTCCAGTCCCGTCGGCTCCGCCCTGGTGGGCTCCAGTCCCGTCGGCTCCGCCCTGGTGGGCTCAAGTCCCGTCTGGTCCGCCCTGGTGGGCTCAAGTCCCGTCTGGTCCGCCCTGGTGGGCTCAAGTCCCGTCTGGTCCGCCCTGGTGGGCTCAAGTCCCGTCTGGTCCGCTCCGGTGGGCTCGTGTTCCGTTGGCTCCGTCCTGGTGGGCCTCAGTCCCGCCTGCTCCGCCCTGGTGGGCTCCAGTTCCGTCCGCTCCGCCCTGGTGGGCTCCAGTTCCGTCCACTCTGCCCTGGCTTCCTGCTCTGCCGGCTCTACCTCGGTCCCAGATCACTCCGCTTCCACAAGGACCTGGCCCTCCATCCCTCCCCCTGTTCCGCCTCCGCTCCACCTCCCTCCTGGATTATAGACTGTGTGGAGCGTCTGGAAGCCGCTCTTAGGGGGGGGGCTCTGTCACGAATCTGGTCTGCACTCCCGTTCACTCACCACTAGAGGTCACCCGCTCACCACATGGACTGTCACACCACACATCACATGGACTCCAATTCCCATCATCCAACACTGATCACAGCTGTCACCAATCACTCATTGCACCAATCACGCACACCTGATCACACAGCTCCCACAATCACACACGCTTTATCAGCCTTGGACATTCTCTCCCTGGTCGCCGAGTATTGTATGCATCTTCGCTACCTTTCAGAGCCCGTTAGTTTTCCTTGCCTTGCCTAGCCTTGTTATCTATCGTGTTTTCCCCTGCCTGGACTATTGCTAACATTTTGACTACCTCTCCTGTCTCGCCCCTCTGGATACTGTTCGCAGATCATCGACCCACGCTTACCACTGTTTACTCTTTGTCTTGTCCCTGCCATACCTGTTTGCTATTGTTTGACCCTGCCTGTACGACCACGTCTCTGCCATAAAAGCCTGCACATGGATCCGCACGCCTCTCGTCTCGTCAGCCCCGTTACAATATGTTAATTATATCTATCATAGATAGATAGATAGATAGATAGATAGATAGATATAATTAACACAGTGAAGACTACAATAAATAAGAAACGCTACATACATTGTGTAAATTAATTAGTTTTTTGTCCTATTGCTTGCAATTAGTTTCTTATACTTATTTCATCACTGACTGTTTATTTATTTTCAGTGAGCTTGAGTTTTTATTTATTTTATTTTTTTGTCTTTTTAGGCTTGTATTAGTTTGATATTGACATTGGTGACAAGGATTATGAAAATTCTATGGTATCAAAGATTTTAATATCATAACCTTTTTAAAAGAAAACAAATACTATATTGTGATATATATCGTTATCATGATATAAGATTTTGGTCATGATATAAGATCGCCCAGCCCTATTTGACATCTGTATTTTATTTCAGTTTACGAAAATATTTTTTCATCAATCGTTTTTGTTTACGAAAATAACCTTGATGTGCCCACAAAGTAGTCTAACCAACATCATGTAATGTATACATGCACTCTCTGTGTTTCCGTTTGGTTTTTGTAATATACTCAATGTCAGATTGTACATTGTTAAAACAACAAGTACAATACTGCAAACCCCTAATTCACATCCTTGATTAAAAATACTGCTTGAGCAAAGCTAAAGAATAAAAATGGAGATGATGCAAGCCATTTTTACTTTTTTATGGCACTATGAGAAACTGCTAATAGGAGTAAATCTCCAGCAGTCCAGTCTAGTGACCCAGCTCTACAGATACATGATCAACTTACACGTTTGGTAGAGGGTATCCTCAGACAGTCCTCCTCTGTGTAGAAGCCACACACTGTGCTGACATCAGAGATGAAGTCGATGTACTCCTTATACTGAGACTTCTTACATTGTCGGCGCTGGTACTTCCCACAGAAGTCAAAAAAGCAGCAGGGAAGCACGAAGTAACGGCACAAGTAAGATGATCTAGATGAGATAAGATAGGGTAGAGGACATAATCAATACAATTAAGTTAAAAAATATAGATTTACAAAAATATCTTCTGTTTTATATTAATAAAATAGGAAAAACAAATATTAAGTGAGAAACTGACCAGTGAGTTGGACACTTCTAGAGTAGTTGAGCTTGACATAATTTCAAGGACTATATCGTTTTGATTTTGGTCATTCACATGAACAAATCACAGTCAGCAAACATGTTTAATGAAATTTATGTCTCAGTGGCTATGTTTACATGCACAATTTTTGGTTCAAACGATTGATGAATCTGAATGTAGTGTTTACATGAACTCTAAATAAAGTGATCAGGATGATGTGCGCACTTGTATGTCACAAACTTTAATTCAGAATAAATTTTTGATGACATGCACACACTGCACAAATATAGAGTTTCTCACTGTTTGCACATAATAACCACTCTCCTACACTGTTTCTTCATTTGTTTTTAACAGCAGGATTAATATTTATCCATTTCTGGACAAATATGCATATAACCGCTGTGCTGCTCATATTTATCACGCAGTAAAAATGCCCCTCCCCACACCCAAAACGTGTTGCCTGTGGATGAGAATCTGAAACATTGGTGGGAGGTTGTCTTGCTCCACTTCACAGTTGCCGAGTGAAAGGAGAGTTTTATATTGACAGAACATGCATTTATACAACACTTTATTGAAAAAAGGAAGAATTTCCTTTCAGTTTCGGTTTTCAATCCGATCGAGTGTTTACATGCACTCTCAATTGTATTAGAAAAGGAATAAACCACCCCCTTCAATCCGATCGAAATTTCATACCGATAAAGCTCAATCCAATTAATTAATGTGTTTACATGAAGGCTTTTCAGTCCGATTGAGCAGTCAATCCGATTACAACGATTATTTGGTTGCATGTAAATGTAGCCAGTGGTATTATAGGTCACTCATAAATACTAATGATTTACTATTATTATTTTTATGTACGCATTGTAAGCATCTCTATGATATGTGATAACTTTCACAAGAGTCCATTCTGAGTTGTTCCTGGTCTGGAATTTTTTTTTTTCGCTTGAACTACCAATAATTCACGGGTATGTTTAAAAAAAAAAAAAAATAGTAAAAAACATACAAGACGACATTACTGTGTATGAGAGATAAGATCAGAGGTGCATTGTCAAAGTCAAACACTTAAAACCTCCCGTCTCCTCAATGGTCTATTGACGTCTCTTCATTTTAAGTTTCTCTTAATATAAAAACAAACAAAACAAACAAACAAAAAAAACAACAAAATGAATATCCAACATTAACAACAAAATCAGAGTGGCATATCATCTGTGACAAATTCAGTTCACCAAGTTTGCATAACATTACAGAGTATATTACTAGGTTAGTTAAGCTAACGATCTTCACCTAGTGTCTGAGTCTGATCAGTGCTTTATTCTGAACTTAACTGGAACCAGTGTTCACATGGACTGTAGTTAGAATATGACTGATGGGCCTGCAGTGTGAAGCAAAATGTGTGTGATTCCTATATATATGTATACAACTACTTTTTGGTCCGATTTCTCTATAACCCCCCCCCCCCCCCCCCCCCTTTTTACCTGTTGACTATAGCCATTCAACCTTGCAGTATAATTGAGAGATATCAATTTTAACATTTAGACTTTCAAAAAATAATTTAACTCTTAAACTTAAAACTATCTTCACATAAACTCATTATTATAAATGTCATATTTACCTGTGCCTTTCAGCAGAAATATACAGAAATTGAAATTGAAGTTATTAAACACTATAAATTCTAAATTAAATATAGATGAATCCTTAAAGCTATAAAAGTTATTTTTTCCTCTTTTTTTCTTTATCCTTTGATGAACAGACATCACAGCAGCTGGTTATTAGGTTATTTTGGATGTTATTTCTTTAAGAGCTGTCGCTACTGAACATGATGCAGAATTTGCCAAACAGCCACGCACAGTTTTAAGGCAGCTTTAATCGCCTTTTTAGTAACATCGTGACTTAACTGACCACAACATTGCATGCTCGTAGTTTACGCGCACCAGCACCTTTGTGCGTGCAATAGAAGAGCACACTCTGCGAGCACAGTACCGTTTCTGCACTTGTTTTACTCGCGTCTGGCGCTGAAGTGAAGCACACGTCTGAAACATCTCCGGTTTGACGCTCTGAGGCCGAATAAATGCACTTCTTGTCAAGAGAAAAAGTGACAGAAACAGCAGTTGTGAGAGGGGTGGCAAACCCTAGCTCCGCCCCTGCGTTAATTGCGTTAAATATTTTTAATGCGTTAAACTGAAAAAAAAAAAAAAAAATAAAAAATCGCCTGCGTTAACGCGCTATTTTGACACCACTAATAAAAAAATAAATAAAATAAATTATATATATATATATATATATATATATATATATATATATATATATATATATATATATATATATATATATATATATATATATATATATATAGAGTCATATTTCTGCTGCTGCTAAAAACAACTGTGAACTGTTGTCTGTTTTAGGGTTTGCTGTTGTGTTTCATAATCTTCCTCAGCCTGCAGCTGTAAAAGGAAAATATAATATAAGTTAAGTAAGGGGCCGAGTCTGACCAAATGCAACATTAGATCATTGACTCCAGCTAAAATATAACATTTCAATAAATAACAAACCTCAGCTTTTATAATACACTTAGATAATATTACATATATTTTAAGACAAGTGTATATCAAATAGATGGAAACTGTAGTATTAAAAACACTTTACAATAAGATTCCATTTGTTAGATAAAATGACCCATCAATAAACAATAGTTATATATAGCAATTATTCTTCTTAGGGTTAATTTAAAAATGTACTAATACATAAAATCAAAAGTTCAATCTTTTCAAATTTACTTAATGCACAATGAACAAGCATGAACGATAAAATATGTGTATTAAATAACATTCACAAACATTAATTAATGTTGTAAAAATATATTGTTCACTCACAGTAAGTTGATGTTAGATAATGACATGAAGTTATGTTAATGATTATTGTAAAGACTATACAGGAGATAAAATTTGACTGTACTTTCGTTTAATCCAAACTGTGTACCCATTTAATTTTAAAGGGTTTTTAAAACCTGCTAGTTATCTAGGCAAGAATAACAACTAACTAGCTTAAAATTGTTTTTTCTGAAGGACTGATATGACAAACACTGTTAACTGTTTGTACATTCGGCCCCACTTTATATTAGGTGGCCTTAACTACTGTGTACTTACATTTAAATTAATCATTTGGTACAATGCACTTATTGTGTACATACATGTTTTTACATTGTACTTATATTTTTAAAAATACCTATATGTACTTACATCTGTAATTAGTTTCTGTAATAACATTTATAATTACACTGTTGGCCCATCCCTTACACCTAAACCCACCCTTAAACCTATCCATACCACCAAACCTGTCCCTAACCTTACCCATATCCCACCTCAATAGCAGCAAAAGTGTTTTGTAATACAATATGAACACAATAAGTATATTGTACTTATTTTTTGATGTAAGTACATATTAGTTAAGGCCCACCTAATATAAAGTGTGACCGTACATTCTCTAACACGCATATTTTAGATTCACAATTCATTTAAAAGCCTCTGGTGTGTAGGTGACTTTCCAAAACAACTTGTTTAACACGAAATACGTTTCTTCTCATTTTTTTCCCCTATGTACAGCCACGACAAATATTAAGGGACTAAATTTAAAGTTAGCTATATACCATTATCAGCATATGTTGATTCGTCTTTTGTCATCTGTGAGAGAATGTGCGGCGTCAGATGCCGAAAGCTCCGTCGTTACTCTGTCATTCCGTTTTTACTTTCTGCATATATATATACTGTGTGTATGTATATATATATATATATTAGTGGTGGGCCGTTATCGGCGTTAACGTGAGACTCTTATAGGGCGATAAAAAAAATATCGCCGTTAATCTATTCTCAAAGTTGGGTTGGGAGCTGGGTCTATACAGGGGCGTAAATTTCATCTAACAGTAGGGGGGGACAATAAACGTAAAAATTTCTCAAGAGCAATTTTTGAGGGGGACACAAATAAAACAGCCAAAATTGTACTTGTAAGGATAGATATGTGTACACAGCATGTGTACATAGCATGGAGACCATGTTTAAATATGAGTTCATGGTTCACCACGCAGTCATATTATAATTATTATTTTGTGTCATCCATAGTATTTAAGGTTTCGTCTGAAACCTAGTATGTCTCTTTCGCATTAATTCAACCGCATTAAACCCACTGATCTGCCACTTTCACTTATTGAACGAAACCCAACACATAGGTCTACAATATTAGCCTAATATCAGTTCACACACAGGCTTATCGCCGTGTTAGTTGTAGTGGGTGACAAGCTAAGGTATTGAGCTTGTTAACCTTATAATCGCTCATAGAAAATACATGGGATGTCAATTTTTTTGTCATGACTAATTTATTATCCAGCATCATCTGTATTAAAGAGAAATAATCATTTCACCCGATGTTTAATGAGAATAAAATAGCCTTGACAGCCTACTTACACATAACTAACTTGCTCTCTCTCACCGGACTCGTGTGTGTGTATCCGTAAAGAAGGAAAGCAGGCCGTGGACCAAACCACTGTGAGGCAAGGGAGGGGGGAATCAAAACATTTCTGAATTTAAAACGTTTTTTTGCGTTTATTTTGTTTTACTAATCACACAATTATTTTAAATATATGTCCATTATATCATTTTCAATACACAGAGTCGCTTGTAATGATATTTTTAGGGGGGGACAAGCCTCAGATGGGGGGGGTCCTGTCCCCCCCGTCCCCCCCGGGATTTACGCCTATGGGTCTATACTAAACAAGATATGATGACTTTCACCTTGATATTTTAGCGCGGATGTATACCTAGCCGAACTGCACTGTTGGGGGCGAGAACGAGTCTTCAAACCTGTGTGTATGTCTACTGGGAAATTACCACATCAAACGTGATGTGCTAACATGGATGCAGCTATGAAGCCGCCGGGTTTGCTTCGGGGAAAATTTATTTTTAAGAAGCTTCCCAATGGAAATCGGCAAGTCATTTCTGTCTCTACGTTACATGGTCGCGCTCTCTGTATCGCGCACACAGCGGAGTTCCGCCCTGGTTCACACACACAAAAAAAACGTAAGCGCACACACAAGTGAGCACACTCCCCCTCCTTTTTGTAAATATTAAGCCGCAAAACGTAAAAGTGGTTTACTACTAGTAGTGAACTTATTCTGATCTACTTGGCAGAATTCAAATGACCCATTGTAATCTAGATTAATTCCAAAATTACAGTGAGATTAATCTAGATTAAAAAAATTTATATATGCCCACCACTGATATATACACACACACACACACACACACACACACACACACACACACACACACACACACAGGTGCATCTCAATTAATTAGAATGTCGTGGAAAAGTTTATTTCACTAATTCAAGTCAAATTGTGAAACTCGTGTATTAAATAAATTCAACGCACACAGACTGAAGTAGTTTAAGTCTCTGGTTCTTTTAATTGTGATGATTTTGGCTCACATTTAACAAAAACCCACCAATTCACTATCTCAACAAATTAGAATATGGTGACATGCCAATCAGCTAATCAACTCAAAAGAACCTGCAAAGGTTTCCTGAGCCTTCAAAATGGTCTCTCAGTTTGGTTCACTAGGCTACACAATCATGGAGAAGACTGCTGATCTGACAGTTGTCCAGAAAACAATCATTGACACCCTTCACAAGGAGGGTAAGCCACAAACATTCATTGCCAAAGAAGCTGGCTGTTCACAGAGTGCTGTATCCAAACATGTTAACAGAAAGTTGAGTGGAAGGAAAAAGTGTGGAAGAAAAAGATGCACAACCAACCGAGAGAACTGCAGCCTTATGAGGATTGTTAAGCAAAATCCATTCAAGAATTTGGGTGAACTTCACAAGGAATGGACTGAGGCTGGGGTCAAGGCATCAAGAGCCACCACACACAGACGTGTCAAGGAATTTGGCTAAAGTTGTCCTCTCCTGAACCACAGACAATGTCAGAGGTGTCTTACCTGGGCTAAAGAGAAGAAGAACTGGACTGTTGCCCAGTGGTCCAAAGTCCTCTTTTCAGATGAGAGCAAGTTTTGTATTTCATTTGGAAACCAAGGTCCTAGAGTCTGGAGGAAGGGTGGAGAAGCTCATAGCCCAAGTTGCTTGAAGTCCAGTGTTAAGTTTCCACAGTCTGTGATGATTTGAGGTTCAATGTCATCTGTCCATTGTGTTTTTTGAAAACCAAAGTCACTGCACCCGTTTACCAAGAAATTTTGGAGCACTTCATGCTTCCTTCTGCTGACCAGCTTTTTGAAGATGCTGATTTCATTTTCCAGCAGAATTTGGCACCTGCCCACAGTGCCAAAAGCATCAAAAGTTGGTTAAATGACCATGGTGTTTGTATGCTTGACTGGCCAGCAAACTCACCAGACCTTGTCAAGAGGAAAATGAGAAACAAGAGACCAAAAAATGCAGATGAGCTGAAGGCCACTGTCAAAGAAACCTGGGTTTCCATACCACCTCAGCAGTGCCACAAACTGATCACCTCCGTGCCACGCCGAATTGAGGCAGTAATTAAAGCAAAAGGAGCCCATTATCAAGTATGGAGTACATATACAGTAAATGAACATACTTTCCAGAAGGCCAACAATTCACTAAAAATGTTTTTTTAATTGGTCTTATGAAGTATTCTAATTTCAAAAAAATGAGAAGAAACATATTTCGTGTTAAACAGGTTGTTTTTGAAAGTCAGTGCTTGAAATAGGCTTTTTACACACCAGAGGCTTTTAAATGAATTGTGAATCTAAAATATACGTGTTAGAGAATGTGCAAACAGTTAAGAGTGTTTGTGTCATATCAGTCCTTCAGAAAAAACAATTCTGGGCTTTTTTTTTTTAAGCTAGTTAGTTGTTATTCTTGGCTAGATAACTAGCAGGTTTTAAAAACCCTTTAAAATTAAATATGTACACAGTTTGGATTAAATGAAAGTACAGTCAAATTTTATCTCCTGTATAGTCTTTACAATAATCATTAACATGACTTCATGTCATTATCTAACATCAACTTACTGTGAGTGAACAATATATTTTTACATTAATTAATGTTTGTGAATGTTATTTAATGCAAATATTTTATCGTTCATGCTTGTTCATTGTGCATTAAGTAAATTTGAAAAGATTGAACTTTTGATTTTATGTATTAGTACATTTTGAAATTAAACCCTAAGAAGAATAATTGCTATATATAACTACTGTTTATTGATAGGTCATTTTATCTAACAAATGGAATCTTATTGTAAAGTGTTTTTAATACTACAGTTTCCATCTATTTGATATACACTTGTCTTAAAATATATGTAATCTTATCTAAATGTATTATAAAAGCTGAGGTTTGTTATTTACTGAAATGTTATATTTTAGCTGGAGTCAATGATCTAATGTTGCATTTGGTCAGACGCAGCCCATTACTTTACTTATATTATATCTTCCTTTTACAGCTGCAGGCTGAGGAAGATCATGAAACACAACAGCAAACCCTAAAACAGACAACAGTTCACAGTTGTTTTTAGCAGCAGCAGAAATATGACAAAAACTTTTGGGTGAAACTTGTTTACTTTTTTCATACTTATTACTTTTTTATAAAGTAAATTTTAAACAAGCATAAAGAATGGCATTGATTTTTGTACAGTTTATTTTTGTTTAACTTTATTAATAAAAATAATGTGTTTTTTAATTAGCATGTTTTTGTGTTTTGCTTTGGTCCCGAAATTTTCACTGGTATTGGTACTGAATACAAAGATTTTGGTACCGTGACAATGCTAATTCATTGTATAACATACCTGTTTAAAAACCTGTTTTTACAACATGGTAATTGAGAAGAAAATAGCCTAATCTTTAGTTATCCTTGCAGAGCGTTAGTTATGCGGTAATATTGCGGGGCAAATGAATTAATTTTAAATTAATAATTTTAATGTAATAAATTAATAAAAGTAACTTCATAATAATAATAGACCTAATAAAATAAGAATTTAACAGGCCTACATTAATTGGAAATGTTAAATCCTCTTAATATTGCCAATAATTGATGTTTTGACATATCTCTGGCTATTGTCGATTCAAGATAATCGTCTTCAGACGCAACCCAGCACGGGGAGGTTATTGCGGGGCTGTCTGCTATGCCACTGGTCAGACAGCCCATTACGTCGTTTGGGCTGCCTTGTTGAGCGCAGTGACACTGAGAACATTATATTTTCTTTTTTACTTTTATTTTCCAATTGTAATAGGATTAGTCCAACGACTCGTTCGGTTTGTAATGCGTGTAATGAATGAATGAATGAATGAATGAATGAATGAATGAAAATATATATATATATATATATATATATATATATATATATATATATATATATATATATAAATTATTTATTTATTTATTTATTTATTAGGGGTGTCAACGTTAACGCATGCGATTAATTTAAAAATTTTAACTCGTTAATATTTTTTTAACGCAAATTAACTCTTTGATAAGGTTTGACCCCAACTTCTTCCCGTCATCGCAGCGTGGAAGGTTATCATTGTGTGATGAGGGTACAGCGAACCAGTGTTGCCAGGGCAGCGGCACAAGTGGGCTATTTTGAAAATACAGTGGGGGGAAAAATGACAGAGCCGTGGGCCATGGCCGCCCAAGGTGTATATAGACAAATAATTAAAACAGATCCTTTTACTAATGTGTATTATACTTGGAATGTATCCCTGGCAACTTAAAGGAACACTCCACTTTTTTGGAAATGGGCTCATTCTCCAACTCCCTCAGAGTTAATAAGTAGAGTTTTACCGTTTTTTGAATCCATTCAGCCGATCTCCGGGTCTGGCGATAGCACTTTTAGCATAGCTTAGCATAGATCATTGAATCCGATTAGACCAGTAGCATCGCGTTCGAAAATGACCAAAGAGTTTCGATAGTTTTCCTATTTAAAACTCGACTCTTTTGTAGTTATATCGTGTACTAAGACCGGCGGAAAATGAAAAGTTGCGATTTTATAGTCCGATTTGGCTAGGAACTATACTCCCAGTCCGGCGTAATAATCAAGGAACTTTGCTGCCGTAACATGGACGCAGCAGGCGCAGTGATATTACACAGCGCCTGAAAGTAGTCCCCAGCTATATTATAACTAGTTACCTAACTGGGGACTACTTTCTGGCGCTGCGTAATATCACTGCGCCTGCTGCGGCAGCAAAGTTCCTTGATTATTACGCCGGAATGAGAGTATAGTTCTTAATCATACCAGCCTAGAAAATCGCAACTTTTCATTTTCCGCCGGTCTTAGTACACGATATAACTACAGAAGAGTCGAGTTTTAAATAGGACAAATATCAAAACTCTTTGGTCATTTTTGAACGCGATGCTACTGGTCTAATCGGATTCAATGATCTATGCTAAGCTATGCTAAAAGTGCTATCCCCAGACCCGGAGATCGGCTGAATGGATTCAAAAACGGTAAAACTCAACTTATTAACTCTGGGGGAGTTGGAGAATGAGCCTATTTCCAAAAAAAGTGGAGTGTTCCTTTAAGAACAGAGAGGCAGTTGTAACATCACAAACAACGTGAGTTTCAGCCAGAGCATACAAGTTAAGGCTTTTACACAGCAGAAATAAACTTGACAACAGCCACTATAGATTATATAAGATAATAAACACACAATTATGATAGGATATGGTTTGTATGTGATTTTCTTGAGTTGAATGTGTACATCTGAAATGTTAATTTGTGCAGCGATATAAAAGGCTATAAATAGAATATTTTAACAACAGTAAACCATCAAATTCCACATGTGATCGCAAAAGGAAGTTATTACAAACACTCAATGGTGGTTTGAAGTGAGTTCTGAGTAAAAGTGCACTATTAATCTCATAAATTGTCTTATGAAGCATGATGCTAATATTAGTTATAATGCACCTGCAGAACAGGTCCAGTTCTTCTTCATAATGCCTTTTGTCATAATACTTCATCTAAGGTCGCAAGAAAATGTTTTGTTGTATTTATTTAGAAATACTTTTGATTATAGTTGGGTAAATGTATACTGGGATTGAAGCGATGTGGCTTGGTAAACGTTTTATTGCCAGTATAAAGGCTGATAATGGCTGAATAAAAACAAAAGAATAATAAGGACTATGTCTCATGCCTGCCGTAAGTGTGAAAGGTTCTGTTTCCTTAAACTAGTTTGTCATGCATTTCTTTATTTCAACACATTTACAGGTAAATCCTAGTTTTTAAAATTTGTGATTAATCACAGTCCATGACTGTGATTAATGTAATTACATTTTTTAAATCAATTGACATGCACACACACCTGTAAATATATATATATATATATATATATATATATATATATATATATATATATATATATATATATATATATATATATATATATATATATATATATATATATATATATATCTCATACTCATCAAATCTGGATGTATTTGATCATTACTGCAGTAAATCTGTAATACTGTGAAGTATTATTACACTTTAAAATATGTATTTTAACATTTATTCCTGTGATGGAAAAGGTGAATACTCTAGCTTCATTTACTAGAGAACAGGTATTTCTCAACACTTGGGTTAAATGTCCTATGCTGATGACTTGCCTGGCTGCTATTACAGGGATCCATGGTGTAAGCTCATCTGAGTGGTTTCCAATCAGCCAGTCCGTGGTGGGGAAGAGGAAGTCATTGCTGGGTGTGATGACCTTTTCCTGAAAGAGATGAGATCACCCGCTGCATCTCATTATCATTGGATGAAAGTGTAATAATGACACTGGTATTGCTGACAGTATGTAAATGATCAACAACCTGAAGTCCATTACCAAGTTAAAGTTTTATAAATCATGTAGTGAGGCGATTAAATGTCTTTTGATAACCATATCTTTAAGGAAAGCATAATTTAAGGCAATAGTTCTAATGGATGTGCAGTTGAAGACTGTAATTACAAAGTGGATAGAAAGTATGCAAGATAATAGTTACACACAGGGCACATTCGAATTAAACTCTGTTGATGACAAATTGAGACCCGTGTTGGCAAAATGAGTTGGAATGCGCACAATCTAATGTGTACTGAGCTACAGGCAAAAGAAGTGAAAAATGTAAGTTTTGGTCATATTTGAGGTTTTCACAAAAATCAGTTCATTGAGCCCTCTTCTAGCATTTCCAATGCTCCAAATAGTAATTAAACATCTAAAATGATCTTTATTTATACGTTTTCTGAGAGTAGTACCTTTCTCTCTGCTCACTTCTGGACGACTGCTACTGCTTCTCATCATGTTATAGGCTTTTTGTTTATATGCTTTGTGAGTCCAATCCAGTGAAATATGAGTTTCAAACCCATACTGATGAACAAAACAAAACGATCGCGATGACTGACATTTGCAAAGTGTGTGTATAAGACGGGCCTCTCTGAGAGCATGCAATCTCCCTATAAAGTACATTATTGTGAAATACGTCTTGGCAAGATTCACACAATGTAATCTGTTAGGTCTTATATGAATGTTTAGATAATGATTGGGGAAAAATCTGATGTGTCACATAATATTAGAGCCATGCATTACAGTAGGTCTTAATACAGATCTGTCTCAATGTTAATCAAACATTAAAAGAAAAGAGAATCACTCTCTGCTCTTGATTACACTATTGTTTATTTGCATCTTTGTTATTTTTAATAACAAATTTAAAATAAAAATGGCTATATTGTAGGGCTGTCAGTTTAACACGTTAACTTAGTTATGAAAAAAATAACATGATTAAAATATTTAAACGCAGTTAACGCACTGGCCGCACCCCCAGACCTGTACGTCATCTTACATTTCATACAGTTGACAAGTATGATGCAGGGCAACAACTCCATAAATGAAGTTCAAAAACTTAAGTTCGGGAGGAGCCTAATCATTCAGGCCTGTTAATCGTCGAACCTATATAAGCAGCACTCATTGGACCATCCCAGCATCAATTCTTCCGGCATACGGCCCCACCCTGTCCCGTGAACAGAGTCCCAGCTCAACGAATTTCTGCACTTCTCCTCCAATGAACAATGCTCTGCAAGGCCCTCTTAACCCTCTGGGGTCGACAAACGCGTATACGCGTTTTGAGGCAGATTTTCCTGATAAGGCCGAAATGAGCTTGAATTACTCAGCCATTTTTGATCGTACAGATAAGAGCAATGCACCATTCGAATCTGTAAGGTGTCTACTTTTTTTTGTATACACTCATAACAACAACTAAACTTTGGGCTTTTGAAGAATAAAGAAAACAAACAGAGTGTGCTCTCTGTCTTCTCCGTCTCCACGAACTGTTTTTAGAAACGCGTCACTAAAATGAACTGTAACTCAGCAAATACTCAACACAGAGACATACATCTATAGAAAGCTTGAAGTGTCTACTTTGAAATGAAGCAAGTCTTATCGAAAACAAACATTCTGTGATGAAGTAATCCGTATGAAACCAACACGATATTCAGTCTGTCCCGTCCAACTCATTATCTCTAATGTGATCCCGCCCCTACACGGCTCGCGCTTTTCATATGTAAATAGCCGCGTGGGACATGCGCACATGCAAACGCCCAACACAAACAAAGAGTGGAGGAGATTCATCGAAGCTACTGTTCGTTTCTGGAAGACGCACAGAGTAAAAGCAGGATTTCCCTCCAAAGAAGAACACGACCCACTGGATGATGAATGCTACACGTCTAAGAATGTTTAGACCATGTTTATTATTAATACTCTGTTCACAAATAGATTTTAATAGCGTGCTAAACAATAATAATTAGTTTCTCAGATATAAAATATCATTTTTTATAGTACAAAGTACATCCTTTTATTGTAAAAAAAATTGAGTCTGTGGCTACAGAATCATATCATAGGCTACTATGAAATCATACATACTAGAATATATGACTACAAAATCATAGTTGGGTTTTTCCTAAACTATAATTCCTGACTACAATGTTTGAAATCATGTAAAACATTTTGAATATGATTCAATTCACTGTATTTAAATTTCTTACGACGCGATGTTTTCATGCTCTATATAAAACAATAAAAGTAATATGAGTGAACACTGTAACATGATGAATGCTACGAGTCCAAGTATGTTTAGTACATGTTTATTATTAATAGCCTACTCTGTTCAGAAATTGATTTTAATAATGTGCTAAACAATAATAATTAGTTTCTCAGATATAAGATTTCTTTCTCTTTTTTATGATCGTACAAAGCATGTTTGAGTCTATGGCTACAAAACATATATACATACATACATATATATATATATATATATATATATATATATATATATATATATATATATATGTATGTATGTATGTATGTATGTATATATGCATGTATGTATGTATATGTATATGTATATATATATACACAGATGTTCCTGATATTAACATGCTCACAAATGTTTGTTTTTTTTTGTATTTTATGTATTTTTGTATTTTTTTTTTTTTTGTATGTTGTTTGTATTTTATTGAATCAGATACCAGTATCCTGATGTCCCTTCAAACTGTTTTCCTCTGAGAGCGCTGTACCAACATCAGATGTTCAACTACACTGATATTCTATGTTAAAACAAGCTCCTTTTCTACTGATTATGTTTTTTTCTTCTTGAATCCATGGAAAGAAGTAGAAACACTTAAATAACACACGTAAATATCAGGTATGATTTACTTGTTTCACTTGTTGAACAGAATCTGTAGCAGGAATGACTCAAAGTCTGTTCACATCTCTGTGGTTAGATCAGTGTGCACAATAATGTGTCTTTGACCTTCATTATGTATTTTGTTATGTATGTTTTAATTATACTGTGTTGTAAATAAAATACAAATAATTTAAAAAACCCTTTTTTTCCAGTCTCCTCACATTCTCTCTTACCTGCCTCACAGTCACAGTCACACTGACGGGCCATTAGGGGAGGGCCCTTTGCAGGGCTCGTAAAATCGCTAGCCCGACGTCCCAGGGCTATTGTGTTTTCCAGTCGGGCTACCAAAACGTATCACCGCCTGCCCGACGGGCTACCTTAAATACAGATCTCCCGCGGGTCCTTAAACACTCTGAAAGGGAGTTGTATCAAACTTAAGGCCATAAAAAGTTTTAAATACGTTAATGGTATAAGAAATGTCTTAATTATAATTTCAAGAGGTCTTACAGTTGGGGACGGAAAGACAAGAGTCATGATATGGCAGGATTAAACTTCAAAAGGCAATGATGTCATTGAATAAATATGAGCGCAGCATGTTTCAAGTCAAAACACGGCGCGGATGTCTTTATGTGAATGTATCTGAAGGGAACCGACTGTCCTCAGAAACATGTCGTTGGCTTTATTCCTGATAAAGCAGCGTTCATGATCGGAGAGCTGCTTTGTGTACAGCGTTTCCAGGGAAACCGCAATATTTCAGCGCTCCTAAAGCGCCACCTCGTGGCAGAGAATGAATATGCATTTCCAATAAGCCTTTCTTGCTGTTTATGGTCAGATCAATGCAAATATCAACTCATGTTTTTACGCATCAAACACAGAGTTGTAAATGAGAAAGAAGTTGATGTGCCTTCTAAAAATGTAAACAATTAAGACAGTAATATTTATATGGTTTAAATTAACATAATATGCTTGATTGATACCTTTTCATAAAAACTGTCTATAGCCTGAAACGCTGTTGTATAAGATTTTTGTTTTTGTGAAAACCTGTATCTGAACTGCAAATCATGTAATTTTATGGCTAAAAACTGTATGTTACCATAGACATTGTCCAACCCCGCTCATTCTGTGTTCATTTTACTTGTGCAGCTCTTAAAATGGGTCATAAACTGCCTTAAATATATTTTTTAAAATTCTGCAGATACCCTGTAAACAGTGAAATAAAATTCCTTCCTTCATATTTGTTGATATTTGTGTATTGAAAATATTTTTCATTGACATTTAAACTCCTATCTGATTTTCTATATTTAAAAAAAAAAATAATAATAAATAAAATAGTAATTTTTTTAATGTTAAATTAATTTTCGGGCTACCAAAATCTGAAGAGCCCTGCCCAGGGTTACCAGGGATTTTGAAATTTTGCGAGCCCTGCTTTGTCTCTCAGGTGAGACTCACTTAATATTCATGCACATTGCCACTCCCTCGCATATAGACCCTCGATGACAAAACATGTCTAGAAAATTTTAAATCAATATATTGCTTTCTGTGAATGAGTAAGCAGAATGATTTTCACATAATTTTGAAGTAAATATTCTAGCCTACAAGACTGATTACTCAAAAGTCTTATTCAGAACTATTTAGTGTGGGTTTTATAAGGCCTTATTTCAGCTACATTTTTTTCCCCAAAACTTACTAACCATGCATAATATTTTTTTTTTTCTAAAAAATGCAAACATGTACATCCATCTTGGTCACATATTATTGTAGCACAGTTTGTGCTGAATACAAAAAAAAATACATGCTGGTCAATAGTATGTTTTAAGTAGCTGAAATAAGCACAAATATCAGGGCATGTCAAAACATCTCAAGGGCCCCAAAATGACCTCAGAACCCAGAGGCTCCACTTTCAGCTCATAACAAAAGAAATCAAACTCGTCAACCACCTCCAACAGATTTGCCCAGCCACCTCCATTAAATGCGTTTTCCCGCCTGGGTAACATAGGCATCCGCACACTACAGCTGCTTCAGCTCCTCACATTACTCACATTTCAGCTAAACCATCCGTAAAACCTACCGTTCTTAAAATAGGAACGTGGACAGTCAAGTGTTTGAGGCACACGTGCCGCACCAAACATCCATTTCCCACGAAAACCAACAGAAATTCACTCTATCCTAGAACAAGCTCCCATTGGTTGGATTAGTGTCATTTTTTCAAATGATATTTTCACCATTGCGAAGTGACCGGATCCCTGAAGTCTCAGCTTTAGACAAATAGCATGTCACGGCACTCTGTAAACATTTTCTCAAGATCTACATCGCATTATATTGTGCATAGGCTCGTTTTAATCGAGATTTACTGCAATAAATATCGATATGCGATTTACTATGCCTTTCTTATGTTTCATGAAGTTATAATCTAATACATTGCACAAAGCATACTGGGTGTAAAGTTTTTTCGGTAACACTTTAGAATAGAGAACACTTATTCACTATCAACTACGACTTTTCCCTCAACAAATTCCTAATTTGCTGCTTATTAATAGTTAGTAAGGTAGTTGTTAAGTTTAGGTATTGGGTAGGATTAGGGATTCAGAATAAGGTTATGTAAAATAAGGCATTGATGTGTGCTTAATTTGCACTAATAAATGGCTAATATTCTCGTAATATGCATGCAAATAAGCAACTAGTTAAGAGACCCTAAAAAAAGTGTTACTGTTTTTTCCTCACAAAATCGTCATACAGTTTGATCTCTAATTAAATCAAATTTACTTGTTGCATTCCATTAGTCGAAATCTTAATATTTATTCTGACTATCCTTTATCATGCTTTCGGATCTTCGCCAACTAAAGTGGTAATTTCTCGTCTCATGCCATGAAAATGAAGCACTTTAACATGTTGGCAAAGTTTAAAGCCATTGTTAAGAGTGATCAGACACCCCTTGACCAAGACTTTGCTCCCGCTGTTTTACTTTGCTTCGCCCAAAACACACCCATCTCCGCTCCTCTCCATTTTCATCCTCTTTAGGTTGTCTCCAAAGCAGCCACTCACAGCCACTCGCATAGCAATCCCAACCCACACCATCACTATGGAACCTCCGCCAGTCTGGGTGATCCACACCTGGTCATGTAAAGGAGTCTGAACATTTGCAAGCACTCTAAAAACTTCAAACCTTTGTAAACTAAGTCCATCTTGGAAGGTGGTCTGAGTATGGTTCGCCTTCAGCTATCAGTATGGTTCTCTAAACCGTACATTGTGAATCCTAATGGCTCCTGGCTTACCTTGTTCATGAATTCCAATTTAGCAGATAGTGCTGGGCGGTATACCGGTTCATACCGAATACCTGTGTTTATTTTTCTTCTGAATTTTTAAAATACCCCAATACCGGTGTTATTTAAATAACGTTCGAAACGCGAAACTGTTTGAGAGGGGTCTCTTTTCACTGTTGAGCTGTGGCAAGGGCACAGCTGTATGTGTTACCAAGTGTGAAAGTTCTGAAGCTGTAGAATGTGATGACACAGAAGAACTCATCCACCGTCCGCTGCCATCAGCTCCCGCGACTCACTGTCACGGTTCATGGATTCACTGACTCTCCTTTGCTATGTGTGTGCGTGTTGTATGAATGGGTGCGGCTCATCAGCATGGCTCGTTATCACTGATGAGCTGATCAGCGCCAGCTGTGTTGAATGAGATGTTCTATATATTGTTTGTCACCTCGTCTTGTCTTTGTCAGATGGTTGTGGAGGTTCAGGCTCGGCTTACAGTTTCTCTCCCTCGCTCTAGTTCCTGTGTTCCTGTTCTGAGATTCGCCTGCTTGTTCGGAGGATCGTCTGCGGTTCGTCCGTTACGTTCTGCCCACGGAGTCCTGCGTTGCCGAGCCTATTATTCTACTGTTGCCTCGTTTCTCACCTGCATTACCTCTTCTATTGTGTTTAATAAACACCTGTTCTCACTTGCTATTGAATCCGTGACTTTTTCCTTCGAGTCATGACAGAACCATCTGACCAAGCTATGGATTCAGCGAGTGCAGCCACCTTCGAGCGGATGTATGCCGGTAATCACGCTCGCATGGACCGTCAGGATGAACAGATCGGTGCCTCGGGTCGGGCGATAGAGGCTCTGGTAACGCAGGTGTCCGAGCTCACCTCCCAACTACAACGTCTGAGAGGTCCCACTGCGCCAGCACCGCCCCCGCCTGTTCCCCCGGAGAATTTCAACATCAATCGGCCAGAGCCGCGCATCCCCACCCCCGAGAGGTATTCGGGAGAACCAAACATGTGCCGAACTTTTCTAACCAAGTGTTCGATTTACTTCTCTCTCCAGCCCGTGACGTTCTCCTCTGAGGAGAGTAAAGTGGCTCTAGTGATGACGCTATTATCTGGACGCGCGGCTCTGTGGGGAACAGCGGTGTGGAAGAATCAACACGCATGCTGCTCCTCGTTCCAAGCACTCGAGCAAGAAATGAGCCGTGTGTTCGATCGCGCAGTCGCCGGACGCGAGGCGGCGCGCCAACTGGCCGATCTCCGTCAGAACAACAACTCCGTTTCCGAGTATTCCATCCAGTTCCGGACGTTGGCCGCCAAGTGTAAATGGAACGAAGAGGCGCAGTGGGACTTGTTCCTGCATGGGTTGGCTGAACGTGTTCAAAAAGAGATTTACATGCTGGATTTACCCAAGACTCTGGATGAACTGATTGAACTGGCACTACGAGTTGATGCACGATTACAACAGAGAGAAGCGGGAGCGGAGGGGAATCTTATGGACTTTTCATTGGCACAGAAACTTCACGTCCCCATCACACCTCTGGAACACAGTATCATCATCCACTCACTAAGTGGACAGGAACTTCCGGGCATCACTCACACCACTGGACCCATCACGCTCATCACTTTGGGTAACCACACTGAGAGAATCTCACTCTACCTCACTCAGTCCCCGCACGCCCCTGTTGTCCTGGGTCATCCGTGGTTAGTGAGACACGGACCCAGGATAGAGTGGGGTCAGAACTCCGTGTCCAGTTGGAGTAATCAGTGTTATGCCTCATGTCTTTCGTCTGCTGTTCCGTCTGTTTCTTGTTCTGTGTTGCAGGAGGAGCCAGTGAATCTGTCTAACGTGCCACCAGAGTATCTCGATCTGAAGGAAGTGTTCAGTAAGTCTCGGGCTGCTTCTCTTCCTCCGCATCGTCCCTATGACTGTGCTATAGATCTACTGCCAGGTACGTCTCCACCTAAGGGCAAATTATATTCGCTTTCTGTTCCAGAAAGGGAGGCTATGGAGAAATATATTTCTGATTCTCTAACAACTGGATTCATCCGCCCTTCCTCTTCTCCAGCGGGGGCGGGATTCTTTTTTGTGGGGAAGAAGGATGGCTCTCTGCGACCTTGTATTGATTACCGGGGGTTGAACAGCATCACGGTAAAGAATACTTATCCTTTGCCGTTGATGTCTTCAGCCTTCGAGAGGTTGCAGGGAGCATCAATCTTCACAAAATTGGATTTACGTAATGCATATCATTTGGTTCGCATCAGGAAGGGGGATGAATGGAAGACTGCGTTCAACACCCCCAGGGGGCACTTTGAATATTTGGTTATGCCGTTTGGCCTTTCCAACACCCCAGCAGTCTTCCAGGCACTCGTCAATGACGTGTTGAGAGACATGGTAGACCAGTTCATACATGTTTCCCTGGATGACATATTGATTTTTTCCTCGTCTCTCCAGGAGCACGTTCAACACGTCAGACGAGTGCTTCAGATGTTGCTAGAGAATGGGCTTTTTGTCAAGGAGGAGAAATGCGCTTTTCATGCACAGTCTGTTCCTTTCCTAGGGTACATCATTTCGTCTGAGGGAGTGCGAATGGATCCTGAAAAAGTTAAGGCTGTGGTGGAGTGGCCAAGCCCAGATTCCCGTAAGGCCCTACAGAGGTTTCTGGGGTTCGCCAACTTCTACCGGCGTTTTATTCGCAATTTCAGCCAACTAGCCGCACCTCTGATGGCCTTGACCTCCCCCAGGACGACGTTCAGGTGGTCAGACACAGCTGAGGCTGTGTTTGCTAAACTGAAAGGCCGCTTTGTTTCAGCCCCCATCCTTATAGCCCCTGATCCGTCACGTCAGTTCGTGGTGGAGGTCGACGCGTCAGAGGTGCGGGTAGGAGCAGTGCTATCCCAGCGCTCTCCCACAGACGACAAGATGCATCCCTGCGCGTTTTTGTCCCGTCGTTTATCGCCTGCCGAACGTAACTACGACATTGGTAACAGAGAGTTGTTGGCAGTAAAGTTAGCGTTGGAAGAATGGTTAGAGGGGTCAGGGGTACCTTTTATCGTCTGGACTGATCATAAGAACCTGGAATATATCAGAACTGCCAAAAGATTGAACTCCAGGCAGGCTCGGTGGGCACTTTTTATCGGTCGTTTTGATTTTTCTCTCTCGTACCGCCCGGGTTCCAAAAACATCAAACCCGACTCTTTATCGCATATTTTTGACCATTCCGATCGCCCGTCTACTCCAGAGTGCATTTTACCCGAGACCCTATTTGTCACCACACTCACATGGGAGGTCGAGTCGAGGGTCAGATCGGCCTTAGAAGGGGTAACGCCTCCGCCCCATTGCCCACCGAATCGTTTGTTTGTGCCGGAGGGATTATGGTCCGATGTTATTCAGTGGGGTCATTGTTCCAACGTGGCTTGCCATCCAGTAGTTACTCGCACTAGTTTTTTAATCAAGCAACGGTTTTGTGGCCATTGATGGCTCGTGACATTCACAGTTTTGTTTTGGCTTGCTCGGTTTGTGCCACTGGTAAGACTTCCAATCGACCCCCAGATGGGTTACTTCAACCGCTGCCTGTTCCTTCGAGACCCTGGTCCCACATAGCGCTATATATTTCATCACCGCCCTCCCACCCTCTCAGGGCAATACGGTCGTTTTGACTGTGGTGGACCGGTTCTCGAAGGCGGCTCATTTTATTCCCTTGCCCAAATTACCCTCAGCCAAGGAGACAGCGTTGACCGTTGTTGATCACGTCTTTCGCTTACATGGCCTCCCGATAGACGTGGTTTCTGACAGAGGACCCCAGTTTGTGTCCAAATTTTGGCGAGAGTTTTGTAAGTTACTGGGAGCGACTGTCAGTCTGTCCCCAGGGTTTCACCCCCAGAGCAATGGTCAAACCGAGAGAGCCAACCAAGATTTGGAAAGGGTGTTACGATGTTTGGTCGCCAAGAATCCTTCCTCCTGGAGTCAACAACTTTCAATGGTGGAGTACGCACACAATACGTTGCCAGTGTCGTCCACGGGCCTATCTCCGTTTGAATGTAGTGTAGGTTACCAGCCACCAATCTTCCCCAGTCTGGAATCCGAAGTCGCGGTCCCCTCCGCTCACGCCTTCGTTCAGAGGTGTCACCGCACATGGACTAGAGCCCGTGAGACTCTACTCCGGGTGGGGGCACGCACCAAGGCTAAAGCCGATCGCCACCGGTCTAAGCCTCCCGTATACGTCGTTGGTCAAAAAGTGTGGCTTTCAACCAGGAACATTCCTCTCCGCTCCGTTTCTAATAAACTTGCTCCCAAATTCATTGGCCCGTTTACTGTCACCAAGATCATTAGTCCGGTGGCAGTCCACCTCAACCTCCCTCCGGTGTACAGGAGAATTCATCCCGTCTTTCATGTGTCCAAAGTAAAGCCCGTATTTCATTCTCACTTTAATCCGCCGGCCCCGGTTCCTCCCCCGCCGCGACTCGTAGATGGGGAACCTACCTATTCGGTCAATCGTATACTGGACTCTAGGCGGAGGGGACGCGGATTCCAGTACTTGGTGGACTGGGAAGGTTACGGTCCGGAGGAGAGAAGTTGGGTTCCTGCTAGGGACATCCTGGACCACTCCCTTATCGATGATTACAAATCGACAGGTAAGGGTGTCTGGGAACGCCAGGCGGCGTTCCTAGGAGGGGGGGTACTGTCACGGTTCATGGATTCACTGACTCTCCTTTGCTATGTGTGTGTGTGTTGTATGAATGGGCGCGGCTCATCAGCACGGCTCGTTATCACTGATGAGCTGATCAGCGCCAGCTGTGTTGAATGAGATGTTCTATATATTGTTTGTCACCTCGTCTTGTCTTTGTCAGATGGTTGTGGAGGTTCAGGCTCGGCTCACAGTTTCTCTCCCTCGCTCTAGTTCCTGTGTTCCTGTTCTGAGATTCGCCTGCTTGTTCGGAGGATCGTCTGCGGTTCGTCCGTTACGTTCTGCCCACGGAGTCCTGCGTTGCCGAGCCTATTATTCTACTGTTGCCTCGTTTCTCACCTGTATTACCTCTTCTATGGTGTTTAATAAACACCTGTTCTCACTTGCTATTGAATCCGTGACTTTTTCCTTCGAGTCATGACACTCACACACACAAGTGCGACTTTAGCACTATATTTAACAACTTTCAGACCATTTTAGCGGCTTTTTTCCATTGAATGTACAAACTGACAAACCTAGCGACTTTTTTTGGATAAACCATAGCTATGGTTCAGTTGGAAGATGTTCGCCAGTGCTGCCCCGCGAGCGCGAGATCTGACTCTCCCGGCGCAGTGTCGCTGCTTTCTGTGTCTGTTCTGTGCTATGAGCGGCAGAGAAGCACCGCAGCAGACTCGTCAGTAAATGAGTACAAAACAGCGTTTCCCACTAACTGACTGCTTGGAATTACAAATAGGAACATAGTTCGTCTGTTAATATTATGCACTTTTTTGTTTGTTGTTTTTTTTCTAGTTTGTTACTCAGACGCAGGCAGTGCGCTGCATGAGACAAAAAAAAGTAATATAGCCAAAACCACCACATAGGCGTTCTTTAGTGTAACGTTAGATGCATGTTGATTTTATCAGACGATGTCGAAATTATAAATGAGAGTGACTCCTTGGTAACATGTATTAATGGGTCATGTTTAGTCACTATTTAGTGTGGAATTTTACTACAATATTCGCTCATCATGACAGTAAAATATGTACTGCAGTTTTTCCTCTCTCAATCAGTAGAAAATGTGGTTAACATCCGGCCATGCATGAAAAATAAATAAATACCATCATATACTGTGAAACCGGTTTAATTTTGAAAAATACCGTGATATAAATTTTTGGTCATACCGCCCAGCACTATTAGAAGATCATCAGATGCTTCTGTTCTGTTTCAGTGTTAATTCTCATGGCCACTTCTTCTGGCAGATTTCTACAAAGTATGTTGATGATGTACATTTTCATGTTCAGCCCACAACAAGATGTTTAATGATATTATTAAACCACTGTACGAATACTTGCATGTGGATGTCACAATTGTTTCATCCCATAGTAAATCCATGCTATCGCATTTCTCTCACATGCGCAGTGGGCTAACATGTAAACCATATTCTTTTGCATGTTTCTGCACATGGTCTGCTCAGATCAAACTAACTAAAAGTCAGCCACGTGTTACGTCACAATGCTACAAACTTTCGCTTATGAAGAAGGATACTTTAATGGCCTGTATCACCAGTACTTGAAATCTGTTACATCAGCGCATATTACATTACTTCATTACTCTGTTCTACAGCAGATTTATGATGAAACTGTGTTACTTATCTGCCGCAGCAGAGATTTCTCCCTCTGCTCATCGTGTCCACTACCCCATGTTTGAAAGAATGGGCCTCTCAAGCGGTTTCTTCCATCGGGACAATTCCATGGAGTGCACAGTAGTCTATTGTTTCAACAAATGCATATCAAGTTCTGTCGAACCAATGCGGTTCCTTAGTTGGTTGATCTGGTCCTCTGTTTGCATTACAGTTAAAGCAGAACTTTTCACTGGAGTTAAAAATCAAACTGCTGTGCTGTTTCTCTCACTTTCTACCTTTTAGAAATTTAGGTGATTGGCTCCACATTAAATCTGTCATTCCAGTAAATCATTCCAATTTTTCTACAAACTAATCTTTGGTCAGCAGTGCGCTGCTATTAATTAATAACCCTTCTTATTGATACATCCAAAAAATCTCTACCCAATCATCTAGATTCTCATTTCTCATTCCTCAGCAATAGCAGGATTCCAGTAGGGCCGTCACAATCATTGCAATACTGCGCTACTGATGAGCAAACCACAGAGGAATGTAAGAACCACAGCTACCGCTATATTTGCGTGTTTTCTTCTTTCTTAAAGTCTTGCCCTTCTTGTTTTACACTTCGTGCATGTGTACTGATTAATAAGTTAATAACATGTGTACCGTGCTGATTTCTACAGAAGTTCTGTAGATTTGTACTAAACAAGCCCAAACAGACAGCGAATGAGAGAGAGATCAACTGCGCGCAGGTGATTACCTGCATTGGTCTTTCAGGCCGAGTCATATATTCCATCTTAGCACTGACACATTGCTGGTCAGCTGAGCCTTGTAAAGTTGTGCTTAAACTTAAAATGATTTCAACAGCATGTTTCATTCCATCTGTTTGAATGGATCAGCGTTTTATAAAACGTGTTGCTGAAGGAACATTTAAAGACTCACCTAAAGTCCCATGCTTCCAGCTTGTGGCGTAACAATGTCACTGCACTGATTCAAAGCCCGTCTAGAGCGCATAGTTGAAATATCAGCAGAAAGTCTCTTATCCAGTCAGATTCAAGGGTCAGAACAAACTGTTATTCATATAATAAACAATAGCCTAACAATAGCTTAACAATAGCCTAAAAATCTTATTTTCAGGTTTATGTTACGTTATGTGGACTGTTATTTTGACATTCTCTTCTGTCCACTTTCAGTTCCAACGCTATCTGGGTTTCATCGTTTTCATTGGTCCTCATTACATCGTCACTCACATCGCTTTTTATACTGCTTCAGTGCTGTGAGCCTTCCACCCAGCTTGGGATTTCCCTCAGTGAACTGTACGTCTTGGACCCCCTCCTCCCTCTCATAAGGTCTGTTACTCAGCAAATCTTCAATATGTCTCTGCCACAGCAGCAACGTTTTCCACCATTCTCAAATCAGCCCTGTTATTTTTTTACCGACACTGCAGTGATTTTCCCAGACAAATCACTTATTACTTCACTGCCACAGCGGTGAATTCCCCCAACAAAAAAATCCATTATTTTACTGCCTCAGCAGTGGTTTCTAAACCATCAATAATTACAGCAGCAAACTTTTCCTCCGAAAAGAATTTGCCATCACTTACTATTACCGTCGTCAGCAGAGCTGCCAATAGCTAAACTAAACTTGATCGAACTCTGCACAGTCATTGCATGCAAGTGAGTCGTTACTGATCAAAACTGAACTGAATAGTCATTTTTGTTTTGCTACAGCTGACTTACAGCAGAATTCGTATTCATCTCCTCCTTGACAAGTTGGCATCATTAATTCTGTTACTTTACTGTCAATACAGCAAAATCACTTCAGGCAATTTCTATCATTTAAAGCTCTATAAAAACATAGGGGGGCACTTGACCTGAAATGACTGCCGCAGCAGTGGCAGTCTTCACCACTCTTGCAGCAGACAATCATCATACTAAACTCTATTTCTCACTGCCCCAGCAATGATCTCTTCCACTAGTCTCAGAGGAGTTACCATACTAAACTCTATTTCTCACCTCCTCAGCAATGACATCTAACACCTCTTTTGCAGCAGATGTCATACCAACTTCCATTTCTCACTGCCGCAGCAGTGATTTGTCCCACTGGTCTCAGCACATGTCATTCTAAACCAAGGGTACTCAACAGGCAGCCCATCTGCATTAATTTAGTGGCCCGCGTCATGCTGAAGATTAATGTATTTTTATTACAATTTGCGCTCAAAATATTTTGATTTTTTAAAATTAAATGTACATACAATTACAGTAGTAAAAGATGCTCGATCTCTGCAAGCGCTGTAACTAACCGCGCGGCATGTACCAAACAACTTAAAAGAGAAGCGTTGTCCAACAAAAGAGGACATTTAATAACAGAAAATCAGTCGAGTGTTTGAAATAACTTCATTTTGTGAGCTAATGTGTGGTTTTTGTCACAATCGGCATGCTGACTGCAGGAATGTTCACCAGAGCCCATGAATTGAATGTTAATTTCTCTACCATAAGTCACCTCCAAAGGTGTTTTAGAGAATTTGCCAGTACATCCAACCGGCCTCACAACCGCAGGCCCCCGTGTAACCACACCAGCCCAGGACCTCCACATCCAGCATCTTCACCTCCAAGATCGTCTGAGACCAGCCACCCGGACAGCTGCTGCAACAATCAGTTTGCATAACCAAAGAATTTCTGCACAAACTGTCAGAAACCATCTCAGGGAAGCTCATCTGCATGCTCGTTGTCTTCACCGGGGTTTCGACCTGACTGCAGTTCGTCATCGTAACTGACTTGAGCAGGCACATGCTCACATCCGATGGCGTCTGGCACTTTGGAGAGGTGTTCTCTTCACGGATGAATCCCGGTTTTCACTGTACAGGGCAGATGGCAGACAGCATGTATGGCGTCATGTGGGTGAGCGGTTTGCTGATGTCAACATTGTGGATCGAGTGGCCCATGGTGGCGGTGGGGGTTATGGTATGGGCAGGCATATGTTATGGACAAATGAACACAGGTGCATTTTATTGATGGCATTTTGAATGCACAGAGATACCGTGACGAGACCATTGTTGTGCCATTCATCCACAACCATCACCTCATGTTGCAGCATGATAATGCACGGCCCCATGTTGCAAGGATTTGTACACAATTCCTGGAAGCTGAAACCATCCCAGTTCTTTCATGGCCAGCATACTCACCGGACATGTCACCCATTGAGCATGTTTGGGATGCTCTGGAGCAACTTCGCACAGCCATTGAAGAGGAGTGGACCAACATTCCACAGGCCACAATCAACAACCTGATCAACTCTATGCGAAGGAGATGTGTTGCACTGCGTGAGGCAAATGGTGGTAACACCAGATACTGACTGGTTTTCGGACCACCCCGGATCCCCCCAATACAGTAAAACTGCAAATTTTAGAGTGGCCTTTTATTGTGGCCAGCCTAAGGCACACATGTGCAATAATCATACTGTCTAATCAGCATCTTGATACGCCACACCTGTGAGGTGGATGGAGTATCTCGGCAAAGGAGAAGTGCTCACTAACACAGATTTGTGAACAATATTTGAGAGAAATAGGCCTTTTGTCTACATAGAAAAAGTCTTAGATCTTTGAGTTCAGCTCATGAAAAATGGGGGCAAAAACAACAGTGTTGCGTTTATAATTATGTTCAGTGTATAAATAGACTGCAGCATTTTTTTTCTAGAAACTTTAGTAAATTACATTTTATTTTGTTGTTGTCTTTTTTTCCCTCAGAATCATGGTGGGAGAATAGTGATATCTATTTTAAAAATAAAATAGTTTATATAAATATGAAAAATAATACTTCTTCCTAAAGAAATGTTAACTATATTTGCTCAATGTTTTAGCATTTTGAGTTTGTTCAACACTAAGTATGAATGCAATTTTTCTTTTTCTTTTTTTTCTTTTTTTTTTATATAGCAAAACATAGGCCTGTGTGTTTTTTTTTTTTTCATGCTCAGTGTTATTTTAAATAGGACAAGGACAAGCAAGACTTAGTAATACACAAGTAATAAATTAAATAAACAAGTTTCTAAATCAGTAAATCTGCAAATATTGTCTTATAGTCTGATGATGCTAATTGTAATTTTGGGGCCCTCCACATTTTATGTAGTTTAAATGTTGCCCACAGCCGCAGCAGTGATTTCTCCAACCAGTCTCAGAACAGACATCATACTAAACTCTATTTCTCTAGTCCGCAGCATTGAGTTCTCCCTCCACTCTTGCAGCAGATATCACATTAACTTGCATTTCTCACTGCCACAGCAGTGATTTTGTGCAGCACTATAGCAGCGCCCTGACTAAACTTCATATATTTTCTTCCAATTTTGCAAGAGCAGTGATTTCTCACTCCTCTCCTACAGGAGCTCTCTCGTTTGTTAGCCTCTCACGCGCCTCATATTTTCCCAACGCCACAACAGTGAAATGCATTCTTGGGGGGAGATGAATTGAATCAAATTAAAGTTCTCTTGATTTGTATTACCAAAACTACCTGCAGTTGATTGCCCAAGCTTGCTGTCCCTTGTAAACACTTTTTGGGGGGTTGAACTCGGAGCCCAAGCCGAGCCTCAGGTTCGAGCCTCCATTGGGGACAGCATGTCCCAAGTTTGTTTACCATTAACTATCAGTACTGGATGGGCAAGCAAACTCGTGAAATGCAGTTATGCCCTAAAATTCAAGATACTGGGGCAAAAAAGGCCCCTGTATGTGTTTTGTCTCATATTTCTATATTTAAATGTTTTGCCACTTGATATATAAATCTAGAAGTAAATGCAAAAGTAAAAAGCACTGAATAATGTGTTGCTTATATTTATTGCATTTAAACATGTCTATAAATGTTGTACTGCTGTAAAAAAAAAAAAAAAAAAGAATCAGGCTTGTGCTGTGTGTAAGCTTTTCTGCAACAATTGCACGATTGTAAAAACAAAAATACAATGAATGATCAAACATTTAGGTGAGATAAATGTACATTTTTGAAGAAAGTCTAAAAAATGCCCCCCTCCACCCCTCAAATTAAAGAATCCTCTCTCACAAGAGTCACCTAAGAGGGGAATACCCCCATTTTCAAAGTTTAAATTCAGGCACTGAATAAATGTCTAAAAATCCTGATTGGAGTATCACTATAAATAATTCTACATGATAAAAAGATGGCTTTAAAAAGATACTGCTATCAGTGATCAGTGATCGGCCTCAAAAATCCTGATCAGAGCACCCCTAATCCACAGGTCAGCAGAAATCAGTGGCTAGTTTCATGATTAGGACAACCTAGTTGAATGCTAGACAGGCAGAGCAAACAATGGCCCTCATCACTAAGATGATCGCTGAAGATATGCTTCTGATCAGCTTTGCTGAAGGAAAGTGGTTTACAAATGTTTTAGAGTTTGTAGAGCTCGAGTAAGAGACTGTCCTGTCTATAAAAATGATCACTGCCAGACTGGAAAAATGAGATCTGCGCAGTCAGGGGGCGGGTTGAGTGACAGGTGCATGGCGGTGGCAGATTGAGTGACAGATTTTACCCTTACTACAAAAAAATGGCACTGACCACAGATTCATGGACAGTGCTTATAAACGAATCGTACATCACAGTCATCTGTCATTATATAGTTGACTGGGAAATTTTTTTTAATAAAAATATGAGTGCCATCATTCAGGCTAGAGGTGTGCAATATGACGATTTTTGATCGTGGACGATAAAAATGTCTCCACAATCTGCTTTTGGAGAAATATCGTTGCATCATGCTACAGCGCACATTCTATCAGCTGCAGTTCTGGCGCCGCTGTATCAATATACTGCCACATACATTCACAGCAGTGTTAACTCAGCGGTAGAGTTACTCTCACGGGACACTGCACTTATTTGCAATCACAAAAGTACATTATTTGCGTTTGTTTTAAAGCCTTGCCAGTTAAACGTTTCATTCACGCGCTCGTCTCACGTGCGTTTTCTCTGAGCCCGTACACCTGAAGCGTGCAAACTAAAAAGTCTGTTAAACAGCGCCTAATTACTGAACTAAGTTATCTTTTGCGCTAAAACTGTCAAAACACACAAAGTTTACATATAGACTCAGAATGGTTATGTCTAAAATGAAAGTAAACAGTTGAGAGAAAAACAGATGTGTGTCTGTATATTAGATGCGTGCGAACTAAACATGCTGCCGACTGTAATTAAAGAGATAGTTCACCCTAAAATCACATTTCTGTCATTATTTACTCACTCACATGTTGTCCCAAACCTGTATTAATTTCTTTCTTGTGCTGAACACAAAAGATGATATTTTGAAGAATGTGGGCAGTGTTGGGTGTAATGCGTTACTAAGTAACGCGTTACTGTAATTAAATTACTTATCCACTGAAAAAGTAAAGTAAGGAATTACTGTTCATTTTTAGGTAATTTAATTACAGTTACTTATAAAGTACTTGTGTTACATACACTAAATAATTTCTAAAGTTCTAAAAATCAATATTGAATTTAAAATCTAAATTTACCATCTAGATAAAATTGAATGCAGCGGCGTTAACCCTCTGCGCGCCGGTTCGTTCACTTTCAGATTTTTCCTGATTCACAGAGAAACCTTAAATACTCAGATACATTTAAGTAGGGTTGCCAACCGTCCCGTATTAGCCGAGACCGTGCTTCCGCGAATGAGAGCGGCTCGATGGTGTTTAGTGTCCCGCAGCAGCAGCGAGAGCAAGTGACTTCAGCGCAGCTGAAGAGTTCTGCGTTCAAATGCACGCAATAGGCTGAAGCTTGCTGCAAAGCCCCAGCAAACATAACCATGAATGTTTCTGCAGGAAATAGTAAGGACATATTTGAGTAATTTTACTAATAAACTAATGTTTTCTGAGTCCGTGTCACAAGGATGAAGTTGCTGATCCTGACTCACCGTCTCCTCAGACGCGCCTTTAGAGAGAAATGCATCTTTATTGATTATGATTAAGATTATAATAAAACTTTGTTTTCGATTTTTTTTTCGTTACATGATAATTTAAAGCTTTCTATAGATATATTTATCATGTTGGGTCTGTGAGGCATGTATTCGCTCAGCTTCGGTTCGTTTTTGTGAAGCGCTCCTGTTCAAGACGAGACGGCAGAAAACGCATCATGTGTGTTTTCTTTGTTTAATAAAAGCACAAGCTTTTGTTGATATTGTGAGTGCACACAAATAAAAGTAGACCCTTTACAGTTCCGAATGATGTATTACTCTTACCTTTATCAGAGAAAAAAAAAAAAAAAATGACGGCGTAGGCTATTTTAAGTCATTTCCACTGAAAAAAAAAAATGCAAGTGAATTCCCTGGTGCCTCCATGTCCTGCAGAGCGCGCTTTAGCTTCCACTCTCCGCACAAACTTGAATATAGGTTAGCGCACATTATTATTATCGCGCAGGTTTAACATTTAAACATTGTTATATGCTTGCTTACTAGTTGGGCTTTTCATGAACATCTTACCAAACTGAAATGTATTGTTTAACTTTTAAGCTTTTTTGATATTCAGATATTTTGCAGAGTATTTATATTTGTTAACCAAAGAAGGTTAACATTTTTATAAAAATGTTTAACCCTCTGGGGTCCGAGGTCATTTTGGGGCCCTTGAGATGTTTTGACATGCCCTGATATTTGTGCTTTTTTCAGCTACTTAAAACATACTATTGACCAACATGTAATTTTTTTTGTATTCAGCACAAACTGTGCTACAATAATATGTGACCAAGATGGATGTACATGTTTGCATTTTTTAGAAAAAAAATATTATGCGTGGTTAGTACGTTTTGGGAAAAAAAATGTAGCTGAAATAAGGCCTTAAAACCCACACTAAATAGTCCTGAATAAGACTTTTGAGTAATCAGTCTTGTAGGCTAGAATATTTACTTCAAAATTATGTGAAAATCATTCTGCTTACTCATTCACAGAAAACAATATATTGATTTAAAATTTTCAAGACATGTTTTGTGATCGAGGGTCTGTATGCGAGGGAGTGGTAATGGCCATGAATATTGAGTGAGTCTCACCTGAGAGACAAAGGGCCCTCCCCTATGGGGCCCTAATGGCCCATCAGTGTGACTGTGAGGCAGGTAAGAGAGAATGTGAGGAGACTGAAAAAAAGGTTTTTTTTAAATTATTTGTGTTTTATTTACAACACAGTATAATCAAAACATACATAATGAAGGTCAAAGACACATTATTGTGCACACTGATCTAACCACAGAGATGTGAACTGACAACAGATTCTGTTCAACAAGTAAATCATACCTGATATTTATTTTAAGTGTTTCTACTTCTTTCCATGGATTCAAGAAGAAAAAAACATAATCAGTAGAAAAGGAGCTTGTTTTAACATAGAATATCAGTGTAGTTGAACATCTGATGTTGGTGCAGCGCTCTCAGAGGAAAACAGTTTGAAGAGACATCAGGATTCATCTGGTGCTGGTATCTGATTCAATAAAATACAAACAAAAAACATTTGTGAGCATGTTAATATCAGGAACATCTGTATATATATATATATATATATATATATATTGTGACGGGAGGAGCCAACGACAGACACAGTGGGTGTGGCGTCAGGCCTCGGAGAGGTTTTTATTGAACAAAAATAATAAAAGGAAGTGTCCAGGGGAAAAAAGTGTCCAAAGAAGGGGGGGATCTGGTGTCCTCGATGTGCTGCGGGGCTCGTGTAGGAGGGCAGTGTTCCAGAGGGGAAGGGTCCAGGCAAGGGGCGGAGTCTTGTGGCCGCACACGCTCCCGCGGTCCGGGGGACGAGGGGCGGCGGCTTCTCTGGAGCGGCGGCTCTTCCTGTGCCACTTACTGGCCCATTGGCGGGATGGACGGCCCGGCATCCTGGCCCGACGGCCATTATACGGGTGCGGCTTGCACGATGACCCTGGAGGTTCCGCGGCTCACATCCTCGGCGGCGCGATGTCCCTCGACGCACCCTTCCTGGACCCACGAGGACACCAGCGTGCATGCACGGGGGAAGAGACCGGTCTCCCGAGGAGAGGCGCGCTCGGCATTTAACGGCGGCGGTGATGAGGCTTAATTCAGTCCAGCTGTGCCTCATCACACGCCGCCAGCCCACGTTGGTCCCACGCCCCTCCTCTCATCCACCCACTCCAGTCGGGAGCCTGGTGAAGGGCGGCGAATAAGGGACGGGGTGGTGATGATGATGAGGGGGAGGGCCGTCGAACCGTCACATTATATATATATATATATATATATATATATATGTATGTATGTATTGTAGCCATTGACTCACACATGCTTTGTACTATCATAAAAAAGAGAAAGAAATCTTATATCTGAGAAACTAATTATTATTGTTTAGCACGTTATTAAAATCTATTTCTGAACAGAGTAGGCTATTAATAATAAACATGTACTAAACATACTTAGACTCGTAGCATTCATCATGTTACAGTGTACACTAGTATTACTTTTATTGTTTTATATAGAGCATGAAAACATCATCGCGCCGTAAGAAATTTAAATACAATGAATTGCCCCTCATATTCAAAATGTTTTACACGATTTCAAACATTGTAGTCAGGAATTATAGTTTGGGAAAAACCCAACTATGATTTTGTAGTCATATAGTCTAGTATGTATGATTTTATAGTAGCCTATGACATGATTCTGAAGCCACAGACTCAAGCAAGCTTTGTACAATAAAAGGATGTACTTTGTACTATAAAAAATGATATTTTATATCCGAGAAACTAATTATTATTGTTTAGCACGCTATTACAATATATTTGTGAACAGAGTATTAATAATAAACATGGTCTAAACATTCTTAGACGCGTAGCATTCATCATGTTGTCGTTTGGGAAAAACCCAACTAACTGTTTAAATCTGTTCAAGTTTATGACACAATAACACGGTAACTAATGCAAAAAAGAAACATAACTTACTCATCAGATCGATCTCCTCTTCTGGATGAAATCGTGTTCTTCTTTCGAGGGAAATCCTTTCTTACTCAGCGTGAACAGTAACAGTAGCCGCGATGAGGACCTCCGCTCTTTGTTTGTTTTGGGCGTTTACACGCGCTCACGCACCACGTGGCTATTTACATATGAACGGCGCGAGGAGCGCGTGGGCGTGAACTCAGAGATAATGAGTCAGACGGGAAAGATTGAACATCGTGTTGGTTTCATACGGATTACTTCATCCGTTAAAGCTAAAAGGCTAAACTATTCTATGTTTGACTCAAATTGAAAAAATAAACAGTTTAATTTCTATTAAGGTTTATAGGGATTTTAAGATGTAGCCTAATTAGCGATTTGAATAATTAAGTTACTTATTGAGCAACTAAGTTACTTTTCAGACAGAGTAATCAGTAAAGTAATTTAAATACAATATTGATGATGTAATTAGTAACTGTAATTAATTACTTTTTGAAAGTAACTTACCCAACACTGATGTGGGTAACCAGACAGTTGCTTGTCCACACTGAATTTGATAGAAGAAAAAAATACTATGGAAGTCACTGTGGACCAGCAACTGTTTGGTTTTCCACGTTCTTCAAAATAGCATTTATTTTCAGCAGAAGAAAAACTCATTCAGGTTTAAAACTAATTTTGAGTGAGTAAAAGATGGTATAAAAATAAAACATTATGCCAGAATTGACAGACAGTTTAATGTTAAAACAACAAAACGCAAAGAGAAAAAAAATAATAATAATACAGTTGCTTTAATAGGAATCAATCTATAAAGTGTTTTATTTTTATATTTGTTCATTCAATTTCTTGAATGCTCCTGCTAAATACACCTATTGTACCTGAAAATAAAGCACTGTTTGTTTTATTTGTATATTATGTGTATTTGTAATGTGTATCTTTATTCTTATTTTTAATAACAAAGATAAAATAATGACAAAGATTTTTATCTTCGCCCACTTTGGCCTAAATATCCACCATTCTTTTTTATAATTTTGTTAACTTGAAAGGCTTTGTCTTTATAATAGGGAAATTATTTAGGCTGCACTGCTCAGACAAAATAGTAAAACCAACATGACAAAGAATCGTGATAAAATCGTGAAGTCGTGATATTTCTAAAAAAAATCGTGATATGATATTTTTGCCATATAGCCCACCCCTAATTCAGGCTGTTCAAAACGGTTTAGACTAGTGTTGTCAAAAGTATCGACCGCGATACCATTCGGTACTGAAATTTTAAAAACTTCCATTTAATGTTTCAGCCAGTGGTTCTCATCCTTTTTTCCTCCACTAAGGTCCAAGTGCAAATCTCACGGGCCGCATATCATTTACATATTACGTCACCAATACAAACCAACCAGATATATAATATTATAGCTTAAATATTATGATATCTAAATGATTACATTGAAATAAATAAATAAATAAATAAATAAATAAATAAATTCTACTCACCATTAATAAAACACCTTATGCTTTTATTCCTTATGTTTTTTGGCACGTCCCCGCATTATTAGAAACAGGTGATTCTGTCCCCCGCAATTTTTTTGACCCACCGCCAATATTTCCACCCACGTTCTCTGATTTGTTACTTAGATTTGAGTTAACTAACATTCAGCCAATCACAAGGCGAGTCATCTCTTGGGCACATCTGCCATGATTTTCAAATCTCGCGCTGCTCTCTCAGTTTCATTCATTCACTTCTTTGCTTTTTGGCGGTACATATACTACTTTGTTTTTGGGGCGGTAAAATACACCCCAGAAAAAAGCAGAGGACGATTACGTCCTTTTTTTTTTTTTCCAAACACACACAGTAAGTAAGTGTTATGTCGCGATGACATGATTCACGCGATCAAATTTCATGTTATGATTTAATCAAAGTGTAGACAGGGTGTAAATAAGAGATTCATTGTGCAGTGTAAGGTTTGCGATGAACTAAAATGAGTGACAGCTTTTAATGATTATTAAGGAAGTTTGCAAATGTGATATTGATTTAATACAAAAGTTAATTAAACAAGAAGTTAATATTAAGTCACTTATATTGTCTGACTACAACACTTTGGCCTTATTTTGCTCTATTTCGTCAATGAAAATAGTTTCCGACAAAGTAACAGCTGAGCCGCTGCGCATCTCCATTCAAACACAGCGGTGTTTCTGTTTCGTTTATGAATGAACTGCCTTTTTAAACAATTCTAGTGAGTCAATGATTCAATTACCCATTCATAAAGACACCCTGCGTCCCAATGTTCATACTATCCATCCTAAATAGTATGTGAGACTGCAATAAGTGTGTCCCAAAGCATAGTATGTTGAAAAGAGTATGCCAAAAGTCCCCGGATGGTCTACTATTTCAGGTCGATTTTTGAAGTGTGGATCCATGCACACTCTAATGGCTAAAATTGCCCACAATCCATTGCGCTTTGGCAAAGGATTCGGTCTAGAACTACAAACACGAATAAAAAGCGTTAGAAAAACTACAAACGTGGCGGATGTGCGCGATCGACCTTTATGTAGAGAGGTTTACAAAAGGGGTCTGAGTTACTAATAATCAACATTTAAACTGGTAAAAACTATTTATTTATTGTTATCCGTGTTATATTTCATCTGCAACAGCAATGTGAACTTTTATAAACATCCATTTGGTCGTTAACTTTTAAATGCATCATTATGCATAAAATAGCAGAGCCGCGACTGGCAGATCAACGAGCTACTTCTTTTTTCTCCAATACAGTAGGAAGTTAAATTAAATTAAATGTAGAGTATGTTAACTGTAACAAGATTATTGACAGTTTACAGTGACAGGGTGCGTGTAACAGATGCGACATGAACGGTCCGTTACGCAGTTGTGTGACGTGATAGTATGCCCCAAAGCTTGCCTACTCTTCTACTACACACTCAAAAGTGTGTACTTTTTCTTCACCAAAATAGTACATACTTTAAGGGTGTAGTATAAGTAGGCACATTGGGACGCAGCAACAGTCACATACTTCGTTCCTGAATGAATTAGCTGTTCAAAAGAATCAACTGAATGAATGATTCAGTGATCAAATCTGTGACTTTCCGCCACCTACTGGCAGTTTTATTTGAATTTTTGAAGTATCTTTTTGTTATTTAAATCATTTAATATTTCTATATTCAAAAATTGCAAAAAAAAAAAAAAAAAAAAAAAAAAAAATCTAAAAATTCAAAACCTCTGAGCCTCATTAATTCGTCTGAAAAGGCACTTGATTTCATTTGATCGGTAACATTCTTAATCTAGGTCTTATTCTTGTTTTTATTCTGTTATTTTAATTAGAAATGTTAAAAAGATTATATATGTAAATCACTTTGAGGAGTCAAATATTGCCTCATAATGGGAAGGTAAATTTTTTATCAGAATTTTTGATTATTGATTAGAAGGTGCTCCTAAATTTTTGACTGTGCTCCTAAATTTTTTAAAGTAGAATTATCCGGAGTACAATTATGCTTTCCCAAGTCCAAGTGTTAAGAATTAAGATAAACGTTATTGTTCAAGTGTAGTGTAACTGAAATATTGTCCATAAAATATCTTTATTTCATAAAAAGTATATTTGTACTTCATCAGAAACTATAGATGTCCACAGTGGGCTCAAATATAGATGTTCACAATGGTCTTAAAGTCCCAAGTCCTGAAGTTATTTTTCAAATTTGAGTGTATCATGGCACATTCCCAAAATTCCAACTATGATGCTCTAAAACGCCAACTGGTATTCTATTTAGAATTTATTATATGAACATGAATGTACGTACTTTGTAAATTATGTACATAATTTATTTTCCTTTGAGGGACACGTCACCTGACAGCTACCCCCCCCCCCCCCCCCCCAAATAATTCAAATAATCAAATAATTCCCAGCGATCATCGAATATTATTTTTGCTTGAAATGCCCATCCCTTATATTAAATTATATGTCTTCGTATAGACAGATACAGTTAACACAGTAAAAATTGTTTTCTCAGGTATCATATTCTCAGGTTTCATTTTATGACTTCAAAATTAACTTCTTGATCTCAAAAATATGATTTAATACCATTAAGTTACATCAAGGGTCAAATCAAATATAGATAGCACATTAAAGTTATACATTACAACTCCATGATGTAACCACTTTTTGTGTGTACGCTTTATGGGTCTGGTATAAAGAATTTTTTGCTCAGGTGGCTAGAATATTCACACAAAAGAAAGAAAAAAATATATTTAAAAAAGTAGAGGAAACAATGCTTGCAGTAATCCTGAAAATAGGTCAAGAAGATAAATAATAAAGTGTGCCCCTTATTGGAATTGATTCTTGCGATTCAAAAATCAATATTTAATGTGATCAAAGAAAGCATCAGCATCTGTATGTAAATAAGAGGAGGAGTATAAATTACTGTAGAAACAATAAATTTCCTTAGAAATTTTTTCAGGATCTGTACATTCTTGATCATTAATCAGTAAAGTTTTAATACCATTACGTTCTTGTCTCTTTTTTTCCAGTCTACAAAAATATGCTGAACTCCTTTCCCCCTCCTCGATCCACTTTGCTCTTGATCTTATATATGCTCCTTTGGCATATGTTGCCAAAGTTTGTAGGTTTAAGAATAAGCTTAACCATACAATGGTTAGATAATTGTGCATCAGAAACTATAGAGTCTGACTCCAGACCAGATCTAAATTCAGAGACTAACCAGAAATCTAACATGGATTTGATTGAACCATCGGGTTTAAACCACATGAAAACTTGAATACCAGGGTTTTTAGTGCGCCATATCTATCAATTTAAACACACTACAGAAGTCAAGCAATATAGGATTGTAATGGTGTCTCAGGTATTTTGAAGGAGATCTATCACGCCATTCGTCTATCACCATATTAAAATCCCCTCCAAAAATAAAAACTTCAGTAGGATAAATTTGGCATAGATCCTTAACTACTGTTATAACCTCAGTAATTAATATTTATAATAATTATTATATCCATATTATTATTATTATAATTATTATATCCATATATATTTCCCAACATCAAAACACTTTCATTTATTTCAAAAACACAAATTATCCAGTGACCACAAGTATCCCTAACAGTGGTTAAAATCTTCCCAGGAAAATTATTTAAAAGTAACACCTGCTGACCTGTTAGAACCATGAGAAAAAAGTATTTTGTCTCCCCATTGGTTTGACCAGAATTTTTCATCCAAGTCAACAGAATGAGTTTCTTGGAGAAGAAAACATTGTGCTTTTTCATTTTTACAAAAAAGAAAAATTGATTTCCTTTTAACAGAATATCTTAGACCCCTAGTGTTGAGTGAAACATAAGAAAACATCTGGTTATAAGAAAACATATTAAAAAGATAAGAAAATGAAGAAATTAAATAAGAATTTTTTTTTAAAAAAAATTTTTAATTAAACACTCCTGCAAGGCCCCTATCAAGCATTATTAAATACCAACAAATGAACCGTTAAATGAACACTTCATTAAATTAAAAATCAAGTTTGAACAGACTTTGGTAACTTAGTTACACTTTTTCTCCCCTCTTTTAACTGTAACTGTATCCCCAGAATGTTCAAACTTTAAGATCTGGAAAGACTTGGGAATTCACTTCAAAATTTAAAAAATTTTTAGAGTTTTTGGACAGTTTCCAGATAGAGTCCCGGTGAAATCGCATGGTGAACTTGATGATAAACTGGCGGTCTCTCCCCTCTTCTTTCCTTCCAATGCGGTGAGCGGTATCCACTACCGATTCCATCGAAGTGTTCCACTGCGGCGCTAATTTGGACAGGATACTCATGACGACGTCTCGAGTGTTTTCGTCAACTTTTTCTTTCAAACCATGTATTTTAAGGTCCCAGCGTCTCTTGTAGCATTCCAACTCTGTGACCTTTTCTTTCAGCTCACTGTTTTCTTTTACTAGACGGGGCATATCTTTTTCTATGGCTTGTATCTTGACTTTGGACTCTTTAATCTCAGTGGCATTCAGCTCCACTAGTTTAGTGATGTTAGCCACCATGACCGAGTTTTCTCTCAGCTGGTCACCGAAGCTGTCCATTTTGGAGGTTAGCTTTACAATAGCTTCAACAAGAGATGTGTTTAAAACTTCTGATGAATCTTGTGTGGTTTTTACCTTCAAAGGTGGCGCTGTACTTTTCGTTGGAGTGACAGGAACTTTTTCTCTTCATCCCACCACTTGTTGTATTCCATCTGTGAGTAGTCAAGGTCCGTGATTGCTTTACCTGAGGCAGCGGCTCTTGGTTCAGTCTTTCCACTTGGCATGTTCGCATTAAAACTATGATTAGACTTTAAATTTCAGCTATAAAATGCTTCAGTCCCTTCTTAAAATGATAATTTTACTGTGGGTAATCTTGATTAAGTAAAACATTGAATTTTCAAGTAAATTTAGGGGCAAATTAACGAGAGCTTAGAACGTGCTGCTTGCCCAGTCTGCCGTCTTGCCGAACTCCCACAAGGAAGTGGAGACGTCCATCTTTTTTTACAGTCTATGCCTCAGCTATTGCTGTGACTGAATAAAAAGATGATAAACGCTTGAACTGATCAAACATGAAGACAGTAGTAAACACACGATGTGGCAGTATATGGTTTATCTGTGCTCTTCAAGCCATTTCTGGTATTTTCATAATAAAGTATATTTCTAATCCAATATTTAATCAATATAGCCTTCATTACAGTATTTTCTGCCTCGTTCTGTGACAAAAAGTGCACATCATATCACAAAATGAAGTTATTTCGAACACTCGACTGATGTTGAGGAGAAAAATCATGTTATTAAATGTCCTCTTTTGTTGGACAATGCTTGTCTTTAAGTTGTTTGGGGCATGTTGCTGTTTAGTTGCACGTTAGTGACAGCACTACTGCTGCTATTTTACTACTGCTATTGCATGCATTGAATAAAAAAAAAAAAAAAACAACATCAAACTGCCTAATATTTTGAGCACAAATTGTAATAAAAATAAATTAACCTTCAGCATGACGCGGGCCACAAAATTCATGCAGACAGGTCGGATGCGGATGTTGAGTACCCCCGGTCTACATACTAGTACATATTAAAATGGCCCATTTATAATATATAGAATTTTATTGATTTTCCATACTGACCAATGATTAAAGAACAATAAAATGTGTTTGTTTAAAAAAAGAAGAAAAAAGGGCTTTAAGCCTTTCTTCTAAAAAGAAAGATATGAATATCAATGACACTGTCCAATGTCTCAATAATATCTTACCTCTAGATGAGTACCAGGCCCATACATGTCCCAGATCTTTCTTTTGCGAATGTCCATGCCCTTTCCAGGATGCTGAAACCCAGTAGTAAATGACTAACTGAGGCCTTAGTCGGTTTAATCAAAACAGAACAGAGTGCATGACAGGTGCTGTATATACACTGAACAAAATTATAAACGCAACACTTTTGTTTTTGCCCCCATTTTTCATGAGCTGAACTCAAAGATCTAAGACTTTTTCTATGTACACAAAAGGCCTATTTCTCTCAAATAATGTTCACAAATCTGTCTAAATCTGTGGTAAGCCGGGCTCACACTGTGCGATTTTTTTAAAAGTCCTTTAGGATTGTACTTGTCAGACTGTACGAACATGATGATAATGTCACACTATGGGATCTCAGTTGTCATTAGTGTCAGACTGTACGATAGTCAAGACGAGTTAAAAATGGGTGCACGCAAGCAAACTTGTCCAGAGTTTTACATCAACAACCCATGCACGTCCAGTGACTGCGAACTGCATTGCACGTGGGACCGAAATGTTGGCTATCATGAAAAGTATATGAACGGCGGCAATACCGGCGTATTTAAGAATAGTGTATGCAGCTCTACACACCCATATGAAAAAAGCGGCACAACCAGTGTTTATATAGAAAAGGCAACATATCAGATGAATTCAGTGAGCGGAGGATGGGAGTTTATGGCTGATAGAATAATTCTCTAGCATTAATTCTGCTCATAGCTTGTCTTGAAAAACGAACAGTTTGACGTTCGTCGTAGGAGAAGTCACACTGCAGGACTGTGCGCCAAATATTCTGACACTACAAGAATTTCGTCGGATTTTAAATTTGATCACAACAGCCATTAATCGCCTGTCGGTGAACATGTCAAACCAGCGATCAAAGACTACAGATTTTAGCCTAGGATTATAGGAATCTTTTAGGATTTTCAAAATTTGTCTCAGATGACCAAATTGTGGCCAAAATTGCACAGTGTGAGCCAGACTTTAGTGAGCACTTCTCCTTTGCCAAGACAATCCATACACCTCACAGGTGTGGCATATCAAGATGCTGATTAGACAGTATGATTATTGCACAGGTGTGCCTTAGGCTGGCCAAAATAAAAGGCCACTCTAAAATGTGCAGTTTTATCACACAGCACAATGCCACAGATGTCGCAAGTTTTGAGGGAGCGTGCAATCGGCATGCTGACTGCAGGAATGTCCACCAGAGCTGTTGCCCGTGAATTGAATGTTCATTTCTCTACCATAAGCTGTCTCCAAAGGCGTTTCCGAGAATTTGGCAGTACATCCAACCGGCCTCACAACCGCAGACCACGTGTAACCACACCAGCCCAGGACCTCCAAATCCAGCATTTTCACCTCCATGATTGTCAGAGACCAGCCACCCGGACAGCTGCTGCAACAATCGGTTTGCATAACCAAAGAATTTTTGCACAAACTGTCAGAAACTGTCTCAGGGAAGCTCATCCGCATGCTCGTCGTCCTCATCGGGGTCTTGAACTGACTGCAGTTCGTCGTCGTAACCGACTTGAGTGGGCAAATGCTCACATTCGATGGCGTCTTTGGAGCGGTGTTCTCTTCACGGATGAATCCCGGTTTTCACTGTACAGGGCAGATGGCAGACAGCATGTATGGCGTCGTGTGGGTGAGCGGTTTGCTGATGTCAACGTTGTGGATCGAGTGGCCCATGGTAGCAGTGGGGTTATGGTATGGGCAGGCGTATATTATGGACAACGAACACAGGTGCATTTTATTGATGGCATTTTGAATGCACAGAGATACCGTGACGAGATCCTGAGGCCCATTGTTGTGCCATTCATCCACGAACATCACCTCATGTTGCAGTATGATAATGCATGGCCCCATGTTACAAGGATCTGTACACAATTCTTGGAAGTTGAAAACATCCCAGTTCTTGAATGGCCAGCATACTCACCGGACATGTCACCCATTGAGCATATTTGGGATGCTCTGGATCGGCGTATACGACAGCTTGTTCCAGTTCCTGCCAATATCCAGCAACTTCGCACAGCCATTGAAGAGGAGTGGACCAACATTCCACAGGCCACAGTCAACAACCTGATCAACTCTATGCGAAGGAGATGTGCTTGCACTGTGTGAGGCAAATGGTGGTCACACCAGATACTGACTGGTTTTCAGCAAAAACAAGTGTTGCGTTTATAATTTTGTTCAATGTAACTCCCTTTAAGCCCTTGGGGAAGCAGTCAAATTTCTAATCTCTTGTCTAATTAAACGTTACAGAATAGTGATGGTTTCTCATTGTATTTTATTTACACAGACTTCACTGTATCATTGGTTTTAAAACTGGATGAATATTAACAGAGTTCTACATGGTTTGGCAATTCAACACTGAAGCAAATGAATTAGTTAACCTACCCCCTCATTGTTTAATATGTGAACCAGGAGGCCATTTCCACAGCCAAGATCCACAAAGGACTGTTTGGTTGTTGTTCCCTTTTCAGCACGCTCTTCACCCCATAAGATCTGCACAGGAGACAGAAAGACAATGTTGTTTTCTCTGATATGCTCAGAGTCAATAAGACTTCAGTAAGATGTTTATGAGTCCATTTGTTTACCATGCACTATATATATATTTTCACAGCTTTCTACATAGTCTTTTATGCATAAACTGTCAGAACTATATGCATTAACTACTCTTAAAGATATTCAGTAAATATTGAGGATGAAACTATAATAATTTGATTTCTAAAAACAAATATGCATAATCAATCAATAGTTTGACCAACCAACCAACAAATATGTAGCAATGGCAACATCTTCAAACACAAACTTCTCTGGATCAGTAACTTCAGGCCAGACCTTGAAAGAAGAAAATAAAATTGATGATTTGTAGTCCTCCCCTATATGCAAGGCTTATGCATATATCTATTATAATTTTATAAAATATACAGTAAAAATCAATATATGTATAAAAAGAGATGTTTTAACATGGCAATCAAACTGCAAAGGTTTTTGTTGTAGTTGTTTTTTAAGTAATAATAAAGATTTAGGTACTTAAAGGATTAGTGTAACAGACTTGCAAAAAATGTTTCCGGAATACTCTTTTGTTGGTCAAGACAAAAACAGATAGTCATGCTGCTTAAACATAGCAGTTTTTTTATAGCATCACAGAGGAGATCAAAAGATGACTAATGATTGATTTAATAAACTTTGTAGCGGGGGCAGAATTGACTGCCTTTATTTCATAATTTTACTGTACTGAGAAATAATCTGCACTGTATGACACTATTAACACCCACTGCCAGCATCTTCAGCTCTGAGAGGTGAGGGCTCTCTTGGACAGAAGAGTGTGTGGCTGGCAAGCAGTTGGGTAGCCTATAAATAGGTAGTTAATGGGTTTTGAGCTTTATGTGGGGAGGCACAAGAGAATAGTGGTCGACCGATATAGATTTTTTTTTTTAGATGCCGATCTCTGCCGATGCATATTTGCTGAATGCTCAAAGTAGATGAGAAGCTATTATAACATTTACTAATAATAGAAAAAAAACAAAGGATATAATACATTTTCATATACCCTTTACTAACTTAAAATTTCTGTGTAATAATTTATTAGTCAGAAATACAAAGTTCTGGCATGAAATTTTAGATGGCGAAATCCGATAGATCTAAATCGATATGACAAAAATATCGGCACCCTTGGTAAATATGACCAAATGCGGCTGTGAAAATTAATTAAATTAATTGTTAATCCTTTTGATCTTTTATTTTAAAAATTCACAAAAATCTAACCTTTCATTGGATAATACGAATTTAAAATGGGGGGAAATATCATTATGAAATAAACGCTTTTCTCAAATACACGTTGGACACAATTATTGACACCCCTAGAAATTCTTATGAGTAAAATATCTCTGAAGTATATTCCATTCATATTCACAATTTTGAGCACTCCAGGGTGATTATGAATATGAAATTATCCAGCCATGGCTTCCTGTTTCACAGAAATATAAATAGGAGGGAAAACAAAGACCAAATTCCCTTAATCATCCATCACAATGAGAAAAACCAAAGAATATATTTCTGATGTGTAGCAAAATATAATTGAGCTTAACAAATTAGTGAAGTGGCTTTAAGAAAAGAGCTAGAGCAGTGAAAATTCTAATTTCCACCATCAGGGCAATAAGGGTTGAGTCTCGGGGTCAGAAAACCTTAAAGAAAAAAAATTGTCAAATCACCACGTTTGGGAGGGGTACAAGAAAAATTCTCCTAAATTCTTCAGTTATCAGACACGACAAACTTAAAATGGTACTGGCTTCTATGGTCAGATGAAACTAAAAAAAATGTGCTTCTTAGCAGCAAACACTCAAGATGGGTTTGGTGAACATAGGGATAAAAAGTACCCCATGTGTACAATGAAATATAGTGCTGTATTTTTTATGTTGTGGGCCTATATTTCCACTGGAAGTCCTGGACATCTTGTTTAGACACTTGGCATCATGGATTCTATCAAATACCAACCAGAGGTGGACAAACTACACAACTCCATTACTTGAGTGAAAGTACAGATACTGCTGGTCAAATATTACTCTGTTACAAGTGAAAGTTGTAAAGACAGATTTTTACTTAACTAAAACTACAGAAGTATTTGCTTTTAAAAGTACTTAAGTACCAAAAGTAAATTTCCTTTTTTATGTCAATGCACTGTTTTATTATTTTTGTATGTAATACTTGCAATACCTCTGAAGCAACTTACAATACATTGCACCTACTGAATACAGTGACTAGCTTGTAGTATCTTTAGAATAAAGAGTTTTTGGAATGTTAAAAACCTATGGGAGAAAAAATATATATATATTATTTAACACGCCTACCCACCCCCACAAATGCAGGATTCACACAGCTCTGACAGTGTACACACATCTATGTGTTGCCATTCATCCACATTAAAACAGAGTGCACAGTGAAATTGCTGTAAATACAGAGTGATACGGAAGAAGAAAAAAAAAAAAAAAAAATCAAACCTGCTTTAAAACCCAGCAACACAACTGTAGCTGTATAACTTTACAACAGCTACACTGCTTTAACAAAAAAGCAAAACAGCAAGATTATTTGACATCAAAACACAAATTTTAAAAATGGTGTCTAATCGCTCTCGCAGTACTTTGATGTCACACACAGAACAGTCTGTGCAGTGCTGCTTCAAGTCCAACACCTATTGTGTTCAATTAGGAGACGCACAACGGTTCTTCTGTGGCTTTATAGGTAATATTTTCACTTACACAATTTAGCAAAATTTTAAAATATTGTCTCTACTATATACCACAGTATTAACTTCTTATTGAATTGTTGTAAATAAATATCACATTTGCTACTGGTCAGTGTTCAAAAAATGCTGGGAAATCACTTCATGTAGCCCTACAAGGGTGATTACTGATAAACTGTCTAAAAAAAAAAAAAAAGAAAGTCACGTTTTAGAGAAGAAGAAAAACATCATCCACTGACTTTCAAAGCTGCTACATAGTAACGACTTTCTACTTCGAGGACCTTGATAGAAATGTAGTGGAGTGAAAAGTACAATAGCTGTCTTTCAAATGTAGTCTTTCTTAAGTACAATACTCAAGTAAATGTACTTAGTTACTGTCCGCCTCTGATACCAACAGATAAAAAAAATCAATAAGTGACTGACTCTGTTAGAAGTCCTATAATGGGCCATGTTTGGATCTTCCAACCGTACAATAATCCAAACACAAACCTCAAAAACACCACAAAAATGGGTCACTGAGCACAAAACCAAGCTTCTGCTATTGCCATTCCAGTCCTCTGACCTGAACCCTATAGAAAATGAGTGGGGTGAACTGAAGAGAAGAAGCACCAACATGGAGCTGGGAATCTAAAGTGTCTGGAGTGATTCTGGATGAAGGAATGGTCTCTGATCTCTTGTCAGGTGTTCTCTAACCACATCAGGCATTATAGGAGAAAATTTAGAGCTGTTAAACTGGCAAATGGAGCTTTCAAAAAGTATTGAACAAAAGGGTGCCATTAATTGTGGCCAATGTGTATTAGAGAAAGACATTTATTTCATAATGAGATCCCCCCCCCCTTTTAAATTCTTATTATCCAATGAAAGGTTAGATTTTTGTGAATTTTTAAAAATAAAAGATCAAAAGGATTAACAATGCAGATTAATTTTCACAGCCTTCTTTGATCATATTTACCAAGGGTGTTGATATTTTTGGCCATGACTGTATGAGCAACCATAAACAAGGTTAAAATAAGTGTCATGTCTGCATCATATGCAGGAGTGAAATATTAAGCATGTTAGCAGCAGCATTTACACATCTGTGTTTATACAGCTCGAGCAAATGCAGTCTAGAGCGTGTAATCACTCGGAGGACATGCCAATAATAACAGACACGAAAACAGGCTAAATGAAATAAGCACTCGGGTATGCATTTCAACCTGGGTTCGCTACATTCAGTGGCGTGATCTCAACGTCACATTCGTTTAAATTCTAAGGTTGATGTTTCATTAGCTGTGCTGAGTGTGCGGTCGATTCAGCTGCACACAGCGTCAAAAGCATGCTCCTTTATCGATCCTAATGTAGGGTATATGTCGGACATGCGTTCAGCTGGCACATCTAAATCGCCCCAAAATGTCCAGGATTCGGCTTTTGCTTTCTACAGTCACCATTCATTGTGTGCATTTTTGTATTAAAGCCCTGTGTGGGACTGTTTTCTTAATCCCGTTCGCGCTGAATTTCTGGCCTGCTCCCGCAAACATTCTAATATTGAACAGAATTTTTGTGCATCAGGGAGCCACTATAAAAATGCAGAGTATTTAAAGGGGTCATCGGATGCCCATTTTCCACAAGATGATATGATTCTTTGGGTCTTAATGAAAAGTCTATAACATACTTTGGTCAAGATTTCTCAGTGGTAGTGTAAAACAATACCCTTTTTACCTTGACAAAAACAGCTCTTTTCAGAGCAAGCCGTTTTGTTCTATGCCGCTTTAAATGCTAATGAGCTCTGCTCAACCTGTCCCTCTCTTCCGTGAGGTGATGAGCCCTTCTCTGAGAGACTGTAAACTTTAGCTGCATTTGTCTCGGAGCTTGCTAACTAGCATGTTATTAGGAAAGGCGATTTGCTAAGATTCAAAAACATTATACTCACCTCTTCTATAGGTGAAGCTGGATCACGAATGATTCAAGCAAAGATAGACACATTTAGGTAGATCGGGGGTGCATTCCCTTCAAAAACAAACTTAATCCACTGCGTCTTCAGCGGCGCAGATGTTGGGAGTAAATGACAGCTGCTATGTTCATTATTACATCCATCAACAAAACACCTCAATCGCTTAGGAGACATTCTTGTCTACCCCTGCTCTGGCATCGAAACAATGGTGGACTGATGACAGTTCACTCAGGGCGGGTCTAAGGTAAAACGTCAGCAGTGTCGCCAGATTGGATGGATGATTTACAGCCCAAAAGCTCACAAAAACCCTCCCACTTCAACAAAAAACTGCCCAAAACTTTAAAGGTCAAAATAATGTGATAGAATATTGCCATGTTAAGCCAAGGTTGATAAGGGCCATTTTTGACTCCTTAAAACAAAATAATGATGACAAAATAATATAAATATAACATTAGATAAATTTCCCAGCTAAATGGATCAAATCAGGGCAAATACATTAAAGAGAATTACCAAATATGATTAAAGCAGACACTGCCAAAACTGCAATCAAGAAATAAACCGATACCCTCAAAAAAACACATATGCATCATTTTCAATGTCAACCGTCAGAATAAGCCAATTTAAATGCAAAGAGTGCCCAATATAAGTGATCGGAAAAAGCAACGTAATTAGTAGTACTGTGTTCGATGCGACGATGTATCGTCACAGAGATTTGACGATACGAGAATTGATACAGAGTATTTAAAGGGGTCATCAGATGCCCATTTTCCACAAGATATGATTCTTTACGGTCTTAATGAAAAGTCTATAACATACTTTGGTTAAAATTCCTCAATGGTAGTGTAAAACAACACCCTTTTTACCTTGACAAAAACAGCTCTTTTCAGAGCAAGCCATTTTGTTGCATGCCGCTTTAAATGCTAATGAGCTCTGCTCAACCCACCCCTCTCTTCCGTGGGGTGACGAGCCGTTCTCTGAGAGACTGTGAACTTTAGCCGCATTCGTCTCGGAACTTGCTAACAATAGCGAACAGTTATCGATATTGTGGCACGTGCGCTGCAGTGGACCGCGCTTAATTTGAATATAAGAACACCGTTTAACGATCTTCACTTCAATATTCTATTCTCAGAAAAGTGTAATTCATCAAGTGTTTACTCTGAGAGAGAGAGAGAGAGAGAGAGAGAGAGAGGGAGAGAGAGAGAGAGAGAGGGAGAGAGAGAGAGAGAGAGGGAGAGAGAGAGAGAGAGAGAGAGAGAGAGAGAGAGACTGACTGTGTATGTATGAATTACCTCTGTTTTGCCATATTTCTCTATTAACAGTGAAGCTGTGGATTGAATTGCTTTAGAAATGATGTTGCCAGCTCCTTGTTGAAAAAGATAATGTAGCTCTTCAGCGATTAAGAATTTTTATGGATAAAACTGCGGGTCAGCGCTAAAAGGTTTGACTGAGCGGTGAGCGCTAAAAAGAATGTCTGTGTGCGCGCAGCGTGATCTGTGTGACTAAACGTGTGCGTGAGATACAGTGAAGACAGCACATTAGTTCAGAAGAACTCTTCTATTTTTATTTTTCAAATGTAGTGTAGCATTTGGACCAATCAGACACACAGTTTTTCATTAGATTTAACAAATCAATTAGTCATTAGATTAACAAATAGTCACAGACCCCTCACCCAATACACATACTGGTATGTCTGTGAATGACTCCAGGCCCCCGGTTACCATGACAACCAGGACACTTCAGCCAGACCAGATAACCTTTATGACCTAATGGCATGTTGAGAGTTCTCCCTCTCATCATCTTTGAACCTTAGGAAAGACATTATGCCACAAAAACGGACTCTTCTCTAATTAATTCATAGAAAAACCTTTCTTTGAATGAACACACATATCCTTCAGGTCATTGTGTATATAAGTACTGTTCTTGTGTATTGTATACTGTTTTATGCATGCTTATGATAGATCCTAGTGATACCACCTCACTTATACCATGTTTGGTCTCTATAAATTCGTCTTCGGGTGATCTAATTGAGAGGGTATATTATATGTTGATACCTATGCAACATATTAGTGTTCTAAGAATCTTTACTAGTTTGTAAATCAACTTCTGATTCAGTTACATATGCAAATTACCATGCTTGGAGACAAAGAGTCGTAAACTTTCCCTCCAAAATTTCAAGACACCATTGGCTCTTTGACACGCGAAAGGAGTGACCGCTATAGCAGATAAAGCTCTCACATCAGTGACCCGCCGGCAATCTGCGGCTTCTTTCAGATACTTTCAACAGAGTGTGTTGATTCATGCAATGATAACATACTAGCAATATTAAGATGATTTTAATATATTAGAATGAGTACATTACAATATAAATGTATTATCATTTATGGGCTTAAAAACAAGATGCAAACAATCAGAAAATTGTACCTGGTGGGGAGTGCACAATGTAAACATGAAACATATGCCATTACCTATATTGTATTGTGTTACAGTTATGGAGGCCCTTCATAATGCAGAGGTCAACTGCCTGCTCTGCCAATAGCCGGCCCTATAGTATGCAGTGTTTTACTAAATTCTTCTGAGGTGAAATTCAGTGCAGTCCCGTATCGTATCGTGGCCTCTGTATCGTGATACGTATCGTATCGTGACTTTGCTGGTGATACACAGCCCTAGTAATTACTAGGGCTGCCCCCTAGAGGCTTGGTCGACCAAAATTTCATTAGTCGCAGAAAAAAATTATTATAAAAAAAATCCACAGGCGAAGTCACACAGTATATAATGGACAGATTGTTAACGGCTATATGGTACATCAGACAGGACATCCAAACGCTCGCCTATCATTCAAATATGGCTTATCATCTGAAATATGTAAATATTATCAACTTTACATGGCCGCTCAATCTAATGTTAACTCTCTGGGGTCGGCTGTCTCGCCGGCGAGACCAACTCGTTTTTTTTTTAAGATCAGTGCAAAAGACACTAAAAATATTCTGTTGATTTTGGTCACACAAATAAGTGTTATACATCAATAGAAACTGTTAAGTGTCTACTTTTTTGTGTACACCCACAATAACAATACAACTTTGTGCTTTTGGAAAAATAAGAAAACAAACAGGGTGTGCCCTCTGTCTTCTCCGTCTCCGTGAACTGTTTTTAGAAACGCGTCACTAAAATGAACTGTAACTCAGCAAATACTCAACACACAGACATGGGAGTGATATCTATAGAAAGCTTGAAGTGTCCTATCGAAAACAAACATTCTGTGATGAAGTAATCCGTATGAAACCAACACGATGTTCAGTCTGTCCCGTCTGAGCCCCGCACGGCTCGCACCATTCATATGTAAATAGCCACGTGGGACGTGCGCACGTGCAAACGCCCAACACAAACAAACAGGTGATCCTCATCGCGGCTACTGTTACTGTTTGCGATGAGTAAAGGAAGGATTTCCCTTGAAAGAAGAACAAGATTTAATCCAGTAGAGGATATCAATCTGATGAGTAAGTAATGTTTCTTTTTTGCATTAGTTAACGTTTTATTGTGACAAACTTGAACAGATTTACTAACAGTTAGCTGGGTTTTTCCCAAATGACAACATGAATGCTACGCGTCTAAGAATGCGTCATTTTATTGTATAAAGCTTGCTTGAGTCTGTGGCTATAGAATCATATCATAGGCTACTATAAAATCAAACATACTAGGCTATATGACTACAAAATCATAGTTGGGTTTTTCCCAAACTATAATTCCTGACTACAATGTTTGAAATCATCTAAAACATTTTGAATATGATAGGCAATTCACTGTATTTAAATTTCTTAAGGCGCGATGATGTTTTCATGCTCTATATAAAACAATAAAAGTAATATGAGTGTACACTGTAACATGATGAATGCTACGAGTCTAATTATATTTAGTACGTTTATTATTATTAGCCTACTCTGTTCAGAAATAGATTTTAATAACGTGCTAAACAATAATTAGTTTCTCAGATATATGATTTCTTTCGTTTTTATGATAGTACAAAGCATGTGTGAGTCTATGGCTACAAAACCTATATATATATATATATATATATATATATATATATATATATATATATATATATATATATATATATATATATATATATATATATATATACAGATGTTCCTGATATTAACATGCTCACAAATGTTTTTTTTTTTTTTTTTGTATTTTATTGAATTAGATACCAGCACCAGATGTATCCTGATGTCTCTTCAAACTGTTTTCCTCTGAGAGCGCTGTACCAACATCAGATGTTCAACTACACTGATATTCTATGTTAAAACAAGCTCCTTGACTACTGATTATGTTTTTTTCTTCTTGAATCCATGGAAAGAAGTAGAAACACTTAAATAACACACGTAAATATCAGGTATGATTTACTTGTTTCACATGTTGAACAGAATCTGTTGCAAGAATGACTCAAAGTCTGTTCACATCTCTGTGGTTAGATCAGTGTGCACAATAATGTGTCTTTGATTTTCATTATGTATGTTTTGATTATACTGTGTTGTAAATAAAATACAAATAATTTAAAAACTTTTTTTCAATCTCCTCACATTCTCTCTTACCTGCCTCACAGTCACAGTCACACTGATGGGCCATTAAAGGGGTGGTTTACTGCTTTTTTTCTTTGCTTGATTGTGTTTATGGGGTGCAATATAACATGTCTTCGTGTTTCGTTTGTTAAAAAAACGCCTTATTTTTCACCTTTATTGTAAGCCGCTTTCTCCTCTGTCATTTGAACGACCGGTTGACTTCCTGATTCTGTGAAACCACTCCCTCAGAAACAGGCGATGGGCTCAGATTGGTTAGTTGGGCCGGTGTGTTGTGATTGGCTAAACTGCGTACTGCACGTTGTCTGGAAACTTCACGCCCATTACCTTCACGAGCGACAGCTGCATGAGCTCCGGTCAAATGTAAATAATGGTGTCAATATTGCCGTATCAGTTTGAGCCAGAATCAGACCCAGAAAGCGGTAATGAAGAGAGTCAAGCAGAACTTCAGCAAGCACGGCTCTTACAAACGTTTCTGAATGGAAGTTTGCTGTTGTGATTACATATAATTTTTTGAAGTTTGTACACGTTTGTCTTATACACACAAAATAGCATCGAACTAACTGGCTACTAAACAAACAGCGTTGGCTTGTGTTTACATTCTTGATCAAATCGAAAAATTACGTCATAAAGTATACATGGAAAATACATTTACAAAATTAGTACATAATTACAAATTCGGGTCCAAAATGTTTGTATGCGTTTGTCAAAGACAAACGAAATAGCATTTAACTAACTGGCTACTAAAGCCAGCATTGGCATTTGTTTACGTCCTTGATAAAACTAAAATATTACATCTGAAATTATACATGCAAATACATTTAAAAATATGAAATCTTACTTACAGGTTGTGGCCCAACAACTGCTGCCTCTGGTTTTAAAGCTGGAACTGCTCCATGTTTTAGTAATAGTTTCTGTGTGAATCCGGCATTGAACTCGTGTAGATTCTGGAAGCGGTCTTCCACAAAATGCGCAGCACAGAGAGTTAAATTAGGATTGTAATTGTCAGGAACATAATCAAACATAAATTTTAAGCATTGTTGACGAACTACAGCGTCTGTAGGAAGCCCGAACACAGAAGACCTGACAGCTGGGTGAAAATAACACCGTTTCGACGGCATGGCTACAACTCTCCACTATAACTCTTCCTCTGCGACAAAGCCGCAGAACATGACCTTGCCCCCTTTTTTGCATGTTCCGGAGGGAGGGGTTGATGGGTTTATTTCATATGCAACCCGGGAAGTATCTCGTTGTAGTCCCATATGAGTCGTTTTTGTAGGCATTAAACTTCCTGATTTTTAAAAGACAATATCTCCGCTTACGTTGAACTTTCAGCGCAGCAACTTTGCAGATACTGTTCATGCACCAACAGCAACATTACACACTATTTAAAATGAAAAAAGTGAAATCGCAGTAAACCACCCCTTTAAGGGCCATTAGGGGAGGGCCCTTTGTCTCTCAGGTGAGACTCACTTAATATTCATGGTCATTGCCACTCCCTCGCATATAAACCCTCGATCACAAAACATGTCTTGAACATTTTAAATCAATATATTGTTTTCTGTGAATGAGTAAGCAGAATGATTTTCACATAATTTTGAAGTAAATATTCTAGCCTACAAGACTGATTACTCAAAAGTCTTATTCACAACTATTTAGTGTGGGTTTTAAGGCCTTATTTCAGCTACATTTTTTTCCCCAAAACGTACTAACCACGCATATTTTTTTTTTCTAAAAGATGCAAACATGTACGTCCATCTTGGTCACAAATTATTGTAGCACAGTTTGTGCTGAATACAAAAAAAAATTACATTTTGGTCAATAGTATGTTTTAAGTAGCTGAAATATGCACAAATATCAGGGCATGTCAAAACATCTCAAGGGCCCCAAAATGACCTCAGACCCCAGAGGGTTAACCTAGAGAAATGTGCGCTATTCAGTGTCTGTGTGGAGTGTGGAAACTGAACAGTAGCGCTCACTGCAGGACAGATGGAGGTGCCGGAGTGGTCACTTGCTCTTAAAATACTCCTAATTTTTGATTATACAGATAAGAGTATCTGTAAAGACGTGAAAACTCCTTTGCCTTACAGATATTAAAAATATATAGACATGGCAGAAAGTGCACTTTAATTTTCCTACTTTCAAATTAACAAATTCAAATGGAAAACAAATATTTTCAGATTATGCAATCCATATGAAACATGCATACAGGCACATCACTACTGCGGAGATGAGGAGGCAGTGTCGCCGACTTCATCTCTTAAACCGAAAACAAAGAAAGTGCATGTTTATCGAATTATTAAAATGTTAATGCAGTCTCCTAACTGTTTTTCACTGACACATTCGTAATCATCACTGCCGATGCGCTGTGGCAAGCTTTATGCATGTGCTTGAATGCTTATTAGGATATGTAAGCAATTAAAGGCTCATTATAATGATTTAAAAAGTTTATTAATTAGGGCTGTGTATCACCAGCAAAGTCACGATATGATACGTATCACGATACGATACATATCACGATACAGTACTGCACTGAATTTCACCTCAGAAAAATTTTGCAAAACAACCGTTTATTAAACACTGCATACCTGCATGCTAACTATTGGCAGAACAGGCACTTGACCTCTGCAGGGCCTTCATAAATATACCACAGTACAATATACAGTGGGAGAAAAATTATTTGATCCCCTGCTGATTTTGTAAGTTTGCCCACTGACAAAGAAATGATCAGTCTATAATTTTAATGGTAGGTTTATTTTAACAGTGAGAGACAGAATAACAACAAAAAAATCCAGAAAACACTTTTCAAAAAAGTTATAAATTGATTTGCATTTTAATGAGTCAAATAAGTATTTGAACCCGTCGCAAATCATGACTTAGTACTTGGTGGCAAAACCCTTGTTGGCAATCACAGAGGTCAGACATTTCTTGTAGCTGGCCACCAGGTTTGCACACATCTCAGGAGGGATTTTGTCCCACTCCTCTTTGCAGATCCTCTCCAAGTCATTAAGGTTTCGAAGCTGACGTTTGGTAACTCGAACCTTCAGCTCCCTCCACAGATTTTCTATGGGATTAAGGTCTGGAGACTGGCTAGGCCACTCCAGAACCTTAATGTGCTCCTTCTTGAGCCACTCCTTTATTGCCTTGGCCGTGTGTTTTGGGTCATTGTCATGCTGGAATACCCATCCATAACCCATTTCCAATGCCCTGGCTGGCTTCAATGCCCTGGCCCTGTCCATCGTCCCTTTGATGCAGTGTAGTTGTCCTGTCCCCTTAACAGAACCCCCCCCCCCCCCCCATCCCCCATGTTTGACGGTGGAGATAGTGTTCTTGGGGTCATAGGCAGCGATTTTGGTCTCATCTAACCACAACACTTTCACCCAGTACTCCTCTGAATCATTGGCAAACTTCAGATGGGCCTGTACATGTGCTTTCCTGAGCAGAGGGACTATCAGTTATCGGCAAATATCCATAACGATATTTTCCGTGTTGCGTCTGTTGGTGGAGTGGCTGAGAATGGTCTGCTGTCATTACACAGCACGAGAGCAGCCTCTAGAGGCGGAAATCACTGACAGCACATGTTGTTTGTTTTGGCATGTGACACTGCAAGTTGCACAGTGCGGGAAACTTCAAACGTGCATTTAAATGCAGCCGGCAGAAAACTCTGCCACCGAACAGGTCGCCATTCACATAGTTTTCCATTAAATAACATCATATTTGTCCCAAATCATTATTAATTTAAATAATGACTTCACCCTAGGCTATAAATTATGTATTTTGCATTTTTTCAGCAAATCATTTGTCTTTCTGTGGCTCTAATACAGTCTTGTATGCTTCATATAGAGAGCTGTAATATAGTTCTCTTTCAGTTTGCTCTGTTTTTTTAAACACCGAACTTCAAACTTATTTATGCCACATAGTTCATTCTTGAAGCAAACTTATGTCCGTTTGGTGATTAAATAAACAGTTTTAGACCGCTGCTTGAATTGAACATGACGCGTCTGTTGTGTGACACCTGGGACTTCTCCAAGACGCAGCGCTGCGCTTTTGCACAGTGTGTCACTTACGTATTTTTTTTTTATATTTTGATTAGATGAAATATGAAATATGAAATAACTAATGATCAATATAATAATTCATATTAAATACAAAATTTTTATTTATTTACAAAGTATGGTTCAGTACTGTTACTTTTTTTTTTAAAAAAGTAAAGCTCTATTTTAGTTTTCGTTCAGTATCCATTTTAAAAACAGTATCCATTTTAATCGCTTGATTAATCGGTATCGGCCAGTGTAGTCCAACCTAGCTATCGGTATTTGTAAAATCCACTATCGGTCAACCTCTAATTATGACAAAGTACTGACAAATAAGCCTGGTGTAAACATTATTATGAAATTCAGTAACAAAATCACACAAACTAAAGTAGATTGCAGAAATATAAAAACATCTGTTGCTTTACCACACTCAGTATTTAGGTAATTAATACAAAGTCATTGTAATAAACATATGTAAACATGGATTGCAATTTTTAAACACTGTCTGTTAACTTTAGACAGACTTTAAATAAATAAATAAGAATATATACATCATGTTTTCAACACATGCTCAGTGAAATGTTCTATGATTGGGTGTTAATATGTTAAATAAATAAATAAGAATATATACATCATGTTTTCAACACATGCTCAGTGAAATGTTCTATGATTGGGTGTTAAAGCCAACGTGGCTGCCGCTGCCTCTTACAAAAAGATAAAATATTTTTATCTTTGGCGAAGCGCTGTGCTGGTGGAAGCGACATGATTTTGGGTGTATGAGCACAGCTTGCACTCCACCTCCACGCCGCCAGCGAAACCATTGAAAATGAACTAGACATTCGCGACTGCCGCGTCCCATGTGAAAGGGTCTTAATATTAATATATTATGCTTTCTCTCGCTGTACTTTGATGTCATTCACTGATCGATCTTCCAAGTAGAACACACATCTTTACTCTCACGTGACCGAGTGTAATCGCAGCCTCTGCGGTTGAAAAATCGCGTGTATTCATATCGCGATATCGCAAATGCAATTAATCCTTCAGCCCTACTTGAGATCATTGACAAGATCCTCCCGTGTAGTTCTGGGCTGATTCCTCACTGTTCTCATGATCACTGAAACTCCACGAGGTGAGATGTTGCATGGAGCCCCAGTCAGAGGGAGATTAACAGTTATTTTGTGTTTCTTCCATTTACAAATAATCACACCAACTGTTGTCACCTTCTCACCAAGCTGCTTGGCGATGGTCTTGTAGCCCATTCCAGCCTTGTGTAGGTCTACAATCTTGTCCCTGACATCCCTGGACAGCTCTTTGGTCTTGGCCATGGTGGAGAGTTTGGAATTGATTGATTGCTTCTGTGGACAGGTTGTCTTTTATACAGGTAACAAACTGAGATTAGGAGCACTCCCTTTAAGAGAGCGCTCCTAACCTCAGCTCCTTACCTAAAGACACCTGGGAGCCAGAAATCTTGCTGAATGATAGGGGATCAAATACTTATTTGATTAATTAAAATGCAAATCAATTTATAACTTCTTTTTTTTAAATGTGTTTTTCTGGATTATTTTGTTGTTATCCTGTCTCTCACTGTTCAAATAAACCTACCGTTAAAATTATAGACTGATCATTTCTTTGTCAGTGGGCAAACATACAAAATCAGCAGGGGATCAAATAATTTCTTCCCCCCACTGTAGGTAATGGCATATGTTTCATATTTACATTGGGCACTCCCCACCTGGTACAATATTCTGATTGCTTGCATCTTGTTTTCAAGCCCATAAATAATAATGTACTCATTCTAATAAATTTATAAATGTACTCATTAATATATAACAAAAAAAAATCATCTTAACATTGCTGGTAGGTTTTCATTGCACAAATTAACACACTCTCTAGATTTGAAATATAAAAATAACAATTAGAAGAGTTCTAAACTAATGCGCTGTATTTACTGTCTCAAGCACACAAGTTCAATCACACAGATCACGTTGGGGCTGCACACAGACTTTCAGCAACACAATCTTTTTAGCACTGCCTCGCAATTTTATCAATAAAATATCTTAATCTCTCAAGAGCTACATTATCTTTCTCAAAAAGGGGCTGGTAACATTGTTTCTAAAGGAATTTAAGCCACAGCTTCACTGTTAACCCTCTGGGGTCCGAGGTCATTTTGGGGCCCTTGAGATGTTTTGACATGCCCTGATATTTGTGCTTATTTCAGCTACTTAAAACATACTATTGACCAACATGTAATTTGTTTTGTATTCAGCACAAACTGTGCTACAATAATATGTGACCAAGATGGATGTACATGTTTGAATTTTTTAGAAAAACAATATTATGCGTGGTTAGTACGTTTTGGGAAAAAAAATGTAGCTGAAATAAGGCCTTAAAACCCACACTAAATAGTCCTGAATAAGACTTTTGAGTAATCAGTCTTGTAGGCTAGAATATTTACTTCAAAATTATGTGAAAAACATTCTGCTTACTCATTCACAGAAAACAATATATTGATTTAAAATTTTCAAGACATGTTTTGTGATCGAGGGTCTATATGCGAGGGGGTGGTAATGGCCATGAATATTAAGTGAGTCTCACCTGAGAGACAAAGGGCCCTCCCCTAATGGCCCATCAGTGTGACTGTGACTGTGAGGTAGGTAAGAGAGAATGTGAGGAGACTGGAAAAAAAGGGTTTTTTAAATTATTTGTGTTTTATTTACAACACACAGTATAATTAAAACATACATAATGAAGGTCAAAGACACATTATTGTGCACACTGATCTAACCACAGAGATGTGAACAGACTTCGAGTCATTCCTGCAGCAGATTCTGTCTAACAAGTGAAACAAGTAAATCATACCTGATATTTACGTGTTTTATTTAAGTGTTTCTACTTCTTTCCATGAATTCAAGAAGAAAAAAAACAATCAGTAGAAAAGGAGCTTGTTTTAACATAGAATATCAGTGTAGTTGAACATCTGATGTTGGTTCAGCGCTCTCAGAGGAAAACAGTTTGAAGAGACATCAGAATTCATCTGGTGCTGGTATCTGATTCAATAAAATACAAACAAAAACACATTTGTGAGCATGTTAATATCAGGAGCATCTGTATATATATATATATATATATATATATATATATATATATATATATATATATATATATATATATATATATATATATATATATATATATATATGTTTTGTAGCCATAGACTCACACATGCTTTGTACTATCATAAAACAATCTTATATCTGAGAAACCAATTATTATTGTTTAGTATGTTATTAAAATCTATTTCTGAATAGAGTAGGCTACTAATAATAAACATGTACTAAACATACGTAGACTCGTAGCATTCATCATGTTACAGTGTACACTCATATTACTTTTACTTCTACTAATATTAATGCAGTGAATTGCCCCTCATATTCAAAATGTTTTACAAGATTTCAAACATTGTAGTCAGGAATTATAGTTTGGGAAAGACCCAACCATGATTTTGTAGTCATATAGTCTAGTATGTATGATTTTATAGTAGCCTATGACATGATTCTGTAGCCACAGACTCAAGCAAGCTTTGTACAATAAAAGGATGTACTTTGTACTATAAAAAATGATATTTTATATCTGAGAAACTAATTATTATTGTTTAGCACACTATTAAAATATATTTGTGAACAGAGTATTAATAATAAACATGGTCTAAACATTCTTAGACGCGTAGCATTCATCATGTTGTCGTTTGGGAACAACCCAACTAACTGTTTAAATCTGTTCAAGTTTATGACACAATAAAACGTTAACTAATGCAAAAAAAAAGAAACATTACTTACTCATCAGATTGAGCTCCTCTTCTGGATGAAATCGTGTTCTTCTTTCGAGGGAAATCCTGCTTTTACTCGGCGCGTCTTCCAGAAACGAACAGTAGCGCTTTGTTTGTTTTGGGCGTTTGCAAGCGCGCACTTACCACGTGGCTATTTACATATGAACTGCGCTAGCAGCGCGAGGGCGGGATCGCATTAGAGATAATGAGTCAGACGGGACAGATTGAACATCGTGTTGGTCTCACACGGATTACTTCATCACAGAATGTTTGTTTTCGATAAGACTTGCTTCATTTCAAAGTAGACACTTCACTTGCTTCATTTCAAAGTAGACACGTCAAGCTTTCTATAGATATAACTCCCACGTCTCTGTGTTGAGTATTTGCTGAGTTACAGTTCATTTTAGTGACACGTTTCTAAACACAGTTTGCGGAGACGGAGAAGACAGAGAGCACACCCTGTTTGTTTTCTTTTTTTTTCCAAAAGCACAAAGTTGTGTTATTATTGTGAGTGTACACAAAAAAAGTAGACACTTAACAGTTTCGATTGATGTATAACACTTATTTGTGTGACTAAAATCAACAGAGAATTTTTAGTGTCTTTTGCACTGATCTTAAAAAAACCGATCTGGTATCGCCAGCGATACCGACGACCCCAGAGAGTTAATAGAGAAACGCGGCAAAACAGTGGTAATTCATACACAACCTCTCTCTCTCGTAAATGAACAGTTGATGAATTACACTTTTCTGAGAACAGAATATCGAAGTGGAGATGGCTAAACTGCAAGCTAACCGGTGTTTTCAGAAAGCAAGCGCGTTTTATTCACAGTGGAGAGAGCGCACATACAGATGGTTGCCAGGTTGACAAAAATAAGTAACACACTTAGCAGATATTTCCAGAGGTGGGGGACTCGAGTCACATGACTTGACTCGAGTCTGACTCGAGTCGCAAATTTAAGGACTTGTGACTTGCTTGACTAAATAAAGAAAATGACTCGACTTGACTTGGACTTGACCTTCATGACTCGGCAGGATTTGACTTTATAACAACTCTAATTGTTATTATAAATCATTGCGACATAATTTGGTCAACAAAACGCAAGCCACTGAACCAGCGGCAGAAGTGACCCGAGTCTGCGCAGCTGACACTGCACGAGCACAGGAATACAGCACGCCAAATACAGGGAGCAAGAGAATCTCGCGATGTTTGGATTAACGCTTCATAACTGTATGCATTTGCAAAGCCAGGACGTCACCACTTCATAAAGGAAAGGTATGTAAACGTGTTCGTTAGTTGAAAACCAGTGTTTTATCGATTAGTGATATTTCTCTTGAACCCAAAATCCAAGACATGTTGTCAAAATGGCCCTAGTATGAGTTTTTATATTTATAACTTACGATATTTAGTAATATTTTCAGCGCGGCAGCCAGTTCCTTTGAGTCCACAGCTAAATTAGAGTTGCGCGCGTCTCTAAGCAACACACTGAATCCAGGGATTCGAACGAATCGGTTGAGTGATTCAGTGACCCATTCTTGCTTGTTCATGAATGAATCAACTGTTTTGAATGAATCGGTTCAGTGAACACTTCTGTGATAAAGCTGTGATTTGCCACCACTTACTGGCGGCATTAATGTCAGAGTTGGTCTATCTGTTAATTTCATATTTCTATATTCAATTTTTTTTTAATTAATTATTTTTCCAACAGAACAAACAGAAAACAAAAACGAAACAAAAACAAAAAAAGCTTAGGCAGACCTTGTGCACAGCTGTCAATTTAGTTCTTATTAAGATAAAATCAATGAAATGGATAAGCTACAGGGGAAGATACAAACATTAACAGCAATAGGCTTCTTGTTTTGAGGCATGATGACAATAGTTTTCAAGAACAATGTGGGCAATCATGCAAAGTGAAAGAAACAGTCCAAATAGGGTGTTTATATCCGATGAAAATTTTGGGTCCATTTTATTTCTGATATAAGGGGTGATTTGTAGTCAGCATATTATTTAAAATTGAATAGCATGTTTTGTTACACACTGAAATTATTTAGCGTGCTCCCAGACTGAATCCCAGTCTTCACTGGAGATATTTAGTGCAAAATCATTTTCAAAGATCTATTATCTTTGTCTCCTAGGATGGTCAAACTCAATATAACATAAATATGAGATACATGTTTTTATCTTGTATTTTTATACATTTCTCAATTACAGACTTATCGGTATACAAAGTAGTATTTTGCCTATTTTCAAAATGTTATATTTAAAACATTATTATTTAAAATGTATAATTAAAAGAGTAAATTTCTGAGGAAAAATGAATAAGGTCGTGTGGCAAAAATATATTTGTTCCTGTTTGATACTGTGACTTGACTTGACCCTTATCAGGACTCGACTTGACTTGCTTGAGGTGAGCCACTGACTTGACGACTTGCTTGATTTGTTTGCACTGTGACTTGAGACTTGCTTGAGACTTGATGGTAGGGACTTGGGACTTGCTTGAGACTTGAACATGTGTGACTTGCCCCCACCTCTGGATATTTCCATATTGCGCAAGTATTACGTCTCCTTATATCAGGCAACCCAGCTGTGTTCCTCTGCGGCCAGATTAAACCTTGTTGTAGCCTATATATTATGCTCTATTCATTATTTTTTAGAAACCTCATACTTTTCTACTCCGTTTTAAACTGTTCTTGTATTCAAATTAAGCACGGCCCTGTAGGGAGTGAAATTATTTCCTTTATGAAATTAACTCAGGAACTCACAGATGCCATGCAATAAAGCCATGAAACTAACCTGGAGAAGAGATCTCCAAAGACAACAAAAGATCTCCAAAGAGAACAGACACACCACGCTAGACACACCACATCTTCTTTGATCATTTACGACCCCCTTCGTCACCTTGCCATCTCTGCATCTCCCTCTTTCTCCCCAAAAGGGTTCACTTAAATTTCATTAATAATATGCAAATTCCACATATCATGTATCTTGTAACTATGTTTGGTATCATTTTAAAGGTCTCGGTGCGATGGGTAAACTGGTCTCTATTTCACAGTAGTCACTTGTATTATGAGAAATATTGAAAACTTAAGTGAATTCTGTACCTCTGTTGTGAGGGCAGTCTCCTTTCAAAACCTGATAAACATTGCTCTACAGGTGTGACCATTTGGGGCACGAGAACAGCTCCTACTGAGGTTTTTCATCCCCCATACACAGATCTAATCTGTTTTGGGGCAGAGAATAAATGTTTATCGGCCGTTTGGTCTGGTAGTATTTAAGGGAAAGTTGCAAATCAGTCAGCGCGATTCTGTAGTCAGATCAGCCCGTAGTGTGGAGGGTATTTAATATGTTCCATACTATGCATTTTCTTCTTGAATTCAGGTAAACATTTTACTTTTAGATTCATCTTTGAACAACTGATGTTATGTATTTTCTTATTTTTGAATTGACTTCTTATTGTTTTATGTAATTGGCACGACACGTTTACCTGACTAATAATACATTGTTATATTTGATTTATTCTTAACTGTCCTGAAATCATTATGACTATTAGACTGTAAGGAGGCTTTTGTTACTGTAAATCTATGGCCAGGATAGGTCAAACTGAAGGCTCATGAATGAACGGAGCAGTAGGCACGTCATCGGAGACCTCAGATTTCTGTCTATCACTGGTGCTAGCAAGTTGTACCGGAAAAGACTAAGTAAACTACACTTTTTGTCATAAGCAAGCAGTTGGCGGCAGACAATTAGGTATTAGTCTACCTACACCCTCTGACTAACATCGGACTGGCGAATTTGTGATCGTGAGACCGGCGCCTTCGGCCGACGCTATAGGCTCAAAAGAGACATTAGGTCCCCAGTGAACGGATAATTGAAAGTATGGGATGTCGAGGATAATCAAATATCTAAATTAATATATAAGCGATATTTGTGATCAGTCTTTAATTAGAAGTACAGTCTAAATTTAATGATCACTTGGAATTGGAATCAGATCAGAATTGGAGCTAGATCAACATTGAAACTAAATCCTGATCAATCCAGAAACGCAAGTAAAAGACTGAACATGCATTATACCTTCGACCAGGCTGCTGGATTCCGTTGTTTGGACTAGTGGGTGGATCCTTACAGTCCACGCGTGCCACAATATCGATACAGGACTAGCTGTATCGATACTCATATCGTCAAATCTCTGTGACGATACATCGTCATATCGATGTATTGAACACAGCACTATTATTAATAAACATGCGATTAGTCGACTACTGCTTAAAATGAACAACTACTAGTCGACCAGAAAAAAACCTTAGCCGAGGGAAGCCCTAGTAATTAGTAAGTATTTCACACTCGTTCATGCATACACCATACCAGTCAAAACAGTGTCATTCATTGATACATACTGTGCGATAACTCAACAAAAAAAAAAATAAATAAATAAACAAGCAGCTTACCTTCGGGTCGCACTATAACTTCACACAGAACTAGAGGAAGTCTTTCGTGAAGTATATTGTAGAACATAAAACTTGCACAGTTAAAACTAACAAGCCCAGCATCTTTCAAGGATATAGCCTACCAATCTGGACCATTTAAAAGATAAAAGAAAGGATCTTATAGACCTAGATATTTAGTTTCGATTTTGATCAATTCAACTGTGCTCTGTTTTCGGAGTTGTATTGATATTATGAGCCTTCGCGTCATCTCCCTCCATGTAATTCAGGTTTTGAGATTTGTCTTTACCGTATAACTTATATTTAGGCATCGTGATCACTTGAATGTACAATTATACATTCAAAATCTGATCTGTTATTGCACTAAAAACCCGTCACTCATAAGTCATCACATCTGTCTGCTGATCCCTAGTGATTGTCTAAAAGTGCGGCTGTCAACATCAGCATCAGCCCAGTTTCAGCACAATGAATTGCAGTGCAAGTGTTTTAGTAACGTCATGATGACTGATTGGATGCAGTAAATGCACACTTGGGCTTGTTTGTTAACCAATTAGCTTATACAATTCACACACTGCCAACACACTTTTCAGTTCAAACAACTTGTAAAAGTGCATGTCGCATCCGATGACCCCTTTAAATCACTTTGGATGCAGGGTTGCCAAATCTGCATTTTTTTTTTTTTTTTTTTTTCACGGAATTGGGCTGATTTTAAAGGGGTCATATGATGCGATTTCAAGTTTTCCTTTCTCTTTGGAGTGTTACAAGCTGTTTGTGCATAGATAAGATACCTAAAGTTGCAAAGACTAAAGTCTCAAACCCAAAGAGATATTCTTTATAAAAGTTAAGACTTGTCCATGCCCTCCTAAAACGGCTCATTTAAACACACCCCCACATGTCTACGTCACTGTGTGGGAAGATTTGCATAACACCACACAAATGTACACGCAAAGATAGAGGGCGTGATTTTTATTCTCGCTGTAGTATCGTTGCTGCCGCCGGCGCCATGTCCTGGAGAGGCTGTGTTTTGTTGTGAAAGCAAAAGTACTTTGTTTGGGCTTCCAAAAGAGGACACAACTAGAAATCAGTGGTTAAGTTGTATTTACAACACTGTTCCAGAACAGGTAAACCCAAATATTAGACTGTGCAGCGCATTTTACGGAGGACTATTTCCTGTACCTGGGAGATCAGCCTACAATGCCAGCTGTTTTTATAAAGTGGGGCAACTGCAACTTTGCAAGGACAGTTTGGCGCTTCTGACTCACAGCCTGTAAGTATTTTTTCATATTTAAAGAATTTGCCAGTGACTATTTAAACAAGTTTTGAGCAGTGTAGAGTAACGCTTGTTGTTTGTCGTTTCTCCACAAATGCAGACATGGTAAGCAGCACAATGCAACGCGACATGTAAAAAGACAGTGTAAGTCATTATAATCAGTAAGTATGTCCCCACTGGATACAACAAATGCCTCGTTTATAATGGTTTTTATTGTTTTGGTCTCGTCGCACCGGGACACAGCATCACAATACGGTAAGGGGCGTAACATGGTTTAAAGGTTTGAAATATTGCATTTGACTGAAATGTTTGTATTTTGCATTCTACCTATGATAAACTGTGGTAGATATTAAGTTTTGAGAAGGATGACCACTGGTAGGAAACCTTTTAGCTGTGTTTAAGACCAATCTGCATAATAGTGACTGTGAAATATGCATTTTAGGAATGATAATGACATTTCAAGTTTTGATATTTGGGATATGGTCATTGCACTACTCTGGGGACTACTTTAACCCCGCTCAAACCCAACAACCCCACCCCCCTTATGCATCCTGCCCCCACTGTCCTCTTTTTTTTAAAACCTATAATATGTTCACCCTACCTAATGGCTCTATACAATTAGAGAATATTGTTAGATTAATGACAGTTATCAAATGAATAATTTATGACATTTGCTCAGGTGGGTTCTGGGGTCTTATCTATCAGATTGCAACGCATATTCTTGTTAACACTTGTGAACATTATACATAGTGCGTGTCTATTAGAGTTAAGACGGTCAGCGTGGTAGCCCAGGCTCATGTAGTCATAGGCCACTATTGTTAAGCCGGTCGACATGATAGCCCAGGCGCACATAGATAGTAATACATGCAGTTCACATGGCTCCTCGGTGCAGAAGAACATGTGTCTTGACGATAGATCTCCTTTGAGGGGGGTGTTTGTTCTATTCCTGTCTGTTAATCTTCATGTGTGAGCATATGAATGCGCACTGATGCAGCAGTTATATCCTTATACACAGCAACATGCACATATTGGCTTGTATTGATCATTGCTTTTTCTCCTGCTTTGTGGGGGTTATTCATATGTAATATGTGCAGCAGCAATATTCCTTGCATGCTCACAGCAGCATGTTGTGGATGTACTGGCAGTGGCAAGTCTCGGTACTTGCTCTGCCGCAGCAGCAGATCTATTCTGTCAAGACCAAATACATTAACATTGTCATGTACATTACCATGCATATCACTGAGAATTGTCATGACAAAAATACAAAGTTCTGGCATTAAACTCTAGATGGCGCAGTCCAATAGCTCTAACTCAATATGGCATAAATGACATAATTATCCCATGGCACAGCTGACTGGTTCTCTCCTGCATCGGAAGCCAATGAGCTCACTACTCAACATTCAAATACTTTGCAGTGTTTGCTTACAGCAGTTGCAACGCACGTCAGAAACCTTCCACCTTCCCCAGCTCCACCTGTATAGATCTGCTACGGGTTGATCATGTATGCTATGGGGGGTTATTCATATGTGTTATATGTGCAGCAGCAATATTCCTTAATGCTCACAACAGCAAGTTGTGGATGTATAGGCAGTAGCAAGGCTCAGAACTTGCTCTGCCGCAGCAGCGTAGCAGATCTATTCCGCCAAGACCAAATATATTAACAATGTCATGTACATTACCATGAAAATCACTCAGAGTTGTCATGACAGAACTGTTTAACAGAGACAGTAAATTTGTGAAGACAGAGACCGGTAGCTCCATGTGAAAAAAGTCAATCACACCATTAAAATAAAAATTTAACTTCTGACATATATGCCAAACATTAAAAAAAATTACTGGCTGATGCTGATATTTAAAAAAAATAAATAAATAAAATATTAGCTAATATATTGGCCTTGGCAAAATATTGGACAACCACTACTACAGAACATATCATCTACATCAGAATGCAACACTGCTTAAATTACAGTGCCTGATAATACTGACATTATCAGAATTCATCCTTTAAGTTTCTATTTTGCATTCAGTAGTAGATGTACAGTGAGCAGTTGACTTGCCCACCGGGAAAAGTCCTGGTTCTCCCTATGGCCAATTCATCATTGATGTATGTAGAAAGATGCAGTCAAGATTTAATTAATCAAAAAATAATAAAAAATACTGCCCTCACCTTTACTAACTCTTTGTACTTTTCTTTCAGCTGCTGGTAGAGGATACTGTATTTCTCCACAGGTATGAGAGAAAGGGTGCTCTTAAACTCACTGGTCTTGCTCTCCAGAGCCCAGCGTGAAAGTTTAGGCAACAGTTTAGTACAGAGCCACGAGAATTTAGGGTAAGCTACTCCATCACTGCACCACTGCTCAGGCGACAGAGCATGAAGAGACAACATCCTGTAAATGTAACTGCAAAATAAGTTGCTGGCATTTCCACATTCATGAACAATCTACATTTCACATAAAAATATACACACAATTCCATTCTAAATTATAATTAAGCATCTAAATTATTCACACTGTCATACACGAGCAATGAAAGGCTTTAATATCAAGCATATCTCAATGTAGCAAAATAATTTTCAACATTTTTCAATAATATTTCCTGTATTTGGAGAAAGTTTACTATTACCAATAATACTTGAGCCACTGGCGTGGTTTACTCTAAAGCAGTGGTTCTCAATTCCAGTCCTCGTGCACCACCGGATTTTCTACAGGTTTAATGGATAATTAAAGTATGATGTGTGTTTGTGTGTGTGTGTGTGTGTGTGTGTGTGTGTGTGTGTGTGTGTGTGTGTGTGTGTGCGTTAGGGCTGCTCCATCATGACAAAAATCATAAATCACAATTATTTTGGTCAATATTATAATCAAGATTATTTAAAACGATTATCAGTGGGCCATATGACCAAAACTTTATATGAAAGATTTTTTATTTTTTAATGCAAGTCTCTAGCAATTCAGTTAACAGCCTACTAGAGAAATTGAACAGCCTAATGTAAAATAAAACAGTCTTCACTGTAAGAATTAAACTTGCTTTGTTTCTTATTAAAGCTACAAAAGTCCTTTAGTCAAGAGCTGTGAGTGATTTTGAATTTGTCTTTGGTTGTTTGATTAATATAAAGCACAGTCGGCAGCAGGAATATAGCCCACTGTCACTTTAAGAGCAGCACAGATCCAATTTACTGTTACACATGTATTTTCATTCTCAACACTTTACGTTCATTTATTACATAACCGAGGAGGGTTTACGTGAATAATCATTAAACACCACATTTTGACAAATTTTTGTGTGTATTTGACCGTTTAGGCGCTAAAAGATGACTTTACATGTCCGTGTTATGTTCCGTCTCTGAGCGCACAAGTTACACAGTAATCTTCAAGAGGAAGCGCAAGTTCTCTTTCACGCTTTTAAATCAAGCACTTCACATTTTGCAAAAGTTTCGTTACACAATTTTACTGATTTGCATGTGAAAGTGGGCTTTTATGGAGGAACGAAAGTGCACAGCTGGAAAGGGGGCAGAACGGGCACAATAATCGTTCTCTCGATTACTGCAGTGTTTCCCCTACCATTATTTTAGGGGGGGCGGCCCACCCCCCCAACGGCACCCCCCGCCCCCCTTGAAGGTCAAGTTAATTTTATTTTCTCTATAGCGCCAGACTACAAAAGAAGTCATTCAATGTTGCCTTCCCTATAGAACCTTGTTCTTTTATTAAACAAACTAAATAACCTTATATTTTTTATCTTATTTACACGACGGCATGTCATTTCTGTCTTTCTGTATCGCGTGCACAGCGGAGTTCCGCCCCAGTTCGCACACACACACACGCAAACATATTTGTAAATATTAAGACACAAAACATCTATTTAAATATGACTTATGCCTGTCTCTGTGCTAATATATATGGCGCAGACGCGCGGGTTTGTTTATTGCTCATACAGAAGCGCGCAATGCTCGTGGTGATATTAACGTCTGTCGTCTCACTAAATGAGGACATAAATACATCTCCAGAACTGCTCTGAGAGTCACGTCATGAGCATTCGGCCGTTTCATTTGAGAAAAACTATCCTCATATCATATACACATAGAAATGTAAAGGTATTCACGGCAACCCGTCAAAATAAAAGTTCGGTTTCACTTGAAGACATTGGGCAGAATGTAATAGGCTACTACTATTAAAACTATTAAAACCGTATCTTTAAGGAATAATCATACAATGTCTTCAATGTTATTATCAATATTAAATCCCCTTTATTTATATGTCGGGGAAAAAAATGGAACACCCCCTCGCAAAGCTGCCGCCCCCCCCAAAGCCATAAACCTAGGGGAAACGCTGTACTGTATTTTCATAATCGTTGGAGGCGGAAATCGGAATTGAAACTGAATTTCGATTAACCCTCTGGGGTCGACAAACGCGTATACGCGTTTTGACGCAGATTTTCCTGATAAGGCCGAAATGAGCTTGAATTACTCTGCCATTTTTGATCGTACAGATAAGAGCAATACACCATTCGAATCTGTAAGGGGTCTACTTTTATTTGTATACACTCATAATAACAACACAACTTTGTGCTTTTGAAGAATAAAGAAAACAAACAGGGTGTGCTCTCTGTCTTCTCCGTCTCCGCGAACTGATTTTAGAAACGCGTCACTAAAATGAACTGTAACTCAGCAAATACTTCACACAGAGACATGAGAAATATATCTATAGAAAGCTTGAAGTGTCTACTTTGAAATGTCTTATCGAAAACAAACATTCTGTGATGAAGTAATCCGTATGAAACCAACACGATGTTCAGTCTGTCCCGTCTGACTCATTATCTCTAATGCGATCCCGCCCTCGTGCAGCTCGCGCTGTTCATATGTAAATAGCCGCGTGGGGCGTGCGCACGTGCAAACGCCCAAAACAAACAAAGAGTGAGGAGCATTCATCACGGCTACTGTTCGTTTCTGGAAGATGCGCCGAGTAAAAGCAGGATTTCCCTCGAAAGAAGAACACGATTTCATCCAGAAGAGGAGCTCAATCTGATGAGTAAGTAATGTTTCTTTTTTGCGTTAGTTAACGTTTTATTGTGACATAAACTTGAACAGAATTACTAACAGTTAGTTGAGTTTTTCCCAAACGACAACATGATGAATGTTACGCGCCTAAGAATGTTTAGACCATGTTTATTATTAATACTCTGTTCACAAATAGATTTTAATAGGGTGCTAAACAATAATAATTAGTTTCTCAGATATAAAATAATTTTTTATAGTACAAAGTACATCATTTTATTGTACAAAGCATGCTTGAGTCTGTGGCTTCAGAATCATATCATAGGCTACTATAAAATCATACATACTAGACTATATGACTATAAAATCATAGTTGGGTCTTTCCCAAACTATAATTCCTGACTACAATGTTTGAAATAGTGTAAAACATTTTTAATATGATGGGCAATTCACTGTATTTAAATTTCTTATGGCGCGATGATGTTTTCGGCTCTATATAAAACAATAAAAGTAATATGAGTGTACACTGTAACATGATGAATGCTATGAGTCTAAGTATGTTTAGTACATGTTTATTACTAATAGCCTACTCTGTTCAGAAATAGATTTTAATAACGTGCTAAACAATAATAATTAGTTTCTCAGATATAAGATTTCTCTCTCTTTTTTATGATAGTACAAAGTATGTGTGAGTCTATGGCTACAAAACATATACATATATATATATATATATACACACACACACACACACACACACACACACACAGATGCTCCTGATATTAACATGCTCACAAATGTTTTTTTGTTTGTATTTTATTGAATCAGATACCAGCACCAGATGAATCCTGATGTCTCTTCAAACTGTTTTCCTCTGAGAGCGCTGAACCAACATCAGATGTTCAACTACAATGATATTCTATGTTAAAACAAGCTCCTTTTCTACTGATTATGTTTTTTTCTTCTTGAATCCATGGAAAGAAGTAGAAACACTTAAATAACACACGTAAATATCAGGTATGATTTACTTGTTTCACTTGTTGAACAGAATCTGTTGTCAGTTCACATCTCTGTGGTTAGATCAGTGTGCACAATAATGTGTCTTTGACCTTCATTATGTATGTTTTGATTATACTGTGTAGAAAATAAAATACAAATAATTAAAAAAAAACTTTTTTTCAATGTCCTCACATTCTCTCTTACCTGCCTCACAGTCACAGTCACACTGATGTGCCATTAGGGGCCCATAGGGGAGGGCCCTTTGTCTCTCAGGTGAGACTCACTTAATATTCATGGCCATTACCAATCAATGAAAATTTTAAATCAATATATTGTTTTCTGTGAATGAGTAAGCAGAATGATTTTCACACAATTTTGAAGTAAATATTCTAGCCTACAAGACTGATTACACAAAAGTCTTGTTCAGGACTATTTAGTGTGGGTTTTAAGGCCTTATTTCAGCTACATTTTTTTTCCCAAAACTTACTAACCACGCATAATATTTTTTTTTCAAAAAAATGCAAACATGTACATCCATCTTGGTCACATATTATTGTAGCACAGTTTGTACTGAATACAAAAAAAAATACATTTTGGTCAATAGTATGTTTTAAGTAGCTGAAATAAGCACAAATATCAGGGCATGTCAAAACATCTCAAGGGCCCCAAAATGACCTCAGACCTCAGAGGGTTAATTGCACAGCCCTAGTGTGTGTGTTTATGTGAGGGGACTAAGTTGGTGTCATAACTGTAGGAAAGGGAACAGACTAAGTTTTATTATAACTAGGGGTGTCAACATTAACGTATGCGATTAAATCAAAAAAATTTAACGCGTTAATATTTTAACGCAAATTAAAATTAATTTGATAAGGTTTGACCCCAACTTCTTGCTATTATCACAGCGCGGAAGGTCATTTATCATTGTGTGATGAGGGTACAGCGAACCAGTGTTGCCAGGGCAGCGGCACAAGTGGGCTATTTTGAAAATACAGTCGCGGGAAAAATTACAGAGCCGTGGGTTGCGTTTTTTTGGGCTACTTTCATAATATACCGCGGCCGCCCAAAGTGTATGTAGACAAATAAAAATTAAAATAGATCCTTTTACTAATGTGTATTATACTTGGAATGTATCCCTGACAACTTAAGAATGGAGAGGCGGTTGTAACATCACAAACAACATGAGTTTCAGCCAGAGCATCAGAAATAAACATGACAACAGCCACTATAGATATAATAAACACACGATTACGATAGGATATGGTTTGTATGTGATTTTCTTGAGTGAATGTGTACATCTGAAATGCTAATTTGTGCAATGATATAAAAGGCTATAAATAGCATATTTTAACAACAGTAAACAACCAAATTCCACATGTGATCGTAAAAGGAAGTTATTACAAACACTCGATGTGTTCTCTGAGTAAAAGTGTACTATTAATCTCATAAATTGTCTTATGAAGCATGATGCTAATATTAGCTCTAATGCACTTGCAGATTCTTCCTCAATGCATTTTGTCATAATCCTTCACGTAAGGACTCAAGAAAGTTTTGTTGAATTTATTTAGAAATACTTTTGATAATAGTAAATGTATACTGGGAGTGAAGCGATGTGGCTTGGTAAACGTTTTATTGCCAGTTTAAAAGCTGATAATGGCTAAATAAAAACAAAAGAATAATGATAAAAGAATAATAAGGATTGTCTCGTACCTGGCGGAAGTGTGAAAGGTTCTGTTTCCTTAAACTAGTTTGTCATGCATTTCTTTTTCAACACATTTACAGGAAAAAAAATTTTAAAAAAAATTTAAATTTGCGATTAATCATGATTAATCACAGTCCATGACTGTGATTAACGCGATTAAATTTTTTAATCGACTGACAGCACTAATTATAACCTATTATCTGATCCACACTCCGGAGCAGAAGGGGGTGGTAATGCACCTCACATTGGGCTCACGTCGGCGGTAGCTTGCCTGATTCAACATGTTGAATCGGCTTCGGGACCATCGGCGAGAGGGAGAACTCTAAATGAATGTTCAGTTAGCAAACGAGTCAGTGCCCGACAGTGTTGCCATCTTAGCAATTTTGTTGCTAAATTTAACAACTTTCCAGACTACCCTAGCAACTTTTTCTTTCAAAAGCATCTAGCAACAAATTTAGCCATTTTTAGCAACTTTTGATAAGTGACTCAAATGATAAAAAGGAACACTTACCATTTAAATTACACAAAAAGAGGAAACCAAAGATGCCTAGTAGTGCACACATCACGTGAATTAATTTAGCTGCTATTTGCAATTGTTTGATTTAATAATGGTAAAAAATAATTTCATAATTGTTCATTTATGATGCACTTTGTTAGTAGCGTACTTGCGATTGTTGATCAGTTGGTACACTGTAAGAAACATATCTAGTAAAAAGGAAAAGTTACTAGTAATTTTCCAGGACATTTCCCTTATCCATTATCTGCTGTAACCCAAAAACACAAAATACAAGGTGTTAGGGATGTGTATCTCCGTAACTGAGGATGATGCGATACGCATCTCAATGCATAGCCAACGATACGATACGATACATTGAAGATACACATGAAGCAGCTAGCGATGCAATGCAATTCACCCCTATTACGATGCAGTGCGATTCGATTCGATTCAACACAATGCGATTCGATGCAATGGAAAAATTATGATCGCATTTATTTCTTTGATTCAGACAGACAGCAAATCATAAATTAACTTGTGTCTTCTGACTGCTAACGCCTCGAGGCCTGTTTCATAAAACAAGTTTACCAAATAGGCCAGGCTTATTTCAGTTAGGCTGACTCACTGTCAAATGATTTGGTTCCATAAAGCAAATTTAACAAAGATCACCCTCAGTCACTGTGGCTACTTATGCTGGAAGGCTAACCTGGTTCAGTGCAGGCAAACTGTCAGGATAAGCTGAGTTCCTAACCAATAGGAATGCAATGATATTACCACTGACTCTCTCACATACTTTCAGACATGCAGCCTTTCTCTCTGGTTTTATGACAGCTGCACCTTTTACAGTTAGAACAGATAGCATTAGAACATTACAATCTAACATTGCTCTTAAAAGAATTAAATCTAAAATAAACAAAGTTAAAATCCCTAAATTAAAAGTACATTTTAACTGATAGCCTATAAGAAACACATTAACTAATCTGAGCTTAGTAATTAGGACTGTATTAGCTTACATTTTATTTAGCCATTACAATAGTCCCTTTACATTTACTGCTATCATAAAATGCATATTTGACTCAGAATTATTCCACTCCGTCTGTTTAGCACGCATAAGCGCAGCAGCGCTCGTCCACTCGCGTAAACCCACTCCTGACAGCAAAATGGATATATTTGCATGGCTTTCTAACATTTACAGATGAAAAATACACCTTGATGTGTCAATTATGCACTGAGGAAAACAAAACGTTTTAAATGCATTAAACAGCACACAATATATTCGCTGTTTGCCATGGTGGATGATCGATTTGATCCACGATCGACATTAAGGGCTGCGGTGATGAGAGAACGCGCTTGAGAAACGAGAGAAGAAATCAATCTACATATAAAATATTGGTTACAGATTATTGGTCACTTTCTAAACAATAAAAGTGTAGGCATGCACTAGTAATTATATATAAATCGTTTTTTACCGATGCAAATGTTAGAAATGATGCATCGCGATACAAATGCCAACTTGTATCCGATGCACACTTTTTAAACCGATGCATCGCATCGTTAACTTTTTGCCGATGCATTGAGCGAATCAGGCAATCTTCGCATCCCTACAAGGCGTAATTAAAAATGCAGGTAAAAAATCTGTGGAAAAATCAATACAAAAAATGGTTTAACCCATAAGAACCCAAACCAATTTCTCCTTATAGGAAAATTATGGGGCATATAAAACAGACCAAATGGACCACTTATAACATGTATCTGCAGTTGTTTTTGAAACACAACCCCTGCTTGTGAAAGATCTGTAATGTTACATATATATATGACATTGGGCATTTATGATAAATTTTTAATGTTACATGTTACATTTGGCATTTATTTCTCAATTGAAAATTTTTCTGGGAAGATGAAACAAAAACCTTTTTTCAGAAGTACCGTAATATAGTTTTTGCATTTTATTTGCTTTGCCACAACATAATTCAAAACCACATAACTGTGACCATTAAATTTTGTGTTATATAAATATTTATGTTATATAAACAACTCTTTTGTAACATATCAAAAGTCTACCTTTTCAGGTATATGGTTTAACCAGAAATTAATTTGGATTTTTTTTGTTTTTTCACAACTCGAAAATGTGCAAACTGAATAAAAAATAAAGAACTACCTGTGCAGCAGAAATGAGCAACAGAAAATATATAACACTAAAATAATTGAATCAGCTAAATTAATTGAGCAGCTCATTTTACCATTTTTCTTGATGTGACAAATATGTCACATCAAAATTCCACCTACTTTTATAAGGTTAATAGCCCGATGTGACATATGCGTCACCACAATATCTTTGTAACTAGTTTTATATCAATTTGTTCAAGAAATGTATTAAAATCAGATAAGAGTAATCTAGGATATGTTATTAAAGCATTATAATTGTTGCATGGGTTGAAACATACCTAAAAATTGCTGACACTGTACTAACATGTGCTAGCCAGACAGGACACCATTTTGGAAATGTTGCCATGGCAACAAAAAAAATGCACACTGTCACATGACCGGTGTTCATTATGTGTCACTTAGGGACTTCCTGAGTTGAAAGTGAGGGATAATTCTTTAAAAAGACCTTTCCAGATAATCACCAGTGTTTGTGACACCCACGTCACCATTGGTTCTTATGGGTTTATTAACATAGTAGATTGTGCCCTATTTTACAGACTTTTCTTAGAGTGTAGCACACTAACTACTAATACACTGCTTAAAACAACTGTTCAGAATGTGTAGTTTTACTTGTTTACTAACTAATAAAAAAAAATTAAAAAAACTTATTGTAATCGTTCAAAAATGTGTAAGTTTTCCAAAATTGAATGCATTTAAAAACCGTTATTTACATTTCAATATTATATTATGCATTTATATTATTTTACGAACAAATCTAAATTAACATAAAATGTATTTTTTTGCGGAGATTTGACGCAGTGACGATTTTGCATCGTGATTACATAATGACATAATGATTATTAAAGTTATCAACATTACTGATATTCAAAATGGTAAGCAAGCGCTGATTTGTTTACATTTCATATATCTGCGTTTATCCCGTATATCTTGGTTTCGTTTTCTCCTTTTGAAATGACGAATATATACTATTGATAACTGCTGATATAGACAGTTAATTCCTCTCATGCATGTGCAGAACACATGTGTTAGTTTGCCATCGGCTGTAGTCTGTGCACTGTGTTTACATGCAGCTTTTTGGTCAATTGCTGCCGGCGCGAAGCAACACCGTCGGCCTCTGTCGCCGCTAATTTTTTTTTAAGTCGGCTTGGTGTGTCCCGGCATTTATATCTAATTGACTCTCCTGTTTCAACTTGCATTGCAATGAATGTTCCAAAGTGAAGTAAACTTCAACAGATTTCCTGTGCTCAGGGAGTAAGGAGCAAAGAACACTGTGTAGCAGGGGTCGGCAAGTAAGTTTGGCATCGGGCCAAAAAAAAAAAAAAAATTATGGCGCGTTCACACTTGGCATCTTTTTTGACTAGAAAAAGTTGACAAGAGCGCATTTTTTAGTAAAATAAATAGCTGGCAGCGTTTTGGTTACAAATAGCAGCCGAGGGCGTCTTTTGTTGCTATAACAACAGCCGCAACCGTAGCCTAGCGCTGTGTGCTGCAGAAATGTTGGCTTTTGAAGTTAACGGGGAGGGTATGTCGGTTCACAACGACGTTTGTGGGAGCGCGACATTATACATTATACTGTATGGTGCTTCCAACAATTTAGTCCAGGAGCTCCGGTTGGATGATGCACGATTTCATACAACAACTCGTGCTCCGAAACTATTATGATCTGTCTTCCGGCTATCTTCTCCTTTTTTCTTGTTGTTATGGAAATGACTCGCCACTCGCTTGTCATTGGTCAGCTGTCAAAAACACGCTTAACTCTTCCGAGTCGCCGATCACGCCGGCATGATCAAGACATGACCAGTTTAAGATGTTGAAGCATAAAAACAAAGTCACGTTGAGCGCTGCCGTCCACTTCTATTGAAAGTGCTGGCTTGAAACTCTATACTACTTTTTGTTTTGTGTTGATAGACCAAGTAAAAACGGAGATATGATCATTTAAACTTTATATAAAAAAATATTGATATTGAAATATTGAAAATATTGACGCGTTTGTAAAAGAACGCAAGATGGGATGCGACAGGCGTTGCATTTATTCTAATAACTTTGTCGGTTTTTGTCATAAAACTAAACGGAGAAAAATGTGTGACTCTGCTCTTCAGACTGCACATTTCAGGGAGTGGAGGAGGAGCCAACTGAGCAAAGAAGCGAAATTGAACGGCGCCGGCGGGAGATTGATGGAGTAGATGGAGAGACACACACATATTAGAGAGAGAGATATTATTGCTAGTTTTTGGAAGAGTTTGAGTATATTTTGAGAATAGTTTAGGAGTAGTTTAGATAGTTTAGGTAGCCCTGTAATGTAGCTGTCTGTGTAATTGTACATGAAGTGTTTTGTAGAGTTTATAAGCAAAAAAGAAAAGAAAAAACGCCTATTGCCACACCTGTTTTTTTGCTGTATATAGTTAGATTTTATCTCAATTTTACCTTTTTTATGTTGTATTTGCACTATTTGGGAACCCTAGTATTCTAACCCTAGCAAGGCCTTAAATATAGCTCTCTGTATAATTTTGTGCATGAACCGTTTTAAAAAGTGGCAAAGCTAAAAATAAAAAAAAAAAGCCTATGGCTACACACGTGTTTTTTTAAATCATTTTTTTTGTATATAGCTTGATTATATCTAGGGTTGCAAAATTCCGGGAATTTTCAAGACTGGAAACTTTCCATGGGAATTAACGGGAATATATGGGAATATATGGGAATTAATGGGAATAAACTGAAAATTTGCTAAATTGCAGGAACTGGGAACTTAAATGTAGTTGAGAACAAAATCTTGCAGCATAATCTTGGTTAAAACAAACAGATTTAATGCAATTTCAGTTTAATTTCTACTCCACACATTACTCAATCTCACACAGCACACTGCTTACTGCAGGGCTGTTGAGGCCACACCCCCTACATGCACTGTGCTTATGCACAGATCATTTCTTAAATCCTGCACACAAAATATCAAAATGTCCATCTTGGTAAGTATTCATATAAATTACATGAATATTACAAAAAATGTTTAAAAATTCCTTGTGCTGTGTGTAATATACTATGCAACTACATTAGGCTATACCATAGTGAAAACAAATACACTGACTGAACAAACACTTAGGCGAGATAATAACAAAACAAAAGTCTAAAAATGACCCTTCCCCACACAATCCTCTCTAGTCACCTAAGAGGGGGATTCCCCTCCATTTTCTCTGAAGCCGCACTTTCTGCATTTGAGCCCAAAGACTCCATCTAATTTTTGATATTCTAAATATATTTGATCTGTGGGATTCACGTTTAACTAGTAAATACCAAAAAGTGTTTATATAGTAGCTAGACAGTTTATGAGGTAGGCTATGTGCTATATAGCTCAAGCTGTGATGCTCCTTCTGCTAGCAAGTTTTCTGTTATCATACAGAAGTGCATTAAACTGCATATCTTTTGCTCATCAAGCCTTCATTTATTTGATCAAAAATACAGGGAAAAAAACAGTGATATGGTGCAGTATTTCCGGTATTACAATTTAAAATAATGGTTTTCTGTTGTAATATACTTTAAAATATAATGCATTTCTGTGATGCACAGCTACAGTCTTCAGTGTCACATGATTCTTCAGACATCATTCTAATATACTTATTATAAATTTTGGAAACAGTTGTGCTGCTTAATATATATATATATTTTTTTTTTTATTATTATTATTATTATTATTATTATTACCTGTGATTCTTTTTTCAGGATTCTTTGATGAATAAAGACTTTAAAAAAAAAACACACATTTATTTAAAATAGAAATCCTTTTTTAACAATACACTACCATTCAAAAGTTTGGGGTCAGTTATCTTTTCTCTTTTTTTGAAATAAATTAATAATTTTATTCAACAAGGATGTGTTAAATTAATTTTAAAAAAGTAGTAGCAAAGACTTATATTGTTAGAAAATATAAAACTGTTAATATATAACCGTTTTAAAATATATATAAAATATATGAACTCTCCATAAGTTTTTATTCATCAATAATAAAATTATTTCCTGTAGCTCAAATAGTAGAGCATGGCGCTAGCAACGCCAAGATCATGGGTTCGATTCCCAGGGAAAGCAAGAGCTGATAAAATGTAAAAACTGTAACTTGAATGCAATGTAAGTCGCTTTGGATAAAAGCGTCTGCTAAATGCATAAATGTAAATGTAATGTAAAATGTAATAAATCCTGAAAAAAGCATCACAGACCCCCCCCCCCCTCCCAAAAAAAATGTCATTTTTAAAATTTGTATTAGTTTGCATGCAAGTGTGCCTATGATCAAAAACAAAATTATATTTATGTTTGTATATGATTCAGTTTTATAAATTTCCAATTAATTCCCATAAATTCCCTTAAATTCCCCAAAATTCCCGTAAATTCCCATAAATTCCCGGTAAGTTTCAAATTTGGAATATTTCCAAAGTTCCCCAGACGAAGTTCCCATGGAAAGTTTCCGGAAAACTTCCGGAAATTTACCGGAAATTTTCCACCCCTTTGCAACCCTAATTATATCTGAATTGTACCTGTATATGTTGACACTTACAACTTGTGTTTACATTTTAAACCTTTTAAAATGCTTCATTGAGCATGTTTGTGTTTTTTGTAGTAAAAAAAAAACTATAATTTTTCTATTCGGATTTTGTATTTTTTGTGTGATTTTGGGTTCAGTATCTTGATACAGTACATCAAAGTGAAAAGCTAATTGTCTGTTCAGGTGATGTTGTGCTGATAAAAATGATACCAAACATTGGTATGGTATAAATTTGTTTATGTCGCAAAATAAAAAAATAAAAAAGTACTCAAAAACGGCCAAAATAGCCCAAGACTCCGAAGAGTTAACGTAGAGCGTTTTAGAAAATTTGAACTTTTTCCAACTTGAAAAGACGCTCTGAGCTGCAGAAAAAGACGCCGGCGTTTTAAAAAGCGCCCAGGACTTTAAAAAAAAAAAAAAAAAAAAAAGGTTTACTCCATAGGATTATAATGTAAAACAGATGCTGGCAGCTTCAAAAAAAGACGTCAAGTGTGAACATAGCCTAAAAAGGTATAATTGCTGCTTTTTGCAGTGCAAATTTTTTTTGTGATGAAAATAACAGTGCGTTTTTGTCAGTTATTTTACCTATGGATCAATGCATTTTTTACAGATTTCTGCTCATTCGAAATCAGATACAGATGAAGTAGCACAGTAAGATTACATTTGTTTGAATGCATTATTGAGATGTGTGAATAAGTGTAGTAGTTGTTTAAATCATGCTTTCAGCTGAAAATATTCAGTATCTAGAGGGAACAAACTAATTCCTTGAGAACTATTATAACTTCCCGCTCATGCCCATTGCCGTCATTCACATTCTTTCTGATTTGAGTGATCCTTCTCTATCAAGCTAGCTAAATGTGTTTAACTTGTGAATTTTTGCTAAATAAGCAGTTATATTATGGGTCATTGGCATGAATTGTACTCGTGATGGAGCTGTGGTGGAGCGCTCTTTGGAATGAGTGAAAACCACAATGCTCCGACTTTTAAAAAACCCGCTCCTTGCTCCATTCAAAATCACACCGCTCCACTCCGCACTCCACTCCTCTCATAGCCTACTCTGTCAGTACACCAACAGTTAGGCCTACTCACAATCAGATCTATTTCAAAGCCAGCCGATATCAAAATAATCTGGCTGCGGGCACGGGCCAAATATTATTGCTGGCGGGCCAGTTTTGGCCACCTGTTGCCGACTACTGCTGTGTAGGGACCATGTCAATTGGAACACAGTTCATACCTCAGGTGTGTTAAATGAGAGAGTGGGGATGTTCATATTAACCATTTAACCGTTAACCATATCGGCAGCCATATCACCCTGTAGCCCAAGACTGGTTACTCACTGAAGCTAAGCAGGGTTGAGCCTGGTCAGTACCTGGATGGGAGACCTCCTGAGAAAACTAGGTAGCTGTTGGAAGAGGTGCTAGTGAGACGAGCAGGGGGTGCTCACCCTGTGGTCTGTGTGGGTCCTAGCGCCCCAGTATAGTGATGGGGACACTATACTGTAAAAAGCACTGTCCTTTAGATGAGACGTTAAACCGAGGTCCTGACTCTCTGTGGTCATTAAAAAAAAATCCCAGGATGTCTTTCGAAAAGAGTAGAGGTGTGACCTCGGCATCCTGGCCAAATTCGCCCATTGGCCTCTGACCATCATGGCCTCCTAACAATCCCCATATCTGCTGATTGCCTTCATCACTCTGTCTCCTCTCCACCAGTAAGCTGGTGTGTGGTGGGCGTTCTGGCGCACTATGGCTGCCGTCGCATCATCCAGGTGGATGCTGCACACTGGTGGTGGATGAGGAGACCCCCCCCCCTCACAATGTAAAGCGCTTTGAGTGCCTAGAAAAGCACTATATAAATGTAAGGAATTATAATAATCCCAGGTAAGAATTTTTGACCGACATTTTTGACATTTTGGAAGCTGTCAGCGTCTGTTTTACATTATAATCCTATGGAGTAAACCTCGTTTTCAAAAAAGTCCTGACCGCTTTTTAAAACACCACCGCCGGCGTCTTTTTCTGCAGCTCAGAGCGTCTTTTCAAGTTGAAAAAAAGTTTAACTTTTCTGAAAGAAAAAAAAAACACCCTACGTCAAGCGCCTTTTAGACAGCTGACCAATGACAAGCGAGTGGCGAGTCGTTTCCATAACAACAAAAACAACAAGAAAAAAGGAGAAAATAGCCGGTAGACAGATCGTACTAGTTTCGGAGCACAAGGAACAGTATGAAACCGTGCATCATCCAACCGGAGCTGCTGGACTAAATTGATGGAAGCACCATACAGTTTCCTTCCCCGTATAATGTCGCACTCCCACAAACGTCGTTGTGAACTGACACCCTCCCCATTAACTTCAAAAGCAGATGTTTCTGCAGCACACAGCGCTAGCTACCATTGCAGCTGTTGTTATAGCAACTATTGTGTAATTTTACTCATTTTATTCTATATTATGATATTTACTGAATATGGTATTATCTTACTTAAAATATGATGTATGATCATGAAAGCAATCCATATACTGACTAATATGCTGAATTATTCCAATACTAGATGTCTTAATACAGATTGTGAAATATAAGTCATCAATTGTGCAGTACTGGTGTGGGAACAGAATTGAAGGGGAAGATTTTCAAGGTTGAAAATAATACAAAACAACACCAGTTTTGTGGGAAAGCACAGAGAGAGTCTATCCCATAGACTTTTGAATACTGGTGTTGTTCCATTTTAGTGTAAACTAATTAAATGTTGCAGATTTGATGTAAGCATTTTGGTGTAGCCATTTTGATGTAGTCATTCTTAAACAATGGTGGATCTGTCCAAATCCCACCATAGGCCAAGTGGGCTGTTAATAAATTGTAGCAAAACCAGACAAAGTTGGTTAGTAAAAAGGTATAAAAAGATGTATGAACAGACATAGAATTAGAGGTACTGGATGAGGCGGCTTTTTGAGCTTCTCTGACTTCATTGAAGAAATCTACTCTCTTGAGCCACAACACAACAAAAGATGCCCTCAGCTGCTATTTGTAACCAAAACGCTGCCAGCTTTTTATTTTACTAAAAAAGCGCTCGTCAACTTTTTCTAGTCAAAAAAGACACCAAGTGTGAACACGCCCTAATACTATCAGTTAAATGGTTTAAAAGGTTTTTTTTTTTTTTAGTGGTGCTTGCCAAAGGCAAGGCATCACTATTGTTCTCTTGCATACTTATTATTATTAATGGTGCTTGCCAAAGGCAAGGCATCACTATTGTTCTCTTGCATACTTATTATTATTCTGCTTATTCTTATTCTTATTCTGGACAAAACTTCGGTTCGCTACTCCTCCTGCACCGTTCGTCACATACCCATGAAAGAGGTGTCAAATCGACCAGCTCATTGAGGAGAGGTGTGCTATATCTTTTCTAAGCGATCAGACCTACGATGTTCGCACAGCGGACGAAAAAGCAGGCAAAAAAGTCCCATTGACTTACAATGGCGGAATGTTCATGAATTTGAATCTCAACTGTCACTTTCTCACACACACACACAAGCAGGCCCTTAGGAACCCCTTCTCTCTCTCTCTCTCTCTCTCTCTCTCTCTGTAACTCAATTCAATTCAATTCAATTCAATATTGCTTTATTGGCATGACTGTAGAAAATACAATATTGCCAAAGCTTGAAATATAATAATTGAAAAGATCAACATAATAGAATAAAAACCTTATAACAATATAAACTTAAATAAACAGTGTAACAAATAAGAACTTATTATGTGAACATTTCGTACCACAGTGTTTAACACATAAACTCACACACACTCATTTGACTCATCTTTTAAGTAACCAATAAGTAATGACCTATGACCTTCATAGCCACACCGTAGCAACCACTTACAGCACCCTAGCAACCACCCCATAGACCTCCATTGAAAACAGATCAAAAAGGATATCTTTGGATAAAAGTGTCATAAACATGAAGGTTTTGCTCTTTTAACTCGTGATTGCAAACAGTATTGTTATTACTATTCACCCGGACAAAACTTCGGCGCTACTCCTCCTGCACCTTTTGTCGTAGACCCATGAATGAGATGTCAAATCATGCAGCATATTGAGGAGAGGTGTACTATATCTTTTATAAGTAATTGAGTGTACGATGTTCGTCTGGTGGATGAAAAAATTTGGGCGAAAAAGTCCCATAGACTTAACATTGGCACCAAATTAGTGAGATTATATCTTTGGATCAGGAGGTCACAGAGACTTCGGGGAGGGCTCTTTTGACCCAGCCTATCAATTAGCCAATAAGTACTGACATGACAGCTTCATAGCTATGCCCTAGCAACCACTTACAGCACCCTAGCAACCGTAAAAAGGACATTAACAAACAATTTTTCAGCACCAAAACATTGTAGAAACATAGGGTTGGGTTCTGTTGATTCAGACTGTCAAATAGTCTTTACATATCATGCCATAAACTGTATGGCACACCATAGCAACCATTTAGATTACCTTAGCAACTGAACAAACTCATGAATAAGCAATTTCTCAGCACCAGAAAGTGGTATAGATATCAGCGTGGCCTCTTTTGTTCGGGCCAAAAAAACAGTCTGTAAGTATCACTATGGCGAATGTGCAGCTACACTCTAGCAACCATATAGAGAACCCTAGCAACCATATAGCAACATAAAGAAGTAATTCAAATCTGAATGTGATAGAGACATGGGGGCAAACAGCCTTTGAAGTATTATCATTGGCAGCTGCCAAGCCACTTCCTAACAACCAAACAGAGTACTCTAGCAACCATTTATCAAGTCCTATATCTTTGCATCAGAATGTCGTATAGACTTGGGAGTTGGTTCTTTTGACTCATGCTAACAAAAAGGACTTCCAAACATGCTACACATGCTAGCAGTGAATAGCTACATGCTAATAGTGATTAGCTAAGTGCAAATTCAAACTAATAACTCTATAAAACTCCATATTAATGATCTGTGTCAACTAGTAACTGCATAGCAACACCCTAGCAACCACCCAAGTACCATAGCAACTGCATAGCAACACCCTAGCAACCACCCTGGGTACCCTAGCAACGGGCCCTAGCAAGCATCATGGGTACCCTAGCAACCATCCTGAATACCCTAGCAACCGCATATCAACACCCTAGCAACCACATAGTATCATCCTAACAACCATCATGGGTACCATAGCAACCACCCTGAGTACCCTAGCAACCGCATAGCAACACCCTAGCAACCACCCTAAGTACCCTAGCAACCGCATAGCAACACCCTAGCAACCACCCTGAGTACCCTAGCAACCACATAGCTACAACCCCAAGTACCTTATCAACCGTATAGCAACTCCTTAGCAACAAACCCAAGGACCCTAGCAACCGCATAGCAACACCCTAGCAGCCACCCCGGGTACCTTAGCAACCACATAGCAACCGAGGGCCAAGATTTTCCACTGCAAGCACCACTCACATTTTCTTCAGGAAATGTACATTCTAGTATTGTTATTACTATTCGCCCTGACAAAACTTCGGAGTGCTACTCCTCCTACAAATTTTGTCGTAGACCCATGAATGAGGTGCCAAATCGACCGGCTCATTTACGAGAGGTGTGCTATATCTTTTCTAAGTTATCGGGCGTACGATCATCGTACAGAATACGAAAGATTTGGGTAAAAAAATCCCATAGGCTTAACATTGGTATAAAATTTGTGAGATCCTATCTTTGGATCAGGAAGTCACAGAGGCTTGGGGTTGGGCTCATTTTACTTGGCCTATCAAGCAGCCAATAACTAGTGATATAACAACTTCATAGCCACTCCCTAGCAACTACTTTAAGCACCCTAGCAACTGTATAACAACATTAACCAGCCGCTTCTCAGCACCACAATATTGTGGAAATGTGGAGTTGGACTTTTTTGACACAGACTGACAAATAATCTTTAAATATCATCCCATAAAATGTATAAGCACACCCTAGCAACCATATAGAGTACCCTAACAACTGTACAAACACATGAATAAGCTATATGTCAGCACCAGAAAGTGGTATAGATATGGGGGTGGCCTCTATTGTTTTGGCTGAGAAACCAGTCTGTAAGTATCACCATGGTAACTGTGTAGCTACACCCTAGCAACCACATAGAGAACACTAGCAACTGTATAGCAACGTAAAGAAGCCATATCTCAGCTCCACAACATCGTACAGACATGGGAGTTGGCTCTCTACAATCGTGCAGAACACTGTAGTTTTGCCACTGAAGCCTTTGAAGTATCATCATTGGCAGCTGCCAAGCCACTTCCTAACAACCAAACAGAGTACCCTAGCAACCATTTATCAAGTCCTATATCTTTGCATCAGAATGTCCTATAGACTTGGGAGTTGGTTCTTTTGACTCATGCTAACAAATAGGACTTCCAAACATGCTACACATGCTAGCAGTGAATAGCTACATGCTAATAGTGATTAGCTAAGTGCTAATTCAAACTAAGAACTCTATAAAACTCCATAGTAACGATCTGTGACAACTAGTAACTGCCTTGCAACACCCTAGCAACCACCCCAGGTACCCTAGCAACCACCCTGAATACCCTAGCAACCGCATATCAACACCCTAGCAACCACCCCATGTACCCTAGCAACCACATAAAAACATCCTAGCAACCATCATGGGTACCCTAGCAACCACCCTGAGTATCCTAGCAACCGCATAGCAACCCCCTAGCAACCGCCTCAAGTACCCTAGCAACCACATAGCAACATCCTAGCAACCACCCTGTGTACCTTAGCAACCGCATAGCAACATCCTAGCAACCACCCTGAGTACCCTAGCAACCACATAGCAACAACCTAGCAACCACCCCAAGTACCTTAGCAACCGCATAGCACCTCCTTAGCAACAAAGCCAAGGACCCTAGCAACCGCATAGCAAAACCCTAGCAACCACATAGCAACCGAGGGCCGAGTTTTGCCACTGCAAGCACCACTCACATTTTCTTCAGGAAATGTACATTCTAGTTATTATTGTTCTGCTTCTTCTTCTTCTTCTTCTGGACAAAACTTCGGTTCGCTACTCCTCTTGCACCGTTCGTCACAGACCCATGAATGAGGCGTCAAATCGTGTGGCTTATTGAGGAGAGGTGTGCTATATCTTTTATAAGCAATCGGGTGTACGATAATCGTACAGTGGGTGAAAAATCGGCCGAAAAATCAGCCGAAAAATCCCATAGACTTAACATTGGAGCCAACTTTGACGAGTCGTATCTCAGATCTAGAATTTCGTAGAAACACATGAATCACCACATTTAGAGAGGCTATCAAGCTGTGCGAGAACATACCCTGCAATGGGGTATAAGTTGTACCCCTGGGGCACAAGAGCACCCAAAAATTTCCCCATTGACATACTATGGTGAGGGACGGCCCATGAAACAGCACACATTTTTCCTACTATGGTAATTTACATAGGAATTTTGCATTGAACATAACTCTGCATCACAATATCATAGAAACATGGGGGTGGGCTAATTTTACTCAGCCAACCAATCAGACTCTCAGGATCATTATGAAGCTGTCAAGCCACGCCCTAGCAACCATTTATAGCACCCTAGCAACAGATCCCATAGACTGCCATGTTAAAAGCCCAGATGGATATCTTCGGATCACAGTGTCAAAGAGACATGGGGGTGGGCTCATTTGACTCAGGGCACCAAACAGCCAATCATGAATCACCATAGACACTTCCTAGCCACGCCCTAGCAACCATTATCAAGCACCCTAGCAACCCAAACTTAAACAGGCATATATTCAAATCTGAATGTCATAGAGACATGGGGGTGGGCTCGTTTGACTCAGGCAGCAAACAGCCAATCAAGAGTCACCCTAGACACTTCCTAGACACTCCCTAGCAACCAATGTCGAGCACCCTAGCAACCCTAACCCAAACAGGCATATCTTGAAATCTGAATGTGATAGAGACATGGGGGTTGGTTTATATTATTCATAATGGCAAACAGCCTTTGGAGTATCATCATTGGCAGCTGCCAAGCCACTTCCTAATAACCAAACAGAGTACCCTAGCAACCATTTATCAAGTCCTATATTTTTGCATCAGAATGTCGTATAGACTTGGGAGTTGGTTCTTTTGACTCATGCTAACAAATAGAACTTCCAAACATGCTACACATGCTAGCAGTGAATAGCTACATGCTAATAGTGATTAGCTAAGTGCTAATTCAAACTAAGAACTCTATAAAACTCCATAGTAACGATCTGTGACTACTAGTAACTGCCTAGCAACACCATAGCAACTACCCCAGATACCCTAGCAACCACCCCAAGTACCATAGCAACTGCATAGCAACACCCTAGCAACCACCCCATTTACCTTAGCAACCACCCTGAATACCCTAGCAACCGCATAGCAACCCCCTAGCAACCACCCCAAGTACCCTAGCAACCACATAGCAACATCCTAGCTACCACTCTGAGTACCCTAGCAACCACATAGCAACATCCTAGCAACCACCCTGAGTACCCTAGCAACCGCATAGCAACCGCCTAGCAACCACCTCAAGTAACCTAGCAACCACATAGTAACATCATAGCAACCACCCTGGGTACCTTAGAAACCACCCCAAGTGCCCTAGCAACATGCCGAAGGCTGTACTGATGGCCTAGTGCCGAGTTTTGCCACTGCAAGCACCACTCACATTTTCTTCAGGAAATGTACATTCTAGTTAAGTTGGCTTGAGAAAGCCAACTTACTGAAATGCTATTTAAACTTATTATTATTATTATTATTATTATTATTATTATTCTGAGACTAAAATTTCTGACTCTAACTCCTCCTAGAGCTTTAACTCTACAAACTCAGCCCAAGTCTTGAGACTGATCTAACTTAGCATGCTATATCTTTTCTAACTGATCCGACTTACGGTTTTCATAAAAATGAAGATTAAAAATCATAAAAATCCCATAGACTTTCAGTGACGGAATGTTCAGATGAGCCCAGACCTTGCCAGCTCCAACTGACAAACATTCAAATGTAAACACACTGAAGCCTATTAGACTCAATCAAGCTTCCCTTCTATGTACTATTTCTAACCCATTCAAACTCATCTATCTATCTATCTATCTATCTATCTATCTATCTATCTATCTATACAATATTTGTTATAAAATGATCAAGAAAGACAAAATCAAGAGTATAATTGAAAGAGTAATTGTAAAAAATATATAAATTTTTAATCATACAAATAATATATCTTTTTTTTTTTTGGTTTGTTTACTTCTCATCTATACATTAATGCTGTGTTTTGGGAGGTATGAAGTACTTTTGTACCTGTTTACCACAAAAATCCTCAATTACACCATTAGCTTGCATGTGAAATATTACATTTTCATGAATAAATCTCATAAATGATGATCTAAATTTAATTTAAATTGTTTCTTGATATTGATCTCGGTGTTAGGTGTACAATACTGCCATCTGGTGGTTAGAGAAAAACTTGTAGAAATCACAGATTTTGAAAGAATAGTGTAATGACCATATATATCCAGCAGAGGCCCATAGAGAGCCATTCATTTTTCTGGAAGTGGTCAACTCCTCTCACAACTTTTATGATGTATATTTTGTAATTATATATTGAAACATTATAAAATACATTAAAAACAGTATTTTTCCCAAAGGTTAGAATTTGTTTTTGTTTGTTTGATGTATTTTGAAGTGCTCGCTTTTGCAATAATGCCACATAAATTTGCACAAATGCCACACAAGTTGTCACTAAAACTAAAACATATTTATTTCAATCTAAAAAGTAAAATTCAATTTTTTTTTTTTTTTTTACATGTAAATAAAATCAAAACGAAAAAAAAAACTAAACTAAAAAACAACTGCAATAAGCGGATATGAATGGTGGGTATGTGTGTAAGAGTGTGTGTGTGTGTGTGTGTGTGTGTGTGTGTGTGTACGTGAGTGAGTATGCTCGTTCCACATTGCATTTGTGCTCTAGTATCACGCTTTGATTTTTTTTGTGTGTGAACATTTTCAGATTTATGCAGAATTTATTGATTTTATTTGCCAATTTCTATAAAAATGCTCTTTGTTGCAGTCACACGTGTGTGTGCGCGTCTTTTCTACATTGCATTTGTGATCTAGTACCAGGCCTTCATTTCTGTGTGAAAATTTTCAGAATTATGCTGGATTTATTATTATTTTCTGACAAATTAAAAAAATGTGTGTTCAGATGAGCCCAGACCTTGCCAGCTCCAACTGTCAAAATACAAATGTAAACACACTGAAGCCCATTAGACTCAATCAGACTTCCCTTCTATGTACTATTTCTAACCATTCAAACTCATCTATCTAATGTTTCTTATCTATTTATCTATCTGTCTATCTGTCTGTCTATCTACACAATATTTGTTATAAAATTATCAAGAAAGACAAAATCAAGAGTATAATTGAAAGAGTAATTGTAAAAAAAAATTATAAATTTTTAATCATACAAATAATATATCTTTTTTTGTTGTTGTTTACTTCTCATCAATACATTAATGCTGTGTTTTGGGAGATATGAAGTACTTTTGTACCTGTTTACCACAAAAATCCTCAATTACACCATTAGCTTGCATGTGAAATATTACATTTTCATGAATAAATCTCATAAAGGATGATCTAAATTTAATTTAAATTGTCTCTTGATATTGATCTCGGTGTTAGGTGTACAATACTGCCATCTGGTGGTTAGAGAAAAACTTGTAGAAATCATAGTTTTTGAAAGAATAGTGTAATGACCATCTATATCCAGCAGAGGCCCATAGAGAGCCATTCATTTTTCTGGAAGTGGTCAACTGCTCCTCTCACAACTTTTCTGATATATATTTTGTAATTATATATTTAAACATTACAAAAATACACAATTTTTATGATATATATTTTGTAATTATATATTTTAACATTATAAAATACATTAAAAACTGTATAAGTGCTCGCTTTTGCAATAATGCCACATAAATTTGCAGAAATGCCACACAAGTTGTCACTAAAACTTGATTGCAGGTACATATTTATTTCAATCTAAAGAGTAAAATAATAATTTTTTTTTTTTTTTTTTACATAAATGTAAATAAAATCGAAAAAAAAAAACTAAACTAAAAAACAACTGCAATAAGCAGATATGAATGGTTGGTATGTGTGTAAGAGAGTGTGTGTGTGTGCATGTGTACGTACGTGAGTGAGTATGCTCGTTCCACATTGCATTTGTGCTCTAGTATCAGGCTTTAATTTTGATGTGTGGACATTTTCAGATTTATGCAGAATTTATTGATTTTATTTGCCAATTTCTATAAAAATGCTCTTTGTTGCAGTCACACATGTGTGTTTTTGTATGTGTGTGTGCGCGCGTCTTTTCTACATTGCATTTGTGATCTAGTACCAGGCCTTCATTTCTGTGTGAAAATTTTCAGACCTATGCTGGATTTATTATTATTTTTTGACAAATTAAAAAAAAAATATATAGATTTTTTCCAAAGACCATATTAGTAAAAAAAAATAATAATAATTATATACCTTCAGAACAACCGAATCAAGCCTTTTTTTTTTTCTTTTTTTTTACTTTTTTTTATGTGAATACAGATAGAAAATGTTGAAAAAGTCACAAAATCTTATTCCACTGAGATGAAGGGAAACATTTTTTAACTAAAGAAAGTTGATTGGGGTCATACTGACTGTATCTATCTATCTATCTATCTATCTATCTATCTATCAACCACATAACAACACCCTAGCAACCACCCCAGTTAGCCTAGCAACCGTCATAGCAACCACTCTGTGGTCCCACTCTGTGCATCTATCTGTCTATCTATCTATTTATCTGTCGGTCTATCTATCTATCTATGATATATGATAGAAACATGATAAATCTATCTATCCATGTCAGACTGTATTGCCTTAAGTTTGTAAAACTACTTTAAACTTAAAATTATTTCATACTGAAAACCATCAAACTTAAAACTTTTTTAAACTTCTTAAAATTTTTAAACTTTTTCAAACTTTCTGGTCAAACTATCTATCTATCTATCTATCTATCTATCTATCTATCTATCTATCTATGTATGTATGTATGTATCAAACTTTAAGCTTTTAAAACTACTTTAAACTTCAAACTATTTCAGACTGAAATCCATCAAACTTAAAACGTTTAACATTTTTCAAACTTAAACTTTTCAAACTTTCTGGTCCGGCTTTCTCAAGCCAACTTAAAGTTTGTCTCGACGAACTTTTTTATCTAGTTCTTCTTCTTCTTATTATTCTTCTTCTGGACAAAAATTTCAATTCGCTACTCCTCCTGCACCGTTTGTCACAGACCCATGAATGAGGTGTCAAATCGACCAGCTCATTGAGGAGATGTCGGCTATATCTTTTCTAAGTGATCGGACCTACGATGTTCGCACAGCGGATGAAAAAGCGGGCAAAAAATCCCATTGACTTACAATGGCGGAATGTTCGTGAATTTGAATCTCAACTGTCACTTTCTCACACACACACACACAAGCAGGCCCTTAGAGAGAGAGAGAGAGAGAGAGAGAGAAGGGGTTCCTAACTCACACACACTCATTTGACTCATCTTAAAACTAAAACTTCATAGTAATGTGTGACAATTACCAAACGCTTAGCAACACGCTTAGTAACCTCCCAGTTATAGAGGCAGGGGCGCCGTTAGGGGGGATGCAGAGTATGCCAGGCATATGGGCCCAGGCCGCTAGGGGGCCCCAAATGACGACTTTGGTTATTATTTTTATTTTATTTTATTTGAGCGCATCTTCTAGCACTTTAAAGGACAGATACACCTTGCCAATTTGCCAAATTTTTTTGTATGGCTGTTTGTAATATTTTTTATTAAATGTGACCAAATTTCATTGCGAATGAATGACATTCTTGAACTGACCCGCATGCGCAAAAGAACAACAAGAAGGCATGAAGCGCGCTGTCATAAGGAAGTAAACATGGAGGCCACTGAATTTTAATAGTTTACCCTAATTTTAAGCGTTTTTCATTTATAAGTTAATGTGCTACGAAAGCCAGCAAATTCGCGAGTAGGCTATAAGGAGAACGAAGATGAGGAGAAAGAAAGCAAAGTTTTTAAATATTTACAGTACGACCCCTTATGTTTAGCTTGTAGAGCTGTCACTGTAATACACCGTAAAACAACACCATTGCCTCTCCCTGACTCCCTTCTGCAACTTTCTGTCATGTTTAGCCAGTGACCAAAGAACTACTGATATGTAAAATCTTTGAAGTGACTCCCGACACCGTGGAATACAAATGTCAAAATACCTGCCTTGGCCGCCTCAAAAACAATTTATTGTCTGACAATTTAAAATCCTCAACAAGGCAGCCCAAACGATGTAACAGGCAGCGTGATGTTTGGCCCTCCCACCCCCAAAAGTTCGTTAGAGTTTTCCCTATTGTCCTTGCTTTTATTCGCTTTAAATGCATGTGCGCATTTTACTTTCACTTTCGAATTAGCGGCAATTCGGTGTCAATTGAATGGATTGACAACAACAAAACAGTACGACAAACTCACTTAGGCTGTATTAAACATAGAATGTTTACACAGAATGTTTAACATAGAATGTTTAATATATTAACAAAGCGAATACAAACACCATGCTATCAGGCCTAATATAAAATAAATAACTTACACAAAATATAAAACACTGAAAATCAGCAAACATTAACAAATTTATTTTGTTGGAACCAAATAAATAAGAAACGAATGTTAAAAAAGCTTCCAAAATCATCTTAGATAAAAGTCAAAAGGCCTTCCAAAGTCTTAAATATTTTATTTTTAAAGCGCTTTTATATTTCGTTTCGAAACTAAATCTTTCGCTAACTTCCTTGTCTTTCTCACCTCACTGGTCATCTCAACTCACTCTCCTCACGTGATAAATTAAATCAGACTCCTGCCGCTGATCTGAGATGAGACTGTTGTTCGGCACACTGCATTGTTCAAATAAAATATTTCAATGTTACTTGAAATTAGGGATGCACCGAAATGAAAATTCTTGGCCGAAGCCGAACAAAATGAAACACTGGACCGAAGGTCGAATACCGAACACGGTGTTTCGCATTTTTTCCCCCATGTAGGCCTATTTTTCCTCTTTTTTTCCCCACCACTGCATAAATCAAATAGCCAAAATGTGCTTTTTACTGTTTTGTCCTCCTTTTCAAAAAAAACAAAAAAACAATTACAAAACAACAATTTAAAAATATTTACTTAACACTGAACATTTTTTTTTAACATTCTAATCAGACATTATACCAACAAAGCAAAATTTAACTTAAAATTAATAAGTTACTAAAATAATATTTTTTGGCCATTTTTGAGACCCCCTTCTTGAATCAGGCATGTATTTTTTACTGTACAAATAAATGCAGCCTTGCTGAGAAGAAGATAATTCTTTTAAAACATATTACATATCCCAATTTGAACACTATTGCGAATGTTATAATAAATGTATAGAGCTCTTGTAGGGTAATTATTATTATCATTATTATTGTCTTATTTTTAATTTATTTTATTTTACAGAACAATAGTAAAATTACAATACTAACATTTATGAATGCTGATGGAGTTGTTGCTTTTTCTTAGACTTTATTTTGGCAGAAACCCTCAGGAAGATCTTAGTGCTTCTTTTTGTTGACAACAGCATGCAGATATTTAAACGATTCTCATTACGAATTTGGGAAGATGTTTGTATAGCACTTATCACATTGTCACGTGTCTTTAAAAAAATGTTACTGAGCAAAAGACGAGTACAGTGTTTTAACACAGATGTTCCTCGCGCTTTGGACTTTGAACCCTGGCGCCGCGAGCTCGTGCAGCGCTGTTTGAATCCATGCATGTATTAGAAAACATAACATTCTGCAGTTTATTTACTAATCAGTTGAGGCCATTTCGCGATTTCAATCATCATAGTAACCAGCATCAACCACCTCTTCCTCTTCTCATCGGAGACATGAGGTGCAGCGCTAAGCATCTAACTGTCGGTGCTTCGTGCTTGGAATGATTTTTGCGTCTTTCTCTGACAGTTTTAAATACTTTCACACTGCAGATATGTTTGCTGCATTAGTGCGCGCCTCTATTTGATCACGTCATTGTTCGGTACAATTTATTTGGTCTTTTCGCTTATTCGGCCGATTATTTAAATTTCTTATAATTATTCTGTTTCTTTCAATTTCTTGTTAAGCGTTAAAAGCAAAAAAATAAAAAATCATCTGGAAGGGGGCCCAAATTTCTGTCTTGCATACCCCCCTTAAAACTCTTCATGGCGCCCCTGTATAGAGGTGTGCTATATCTTTTATAAGTAATTGAGTGTACGATGTTCGTCTGGTGGATGAAAAAATTTGGGCGAAAAAGTCCCATAGACTTAACATTGGCACAAAATTAGTGAGATTATATCTTTGGATCAGGAGGTCACAGAGACTTCAGGGAGGGCTCTTTTGACTCGGCCTATCAAGCAGCCAATAAGTACTGACATGACAACTTCATACCTATGCCCTAGCAACCACTTACAGCACCCTAGCAACCGTAAAAGGACATTAACAAACAATTTTTCAGCACCAAAACATTGTAGAAATCTGGGGTTGGGCTCTGTTGATTCAGACTGTCAAATAGTCTTTAAATATCATGCCATAAACTGTATGGCCACACCATAGCAACCATTTATAGTACTTTAGCAACTGAACAAACTCATGTATAAGCAATTTCTCAGCACCAGAAATTGGTATAGATATCGGCGTGGCCTCTTTTGTTCAGGCTGAAAAACCAGTCTGTAAGTATCACCATGGCGAATGTGCAGCTAAACCCTAGCAACCACATAAAGAACCCTAGCAACATGAAGTAATATCTCAGCTCCACAACATTATACAGACATGTGAGTTGGCTCTCTACAATCCCGCAGAACACTGTAGTATCTGCCCAGCGCCAAGTTTTGCCACTGCAAGCACCACTCACATTTTCTTCAGGAAATGTACATTCTAGTTTTTATTATTATCCTCCAAGGTTTTTTTTTTTTCCAAGTATTTTTTTTTTAAGGTTTGCTGCATGAATATTACTACAAATATTCAATAACAAATAACTCACGAGGCATCAACGTGCAACCACACGTGCCAACAGATTTCGCAGAGCAAGCAAAATGAAGCTAGCAAAAAGAGGTACTGTGTCGGAACATTTCGAAAGAAAGGCAGATGAAGGAAAATGTGCAACGCGGTATTAAAATATAGCAGTACTACAAGTACAATGCAATATCACTTGCGAAGCAAACACCCACAGTCATCGTGTGATGAGGAACAGCAAACTTTGCCCTCTATTTTGTCAGAGAGAAGATGCGATGCACAGCGATCTGAGGAGATAACTCGGAGAATCTGTTCAATGGTAGTAAAAGACATTTTCCCCCTTCGGTGTCGTCTGTGGTGAAGGCTTTCAAGAGCTACTGAGCTATATAGAGCCCAAGAAATCCCATCAAGATATACTATAACCTGTAGAACTGAAGCCTGGTTTGAGGAGAGAAAGTTGCTTAAGACACAACTCGGTAGCACAAAGTGTGTGGCCCTTACGACTGACTACTGGACAGCACTCACAACGGAAAGCTATATAACAATAACGTGCGACTACATAGATGATGACTGGCAAGTTAATTCAGCTGTCCTACTAACAAAGAGTATGCCAAGCAGACACAGCTGAGAACCTCACAGATAAACTAGTGGATTCGGTGGAGACTTGAGGACTTAATGGGAAAGTGTCCGCATGTGTTCATTACAATGCACGTAACATCGTGGCTGCAAACTCTCCAGAGCGGGTGCACTGGGACTCTGTTCCCTGTTTCACGCATACACTACAGCTCACTGTAAATGATGGATTTAAAGTGTTTGTGCATCGGGTTATCATTGCAGCTGGGCAGCTTGTCAGGCACTTTAACCACAGCACCCCTGCTTGCAAAGCACTGGAAGCAAAACAAGAACAAATGATACTTCCGAAACACCAGCTAATTCAATCAAGTAAAACAAGATGGAACTCTGTGTGTGACATGTTCGAAAGACTTCTTGAAGGTGGGCCGTTACAGCTGTTCTGTCTGACCGAATGGTAACAAAGCTGCAAGATGCCAGAACCCTCGAGATGTAAGACGAATACTGGCAGATAATGGCAGAGATTTCGCCAGTGTTGGAAACTTTAAAATGCGCAACCAATATAATGTCAACAGAAAAGAATGTTTCGAACATTTACCCCATCACCTTCAGCATCCTGAATGCACACCTGATGAAAGCTGAGGATGACGGGCACAGAATGACAGAGTTCAAGGCGAAGGTTCAGCAGTTTTTAAGTGGAGTTATCATTGAGGTAGATAATATTATTATTCATTAATTGGGAGGATATTGTTCACCACAGACGAGTTTGTGGCCAAACCAGCGCTGATTGCCTCTGTCCTGGACCCTCGCCATAAACATCTCCGTTTTTTCCCACAAGCGCAAATAGAAGCCACAAAAGCAAAACTTACTGAAATGTGTGCTGCTTTGGAAATGGCCACTACGGAAGGAGATGAGAAAGCGGTGTCTTGTGCCCAAGCTGGAGATATACAACCCAGTCAGAGTAATACAATATATACAAGATATAAAACCCACCCAGCCTGAGACTCGCTACTCTAGTGAGGCATTATCTCTGCATTCCCCGGACTTTTGTGCCATCTGAGAGGGTGTTTTCTGCTGCAGGGCTAACTGCCAACAGGCTGTGCTCCAGACTATCCCCTCAGCACGTAGACCTGTAACTTTTTTTCAAATAAAAACTAAACAATTTGTGGATTGAGGTAGGCCTGCTATTTTAATTTGACGAACTTAGTCTGATGAAAAAAACTGCTGTTTCTTCAAAGCTTCAGAAGGATTCACTGTGTCTTCGTTTTGTCGTGTTAATTTATTTAAAGTATAGAATGTAAGTTTTTGCCACTAGAGGGCATGTATTCAAAACAAACAAAGAAACAGAGGCATAGTTTGTGACTGAGTGTGGAATCATGGAAGTTGTTGTCTTCATTCCCACAGCTGATGCAATCCAACGGGACTCGGGCAGAAATCATGTTCATAGATGAGCTAATGCATTACAGATTTATTAACATCATAGTAGGGGTGGGCGATTTGAGCTAAAATTCATATCCCAGTGTTTTCCACTGTCCAGACGATATCGATATTATGTCGCTATATGAGTAAAAAAAAAAAAAATTGGAATCACATTTTAGTAGACCTTAGTTAATTTAGAGGCAAAATACGTATTTTAACCTTATATAACTAGGGGAAAAAAACATGATTTCAAGACTTTAGATGTGTGAAATTATGCTACATATACTTCACATTCCGCGTTCTGTTCCGTCTTGCGCACAGCCACGTCCGCACAGCTTTCAAAGTATACTCAAGTCAAGTCACCTTTATTTATATAGCGCTTTTACCAATACAGATTGTGTCAAAGCACTTAACAGTATCAAATTGGAGGACAGAGTGTCAGTATTATATAATGATGAGATTAAACACTCAATTTTCAGTTAAAGGCATTTCATTATTGAATTCAGAGATGCCATTGTCTAGCTCAGTTTAGTTTAAATAGTATCTGTGCAATCAAATCGGCGATAATCGCTAGAAATTAGGTGTCCCCAACCGTGGATGAGTGCAGACGGACAAGCTCGACACATGCGCAGTACCACCAACTTGACTTGTCTCAACATTCACCTCGCGCATGCACTGATGTACGCGAACCCTCCTGATGACGAAAATTTCGTAATGCGGACAGTGCGCGGATGGCCGAAGTATACTTTGGCCTTAAGCACCTGCGCAAAAGATAAACAGCAAATGGACAAGGAACATGCAGATTCACTCTCTGATAGCGGATGGTGCTTATGGCCTCAGTTTAGCGTTCCTTTGGTTACCGCTGTAAATAAAGCTGCTCTACACTGCGCTTATGAACACAGAGGTAGGAGAATGAACACAGAGGTAGAAGAAAAAGAAAATGCCATCTAAAGTTTTCTGAGGAGAGTACCCTTCAGATACTCATTCATATTAATCCCCTGACCCCAATTCATTATTTATATTTTTCTTCCTATATTTCGAGTATTGTGAACAGTGATCTTGCACTGCCTGCTACAGTATTTTCTCTCTTTGTGTCCGTGTTCTGCGTCTCTGTCTTGTATTACAGTCTTAGTAATATTACAACAAAAATTACATTTTGGGAAATTATTATAATCCAGTTTGTGTGCAGTTCCAAAAAGCCGATCATGTGTTTGGAGCAAAAACTATCCGGTTCTCATTTATGTCCGATCGAGCGTGGCATCTCTCCCTCTCTCTGATGACGCAGTAATGACCACGGGGGGGAAAAATCTTTGTCTGTCCATCCAATGAAACCATGAATATGTAACGGTATCCATGGTATAGCAAAATCCATATCATGGCACAACATAAGTTAATACCGGTATAGCACCCACCCCTACATCATAGTACAAAGCAGAATGAGGCAGAAAGCCATTGAAACGAAACGAGGCCGCTGAACGAGCGTCTCTGGGAAAAGATTTTGACGAGCATGACACACAGCTTGAAAGCAGCAGAGCTTTTATTATGCCACAGTCGACCACTTCCGCTCCTTCTGGTTGTGCTTATGTGGGGTAAACCAGCGCTGTTTTATTATACTAGATACATTTGAAAGTTCGGTAACACTTTACTTGAAGGGGTGTGCAGCATAAGACTGACATGACACCGTCATAATCAAGACATGACACGTCATTAATATGAAGGAGATTGTATGCATGTTTATGACATCTGTCATGAAGTGTAATTCACTCAGTTATGTCATTTTTAATACAAAGATAACATTGTTTGCTACTGCTCCACTGACAACACATTAGTTACTCCACTGCACACCTCAGACCACTTCCTCATCACTTCTAACCTCACACTAACTCCAGACACAGCACACACTCCCCCGCAGGTCACCTTTCGCCGTAACCTACACTCGCTCTCTCTCCCTCTTGCCTTTCCTCAATGGTTACATCTGCACTTCCTTCACCCTCTCAGTTTTCAGCACTGGACACAAACAGTGCTACTGACACTCTTTGCTCCACTCTGAAATCTTGCTTAGACAACTTTTACCCCCTTTCAACTAGACCAGCACGCTCTACCCCCTCTGCCCCCTGGCTGTATGATGTTCTCCGTGAACATCGCACAAAACTAAGGGCTGCAGAGAGGAAATGGCACAAATCAAAAAACTCTACTGACCTTAGTGCGTATCAGTCACTCCTCTCTTCCTTCTCTGCAAACGTCTCCACGGCTAAAACGACATACTACCACAAGAAAATCAACAACTGTTCTGACTCTCGCACACTTTTCGACTTCCAAATCCTCTGTACTCATCTAACTGGACCTGTCTGCTGCTTTTGACACAGTTAACCATCAGATCCTCCTGTCCACTCTCAGAAAGATGGGCATCTCAGGAACCGCGCTCCTGTGGTTTGAGTCTTACCTCTCAGTCCTTCAGGGTGTCTTTGGAGGGGTGAGGTTTCAAACTCGCAACTTCTTGCTACTGGAGTTCCTCAAGGCTCAATGCTTGGACCACTTCTCTTCTCCATCTACATGTTGTCATTAGGATCGGTCATTCAGAAGCATGGCTTCTCTTATCACTGCTATGCTGATGACACTCAACTCTACTTCTCATTCCAACCAGATTATCCAACGGTAGCTGCTCGCATTGCAGCCTGTTTGAGCGACATTTCTAACTGGATGAAAGACCATCACCTTCAGCTCAACCTTGCCAAGACAGAACTGTTCGTGTTCTCAGCCAATCCATCACTTCACAACAACTTCTCTATACAGCTAGGTTCGTCAACCATAACTCCTTCCAGGACGGCCAGGAACCTTGGAGTTGTGATCGATGATCAGTTAAGCTTCACAGACCATATTGCTACAACGGCCCGGTAGGGATGGGCGATATCTTATTGTTTGCGATATACCGTTGAAAATTCTCCTCACGATAAAAATTTGTCTCCTCGCGATAATAACGATAAGTCTAGTTGATGACGTAGTTTTGCGCGCGACCGATTCACTGTTAACGTGTGGAGTGAAAACAAGCATGGCGGAAGGCGGACGTGAGGCTGAGGAGGAGCTTGTTGTTAAGCAAGGAGCTACCTCCACAATTTGGAACTGGTTTGGTTATAGAAAATCAGATGCGGAGTAGAGGCTGACATTTTTTTCGGGAATCCCATGGGTCATAGGAATCCTGTGGGATGGGAAACAAAATCGCTACGAATCACGTGATTGGGACGGTACAAGAAAAAATGTCATCGGGAGTGGGCGGGACCGGGAATAGTAATGATACCCAACTTTATACACAAATATACCTTTTATATAAATAAACTATAAACTGTATATTTTAATTCAGAACTAGTTGCCCTGTCTCGCTCTCCTCCTGTTTGCTTTGGCTACCGTGCTGTGGCTGGTTAAGTGAATGACGCAGTCCGTGACGGACAGATCGTTAACGGCTGGTCTATGTGGTAATACACAGTATCGTTCATCGACCTCAAATATGGCTTTTCATCTGAAAGATGCATGTAGTAGCAACTTTAGATGGCCGCTCAATATAATGTTAACCTAGAGAAATGTGCGCTAATGAAGTGTTTGTGTGGAGAGAGGAAGCTGAATAGCGCGCTCGCTGTAGGACAGGCGCCGGTGCGCTCACTTGCTCTTAAAATCTCCGTAATTTTTGGTCATACAGATAAAAGTAGCTTAATACATCTTTCAAATCTGTAAAGACTCTACGTTAATTTGTATACACTCAGAATAATAAGGAAACGTTGCGCTTTAAAGCAAACAGGGTGCGCTTTAGGTCTTTGAGCGAGAAACTTCCGTCTTTGAAAAATATATCTATAGAGAGTGAAATGTCTAATTTCAAATGAAAAAACAAAATTCAAATAGAAAACGTGTGTGTTAGCATGGATGATTTACATAAAATATAATGTGTGCAACATAGCCTACACTTTGCATAAACTGGCTTTCAGTTCAATATAATAACAAAAAACTACATTTTGGGTTTTTATTTATTTTAGGTGGGCACGCTGTGATCTGTACTATATTTTTACTGTAACTGACAGATTTCGGCCAAAAATAAATTAATAAAAAAAATAAATAATAATAAAAAAAAAAAAATGGGAGTGGGAGGGAATGGGAGTAATTCTTCCGGGAGTGGAACGGGACCGGATTTTCCCCCAGTTAGTATATGTATATATGTATATATATATATATATATATATATATATATATACACACACATTATATATATATATATATATATATATGTATGTATGTATGTATATATATATATATATATATATATATATATATATATATATATATATATATATATATATATATATATATATACAGTGAGGAAAATAAGTATTTGAACACCCTGCTATTTTGCAAGTTCTCCCACTTAGAAATCATGGAGGGGTCTGAAATTGTCATCATAGGTGCATGTCCACTGTGAGAGACAATGTAAAAAAAAAAATCCAGAAATCACAATGTATGATTTTTTTAACTATTTATTTGTATGATACAGCTGCAAATAAGTATTTGAACACCTGTCTATCAGCTAGAATTCTGACCCTCAAAGACCTGTTAGTCTGCCTTTAAAATGTCCACCTCCACTCCATTCATTATCCTAAATTAGATGCAACTGTTTGAGGTCAATTAGCTGCATAAAGACACCTGTCCACCCCATACAATCAGTAAGAATCCAACTACTAACATGGCCAAGACCAAAGAGCTGTCCAAAGACACTACAGACAAAATTGTACACCTCCACAAGGCTGGAAAGGGCTACGGGGAAATTGCCAAGCAGCTTGGTGAAAAAAGGTCAACTGTTGGAGCAATCATTAGAAAATGGAAGAAACTAAACATGACTGTCAATCTCCCTCGGACTGGGGCTCCATGCAAGATCTCACCTCGTGGGGTCTCAATGATCCTAAGAAAGGTGAGAAATCAGCCCAGAACTACACGGGAGGAGCTGGTCAATGACCTGAAAAGAGCTGGGACCACCGTTTCCAAGGTTACTGTTGGTAATACACTAAGACGTCATGGTTTGAAATCATGCATGGCACGGAAGGTTCCCCTGCTTAAACCAGCACATGTCCAGGCCTGACTTAAGTTTGCCAATGACCATTTGGATGATCCAGAGGAGTCATGGGAGAAAGTCATGTGGTCAGATGAGACCAAAATAGAACTTTTTGGTCATAATTCCACTAAACGTGTTTGGAGGAAGAAGAATGATGAGTACCATCCCAAGAACACCATCCCTACTGTGAAGCATGGGGGTGGTAGCATCATGCTTTGGGGGTGTTTTTCTGCACATGGGACAGGGCGACTGCACTGTATTAAGGAGAGGATGACCAGGGCCATGTATTGCGAAATTTTGGGGAACAACCTCCTTCCCTCAGTTAGAGCATTGAAGATGGGTCGAGGCTGGGTCTTCCAACATGACAATGACCCGAAGCACACAGCCAGGATAACCAAGGAGTGGCTCTGTAAGAAGCATATCAAGGTTCTGGCGTGGCCTAGCCAGTCTCCAGACCTAAACCCAATAGAGAATCTTTGGAGGAGCTCAAACTCCCGTGTTTCTCAGCGACAGGCCAGAAACCTGACTGATCTAGAGAAGATCTGTGTGGAGGAGTGGGCCAAAATCCCTCCTGCAGTGTGTGCAAACCTGGTGAAAAACTACAGGAAACGTTTGACCTCTGTAATTGCAAACAAAGGCTACTGTACCAAATATTAACATTGATTTTCTCAGGTGTTCAAATACTTATTTGCAGCTGTATCATACAAATAAATAGTTAAAAAAAAATCATACATTGTGATTTCTGGATTTTTTTTTTTTTAGATTATGTCTCTCACAGTGGACATGCGCCTACGATGACAATTTGACGATGACAATTTCAGACCCCTCCATGATTTCTAAGTGGGAGAACTTGCAAAATAGCAGGGTGTTCAAATACTTATTTTCCTCACTGTATATATATATATATATAAATAATTGTCATTGGTATCGTTATCGCAATAAATACCTGAAATTATCGTGATAAATATTTTAGGCCATATCGCCCATCCCTACGGCCCGGTCCTGCAGATTTGCCTTATACAACATTAGGAAGATTAGACCCTTCCTATCGGAGCATGCCGCACAACTCCTTGTCCAAGCTCTTGTTCTCTCCAGACTGGACTACTGCAATGTTCTCTTGGCGGGCCTTCCCGCATCTACTATCAAGCCTCTGCAACTGATCCAGAATGCAGCAGCCAGAGTGGTCTTTAATGAACCAAAGAAAGCTCACATTACCCCTCTCTTCATCAGGTTACACTGGCTACCAATAGCCGCTCGCATCAAATTCAAGGCACTGATGTTTGCCTACAAGACGACAATTAGCACTGCACCAATATATCTAAACTCACTAGTTCAAACTTATGCACCCTCCAGAAGCTTGCGTTCTGCAAGTGAACGACACCTTGTGGTGCCATCACAAAGAGGTACCAAATCTCTCTCACGGACCTTTTCCTGGACTGTGCCCTGTGGAATGACCTCCCAATCTCAATTCGAACAGCTGAGTCTTTAGCCATTTTCAAAAATCATCTAAAGACGCATCTTTTTCGCCAGCACCTGACCAACTAATACTAACACTTACCTATTCCATCTATTTATTCAAAAAAAAAAAAAAAAAACCCTAGCTACATGTACTGTGCTGGGCTAACTGAGACTTGTCATGGCACTTGTATACTGCTGCACTCTCGATGGTGTAATTGCTTCTATTGTTCTCATATTGTACGTCGCTTTGGATAAAAGCGTCTGCTAAATGATTAAATGTAATGTAAATGTTTGTGATGTCTTTGTCATGACAACTTGGCATTACCAAGACAACATAACCTGTCATAAATCTGTCATAACAGATGAGATTAATTAAATTTAAGAAACTACATACTTTATGGGTTAACATTATATTAAACTGTCATGTGGTTGGTTTTGCCATTGGCTGTCATGAGGCCATTATAATTGTGTCATGAATATTTTTCTGACCACTTTCATTCAGTACTACAAATTGAATTTGTCATTAAAATGTCATCAAGTACTCTGTCAAATAGAAGCAATCAAAAGAGCAACAAAACATGCAAGCGCTATGACAAGCTTTCAGTTGTTTGTCTTAATTTAATGGTTTGCATGCATTTGTAAAAAAAAAATAAATAGAATTTTATATAAAATTTATACTTTCATTGGAGCACCTAATCCCACCCCTACCCTAAACCTACCCACCTCTGAACAATATTGTTACGTCCCCTGACATAATTGTGTATATTGGGAGATGGTCACATGTTGTTTTCTCCTCCCTCTTTTTCTGTTCCTCTCCCTCTCTGCTAAGCAGTGGTCCAAACCATCTGCAGGTGATTTCAATTAGCAGCAGCATGGCTTCCCGGTTACGCAGTGTGTAAGAGGGATAAAGGAGCAGAGAGACACCGCTCAGCAGGAGTCCCTTTTCCGCTATCCCAGAGACGTTGTTGTATTATTTGCTCTTGAGCAATTTGTGATATGTGAACCTAAGGTGTGGTTGCAGCAACGTTAATGTTGAGATTCTGTGTGAATCTAGTATTGTGAAACCATGTAGGGAGTTGGGCGCCGATTTATTTGGGTTTAACTCTCTGGGGTCGGCTGTCTCGCCGGCGAGACCAACTCGTTTTTTTTAAGATCAGTGCAAAAGACACTAAAAATACTCTGTTGATTTTAGTCACACAAATAAGTGTTATACATCAATCGAAACTGTTAAGTGTCTACTTTTTTTTGAGTACACTCACAATAACAACACAACTTTGTGCTTTTGGAGAAATTAGAAAATAAACAGGGTGTGCTCTCTGTCTTCTCCGTCTCCGCAAACTGTTTTGAGAAACGTGTCACTAAAATGAACTGTAACTCAGCGACTACTCAACACAGAGACATGGGAGTTATATCTATAGAAAGCCTGAAGTGTCTACTTTGAAATGAAGCAAGTTGAATGAAGCAAGTTATTGAAAACAAACATTCTGTGAAGTAATCCGTATGAAACCAACACGATGTTCAATCTTTCCTGTCTGACTCATCTCTAATGAGTTCCCGCCCTCGCGCTGCTCGCGCCGTTCATATGTAAATAGCCACGTGGTGCGTGCGCGCGTATAAACGCCCAAAACAAACAAAGAGCGGAGGTCCTCATCGCGGCTACTGTTACTGTTCACGCTGAGTAAATAAAGGATTTCCCTCGAAAGAAGAACACGATTTCATCCAGAAGAGGAGATCGATCTGATGAGTAAGTTATGTTTCTTTTTTGCATTAGTTACGGTGTTATTGTGTCATAAACTTGAACGGATTTAAACAGTTAGTTGGGTTTTTCCCAAACAACAACATGATGAATGCTACGCGTCTAAGAATGTTTAGACCATGTTTATTATTAATACTCTGTTCACAAATATATTTTAATAGCCTGCTAAACAATAATAATTAGTTTCTCAGATATAAAATATCATTTTTATAGTACAAAGTACATCCTTTTATTGTACAAAGCATGCTTGAGTCTGTGGCTTCAGAATCATATCATAGGCTACTATAAAATCATACATACAAGACTATATGACTACAAAATCATAGTTGGGTTTTTCCCAAAGTATAATTCCTGACTACAATGTTTGAAAACGTGTAAAACATTTTGAATATGAGGGGCAATTCACTGTATTTAAATTTCTTACGGCACGATGCTGTTTTCATGCTCTATATAAAACAATAAAAGTAATATGAGTGTACACTGTAACATGATGAATGCTACGAGTCTAAGTATGTTTAGTACATGTTTATTATTAATAGCCTACTCTGTTCAGAAATAGATTTTAATAATGTGCTAAACAATAATAATTAGTTTCTCAGATATAAGATTTCTTTCTCTTTTTTATGATAGTACAATGCATGTGTGAGTCGGTGGCTACAAAACCTATATATATATATATATATATATATATATATATATATATATATATATATATATATATATATATATATATATATATATATATATATATATATATATATATATATATATATATATACACACACACACACACACACACACACATACAGATGTTCCTGATATTAACATGCTCACAAATGTTTTTTTTGTTTGTATTTTATTGAATCAGATACCAGCACCAGATGTATCCTGATGTCTCTTCAAACTGTTTTCCTCCAAGAGCGCTGCACCAACATCAGATGTTCAACTACACTGATATTCTATGTTAAAACAAGCTCCTTTTCTACTGATTATGTTTTTTTCTTCTTGAATCCATGGAAAGAAGTAGAAACACTTAAATAACACACGTAAATATCAGGTATGATTTACTTGTTTCACTTGTTGAACAGAATCTGTTGTCAGTTCACATCTCTGTGGTTAGATCAGTGTGCACAATAATGTGTCTTTGACCTTCATTATGTATGTTTTGATTATACTGTGTTGTAAATAAAATACAAATAATTTAAAAAACCCTTTTTTTCAATCTCCTCACATTCTCTCTTACCTGCCTCACAGTCACAGTCACATTGATGGGCCATTAGAGGCCCATAGGGGAGGGCCCTTTGTCTCTCAGGTGAGACTCACTTAATATTCATGGCCATTACCACTCCCTCGCATATAGACCCTCGATCACAAAACATGTCTTGAAAATTTTAAATCAATATATTGTTTTCTGTGAGAAAGCAGAATGATTTTCACATAATTTTGAAGTAAATATTCTAGCCTACAAGACTGATTACTCAAAAGTCTTATTCAGGACTATTTAGTGTGGGTTTTAAGGCCTTATTTCAGCTACATTTTTTTTCCCAAAACTTACTAACCACGCATAATATTTTTTTTTCTAAAAAATGCAAACATGTACATCCATCTTGGTCACATATTATTGTATCACAGTTTGTGCTGAATACAAAAAAAAATTACATGTTGGTCAGTAGTATGTTTTAAGTAGCTGAAAAAAGCACAAATATCAGGGCACGTCAAAACATCTCAAGGGCCCCAAAATGACCTCGGACCCCAGAGGGTTAACCCCTTCTAAACTTTTCACCTGTTTTTCTTTAGTCAGGTAGAGAGGTAAGATTATTGCCTTTTATTTTGTTTTCTTTTGCCAGGGAAGTTATTTTGGTATAACCTTTAGAAAGACCGTTTTGTTTGTTATTTTGGCATTTGCTCTCTCCTGACGCTTTGGTTATTTAAGTTGATTAACTGCCCTGATATTGTATATTTTCAATAGTTATTCTTTTGGATTATGTTAACTCCTTAATAAAATAATTAAGTATATTTTCGACATTTGGTATTCTTTTGTGTTATGGTGTTAAGTAGAGGAAAAGGAGACTTCTCAACGTTCACTTATTTATTTGATCACCGCTTTTAATTTTATTACTTCTGCTCTGAAACCCCTAGACTAGAGGGCAAAACGTAATAAATGGAGGCTCGTCCGTCTCTGAAATAGTAAGTGGGAGCTCGTTTGTTTGTCTATTTTTCCGTACAAAATTGTGAAAATTTTCCCTCGCTGTCCCGTGACAATTGTATGCATGTCACTGTTAAATTTAGGATTTGGTTGCTGGCAACGCAGTTTTGGTGAGTACTACCTCTTCTTTATTGTTGGCTGTTTTCTTCTTCGGTGAGAGAGGAGAGTGTTAGGAGTAAAAGGGAAAAAAATGGAATTTGATTTGATCTCGTTTACTCTTGAGCCGACTATTGAAGTCTTTAATCGTTGTAGAAAGAGTGATCTGTTGTTGATAGCAGATTTCTTTAATATTAACCTTTCCAAAGAGGCTACCAAACAGGTTGTTAAAGAAGAGCTATATGAAAAATTAGTAAACGAGGGAATTTTACCAAAACAAAGTGATGATGGTGAAGGGGTAGAACAATTTGAAGCTGCAGGTAAGGAATTGGATGGTGTGAGTCTACTTGACACTAACTTTATGGCTTTTCAAGACCCTAGAATAGCAGTGAGGTTAAGAGAGTTGGATCTGGAAATAAAGAAGCAGGAGTGTGAAGCTCAAATGATTAAAGTTAAGAACTGTTGAAGCGGAGGCTGATAGGGATATTACATTGCAAAAACTGGCTTTAGAAGCTCAGCGAGCGGCTGCACAACTAGTCCCTTTACCACGTACTAAAGTCCAGTCAATTTCTACTCTGATATCGATGGTAGCTAGTCCTTTGGCTGGAGGATATAGCCAGACAGCTTCTAATGTTTTGTTTGACCCCGGTAGATATATTAAACTGGTACCACCGTTTAGAGAAGCAGAGGTGGATTCTTACTTTGTTGCGTTTGAGCGAGTCGCAGGAAAGTTAGGGTGGCCAAAAGATATGTGGGCCCTATTGTTGCAATGTAGTCTCACAGGAAAAGCACAAGAAGTCTGTTCTGCACTGCCAACTGAATCTTCTCTTGACTATGATATAATTAAAGCAGCAGTTTTACGCGTGTACGAGCTTGTTCCTGAAGCATACCGGCAAAAATTTTGGCGATTATGAGAAAACAGCCAGATAATCATACGTCGAGTTTGCAAGGGAGAAAAGAGTCTCTTTGAAAAATGGTGTTTTGCTAGCAAGATAACGACCCTGGAACAGTTACAGGAGTTAATCTTGCTAGAGGACTTTAAGAATTGTGTGTCAGAGAATTTGGTGGTTCATTTGAACGAACAAAAATTTGCTTGCTTGTCTAACACTGCTGTTTTCGCTGATGAGTTTGTTTTGACACATCGTACAGTTTTTCCTGCAGTGTGACAGTTAAAATTTGCTCCGAGTTCAAGCGATTCGCCGAATGTGATGCCTCGTGTAATGCGCCCTGTTAGAGTAGAAAACTTTTCAAACAATACTCGTAAAATTAAACCTGTGAATAATGAGAGACGAGAATGTTTCTATTGTCTGACCCCAGAACATCTGATTGCAGACTGTCAGTTGTGGAAGCAGAAGAATTTAAAAACTAAGAGTGTAGCACTTGCTTAGTCTTTATCAAAAATAAGCACATCTGATATAACCAGTTACCAGCCGTTTCTTTTAGAGGGCATGGTTTCTATTTTTCCTGATGCTGAGTTTAAGCCAGTGGTTATGTTTCGAGACACAGGGTCTGTGCAATCCTTTATTCTTGAGCATAGTTTACCCTTTTCTGCTGATACCTACACTGGTTGTGATGTATTAGTTCAAGGTATTGAAATGAGCTGTATTAATGTGCCTCTGCATATGATTCATTTGAAATCAGATCTTGTCAGTGGAGCTGTCAAACTGGGGGTCCGTAAACAGTTACCTGTGGCAGGTTTAGACTTAATTTAGCAGGTGGCGAAGTTTTCCCTACTCCAATTGTGACGCATACCCCTGTTGTAAAAGAACTGACTAACCTTGCTACTTTGTATCCTTCAGCTTTTCCTGCATGTGCAGTGACTCGTGCACAGGCACAAAAATTCAAGGAAGTGGTGGATCTAGCTGACTCTTTTCTAGTTCCTGAATCTGCCCCATTGGAGTGTATATTGTCCATAGAGCCAGAGTTTGAGTTTGATTCTAGTTCAGAGTCAAAAACCTCTTTAAAAGTGGGCAGACAACACTTAGTAACAGCACAAAGAGAAGACCCGACGCTAGTGAATTGTGCTAAAGCTGCAGATCTTGAGCAAGCACCTAAATCGGGGGTGATTTATTTCTGGGATGATTGACTGCTGACGCACAGATGGAGACCAGACGTTGATGACGAGAATTTTCAGGAGGTACAGCAGATCGTTTTGCCTGTTGGCTATCGCACACGTGTTAAAGCTAGCTCATGACCATGTAATGTCCGGTCATCTGGGTGTGACAAAAACATTCTATCGAGTTTCTAAATACTTCTACTGGCCTGGAATAAAATCAACTGTGTCTGCTTTTTGTAAAGCTTGTAAAGTTTGTCAACTCTCAGGAAAGCCGAACTAGAAAGTTCCTGTTGCTCCGCTTAATCCAATACCTGTCATGAGTGAACCATTTGACCAACTGGTCATTCATTGTGTTGGCCCATTGCCGAAGACAAAGGCAGGACATCAATATTTACTAACTATCATGTGTGCTGCAACCCACTTTCCTGAGGCAATTCCTTTACGTAATATGAAACCCAAAGCAGTCGTCAAAGAACTGATTAAATTCTGTTCTATTTTCGGCTTGCCAAAGATAATTCAGACAGACCGTGGCACAAATTTTATGTCAAGAATGTTTGACCAAATTTTGCAGGAGCTTGGAATAAATCACCAGCTATCCAGTGCCTACCATCCAGAGTCGCAGGGTGTGGTTGAGAGGTTCTATCAAACTCTGAAAATGCTGCTGTTATTGTGTTGAGATGGGAAAAGATTGGGACGAGGGTCTTCCCTTTCTTCTTTTTGCTGTAAGCGAGACAGTACAAGAATCACTGGGATGTAGTCCAGCAGAGCTTGTCTTTGGTCATGTTGTGCGAGGACCATTAAAATTGTTGCGTGAACAATTGCTGGCTGAACATCTGACTCCTATGACTATTCCTGACTATATTCAGTCTCTCCGTCAGAGACTGCAACGGGCTCGTGAAGTCGCAGCACAACACCTTGTAACAGTACAGGGCAAGATGAAAGTACGCTATGACAAGAAGGCTGTTGTGAGATCTTTCCAGCCTGGCAATTCTGTTCTGGCTTTGTTACCTACCCCTGGTTCTGTGTTCCAGGCGAAGTTTACTGGTCCCTACATCATTAAAAAGAAAGTGAGTAACACGAACTACATTGACACACCTGAACGAATGCGCAAATGCCGGATGTGCCACATCAATATGCTAAAAAGTTATGCGACTACAACGTGTAAAAGTGAAACTGAGTGTGACAAAGTTACAAATGAAGAAGAGTGTGAGACGGGGAGTGTGTTAACTTCCACTGTTGCTATGGTTGCCAGTTACACCATGGAAGAAGATGGACTGCGTAACAGAGAACTATAAGTTTCCGCTACACGATTACAGAATTCTGTTATTATAAGCAATCTGAAGAGTTTCCTTGCTCATCTTGATGAAAGTCAAGCTAAAGAAGTGACTGAAATAATCTGTTTTCAACAGTTTGTACCCACGATATTGAGGTTGGAGATGCATCCCCAATAAAACAACATCCCTATTGAGTTAATCCACAAAAGCGTGACATAATGAAGGCTGAAGTGGAGTATATGCTGAAGCATGGATTTGCTGTGCCCAGTCAAAGTCCCTGGAATTCGCCTTGCTTACTGGTACCAAAACCTGATTCCACCTATCGCTTCTGCACTATCGTAAAGTTAACAATATAACTAAGGCCGACTCCTTCCCGCTTCCTAGGATGGAAGATTGTGTGGATAGGGTGGGTAACGCCAAGTATGTAACAAAGCTAGATCTTCTGAAAGGATACTGGCAGGTGCCTCTAACTCCACAGGCATCAGAAATATCAGGTTTTGTCACTCCAGATAGGTTGCTGCAATATTCTGTCCTGGCTTTCAAGATGCAGAATGCTCCCGCCACATTCCAGCATTTGATGAATACTGCGTTGGCAGATGTGGAGAATTGTGAGGTATACTTGGATGACGTGGTTATCCATTCACTTACCTGGACAGAACATATATCCAGCCTCAAAAAGGTATTTCAGCGTTTGGCTGATGCCTCCTTGACCTTGAACCTTGCAACGTGTGAGTTCGCTAGGGGAAAGATCACCTATCTGGGTAAGCAAGTTGGCCAGGGGATGGTCAAACCTGTTGAAGCCAAGATAACAGCTATCCTTGAGTACCCTGTTCCCTTTAATAAACGTGAGCTGCGACGGTTCCTAGGTATGTGTGGATACTACCATGCTTTCTGCCCAAACTTTTCGTCCGTTGTGTCGCCACTAACTGATTTGTTAAGCACCACAAAAAGATTTATCTGGACACCCAGTTGTGAACATGCTTTTAATGCTTTACTCTGTAGTACACCTATATTCAAAGCCCCTCAATTTGATGCCCCATTCAAGTTGCAAATTGATGCCTCAGCCATAGGAGCAGGTGCGGTCCTGCTGCAGGAGGATCAATTCGGTGTAGAGCATCCCGTCTCTTATTTCTCTAAAAAGTTCTCAAAGTGTTAACAGAACTATAGTGTTATTGAGAAGGAGGCACTGGCAATGTTGATGGCACTACAAAAATTTGAGATATACATAGGTGGTAGTGTGGCCCCTATAAACGTGTTCACAGACCATAATCCGCTAATTTTTCTTGAACGCATGGCTAACTCAAATCAACGACTTATGCGCTGGTCTCTTGCTATTCAAGAATTCAATCTTGATATTCGTTACAAAAGAGGCTCCGAGAATATCGTTGCTGATGCGTTAGATTTCTACCTAGTTAATTGAGCACATGACAAAATGTGAGTGTTGGTGAATCAATAATTGTTTATTATAAACAACATTTGTTGTTTATGATTTTGATGGTGGGGGTGTTACGTCCCCTGACGTAATTGTGTATATTGGGAGATGGTCACATGTTGTTTTCTCCTCCCTCTTTTTTCTCTTCCTCTCCCTCTCTGCTAAGTAGTGGTCCAAACCATCTGCAGGTGATTTCAATTAGTGGCAGCATGGCTTCCCGGTTACGCAGTGTGTAAGAGGGATAAAGGAGCAGAGAGACACCGCTCAGCAGGAGTCCCTTTTCCGCTATCCCAGAGACGTTGTTGTATTATTTGCTCTTGAGCAATTTGTGATATGTGAACCTAAGGTGTGGTTGCAGCAACGTTAACCCTCTGGGGTCGACAAACGCATATATGCGGTTTGAGGCAGATTTTCCTGATAAGGCCGAAATGAGCTTGAATTACTCTGCCATTTTTGATCGTACAGATAAGAGCAATACACCATCCGAATCTGTAAGGGGTCTACTTTTATTTGTGTACACTCATAATAAAAACTAAACTTTGTGCTTTTGAAGAATAAAGAAAACATACAGGGAGCGCTCTCTGTCTTCTCCGTCTCCGCGAACTGCTTTTAGAAACACGTCATTGAAATGAACTGTAACTCAGTGAATACTCAACACAGAGACATGGGAGTTATATCTATAGAAAGCTTGAAGTGTCTACTTCGAAATGAAGCAAGTCATTCTAATGTCGAAAACAAATATTCTGTTATAAAGTAATCCGTATGAAACCAAGGACATGTCCAGTTTTTCCGTCTGGTCTCATTATCTTTAATTAGGTCACGCCCACGCGCCGCTCGCGCTATTGTTATTACAAACCTCCGCGCGAGCCACGCGGCATGTAAACGCCCACACCCCCGTAAACAAAGCAGCAACGTGCACCCAGATGACCCCCGGAGACCTCGATTAAAATACAATAAAACTAAAAAATATAACTAAAAATATAATAAAATACCTAACTACATAATACTACTATCGTTAGAACCTGAAACTTTTGAACTGTGGGTGTCGTCTGGTCAGAAGAGAACTGGCCCCCCGACTGAGCCTGGTTTCTCCCAAGGTTTTTTTCTCCATTCTGTCACAGAGGGAGTTTTGGTTCCTTGCCGCTGTCGCCTCTGGCTTGCTCAGTTGGGGACACCTAATTTCTAGCGATTATCGCTGATTTGATTGCTCATATACTATTTAAACTAAACTGAGCTAGACAATGACATCTCTGAATTCAATAATGAAATGCCTTTGACTGAAAATTGAATGTTTAATCTTATTATATATTACTGACACTCTGTCCTCCAATTTGATACTGTTAAGTGCTTTGACACAATCTGTATTGGTAAAAGCGCTATATAAATAAAGGTGACGTGTTCATCTCGGATACTTTTCCGTTTTGGAAGAACACGCTGTGAGGAAAAAGCCTTGTATTTACCTCAGAAACGCGCTGAGGAAAAAGTTTGTTTACTTCACAAACAGAGCGCGAGCGCAGCTGGAGCCGCGGAGGAGGAGATACTTTATACCGAGTAAGTAATGTTTCTTATTGGCATTCGATAATGTGTTGTTGTGACAAAATGTAACACATTTACTGGTGAACTTTTCCTAAACTATAACTCCAGAATAAAATGTGTAAAATCGAGTGCAACATTTTGAAATATGATAGGCAACCTTTCATTGCATTTAAATGTTGCACGACGTGAGGATAGTTATATGTTCTATGCTTTATTTATTTTGAATAGTAAAAATATGTAGGCCTATATATTATAATAAATATAATGTACTGTTTTTGCTGTACTTTGGATCAAATAAACGCAGCCTTGGTGAGCTGAAGACACTTCTTACTGTTACTGTTCTACACAAATCTTACTGTTTAAATAATTTGACTGGTAGTGTATGTATTTTCACCATGTTTGCTTTGTCTTTGTCTGTTCATTGTGTTGCTCACGTCTGTTTTGTGTTTTCTCATGCAGTTTCTGCTGTCTCCTGTTTTCCTGGGTTCCAGTTTCCTGCCACTGTTTTGGATATTTTGGATATTGCACCCACGATGTCTTGACTCTTCTGTTGTTTATTTGTTTGTTTGTTCCTAATAAACTGTTTAACTGCACTCACAAGTGAATCTCAAGTTATTTTATGTGATAATTATATGTATACACATTTCTTTTTTCCTCACATTCTTTCTTGTAACTCTTCTCTCTCAGTCACACACCTGACTGAATGGCTCATTATGGAGCTCATTATGCGGGCCTTTGTCTTCTCAGGTGTGAGTCACGCCCTCTCGCATAGAGCCTTTTTACTCAAAAAGTGACTTAGAAAATTTAAATCAATATATTGTTTTCTGTGAGCAAGTAAACAAGATGATTTACATATTTTGAAGCAAAAATTCTAGGCCACAAGATCCAGTTCTCAAAAGTCTTGTGAACAAATGTTCTGTATGTGTTTTATGGCCTTATTTCAGTGACTTCAAAATTTTAGTTTTTCATGAACCACGCATAAACGTTTCTTTCTCAAAAACAAAATCATGTACATAAATGCTGCTAACATATTATTGTAGCCCACTTTGTGCTGTTTACAGTGATATAAGACTTTAGCCATTTATATGTTTATAAGCAACTGAAAAAAGCACAAATGTAAGGGCATGTCAAAACTTCTCCAGGCCCCCAAAATACCCTTAGACCCCAGAGGGTTAATGTTGAGATTCTGTGTGAATCTAGTATTGTGAAACCATGTAGGGAGTTGGGCGCCGATTTATTTGGGTTTAACCCCTTCTAAACTTTTCACCTGTTTTTCTTTAGTCAGGGAGAGAGGTAAGATTATTGTCTTTTATTTTTTTTTTCTTTTGCCAGGGAAGTTATTTTGTTATAACCTTTAGAAAGACTGTTTTGATTGTTATTTTGGCATTTGCTCTCTCCTGACGCTTTGAATATTTAAGTTGATTAACTGCCCTGATATTGTATATTTTCAATAGTTATTCTTTTGGATTATGTTAACTCCTTAATAAAATAATTAAGTATATTTTCGACATTTGGTATTCTTTTGTGTTATGGTGTTAAGTAGAGGAAAAGGAGACTCAACGTTCACTTATTTGATCACTGCTTTTAATTTTATTACTTCTGCTCTGAAACCCCTAGACTAGAGGGCAGAACGTAATAAATATAAAACACATAACAGGCAAATATAAGTGCAGTCACAGGTATTTATTGCAGAAACTGACCATAAACAAGCAGTATAAAAGCATTACAAACAAGTAGTGTTGCATTCCAAGTCCTTCTGAAGCCATACGAAGTTTTTATACGAAGAAAAGTAAAGCCCGGTACTAGGGGTGTCCCCGACTAAGGATTTTCATAGTCGAATCGGAATTTTCGAATCATGCCGATAGTCGAATCGTATATTTGGGGGCGGGGCAAAATACATTACCAAGAGTCAAGTCAGACATTCCAGTCATAAATACACTGGGAAAATGTGTAACGGATGCCTCGCAGATACAAACGGGGTAAATAATGTTTTATGTTTTGATTAAAAGATAGTTAACATTAAATGTCAGCGAAACCCTTAAGAATTCACAAAAAAATTTTTACAATAGTGCTCTCATTATAACGTTATATTTATATGATCGTAGTTATAACTTTCTGCATTTCTGTTTTGAGCTGCGCGCGCTGAAGATGACCAGTAGAATGAAGCAGATGATAGGTTTTTAATCAATGGGATTTAACTTATCTCACATAGCCTATAAGTGGTAATATTAATGTTATGTTATAATAACGAAGCGTATTCTATCTGCACAAAATGCCCGGAATGCACAGGAACGCGTCTGCACGGCTCTGAATGAACTCTTGTGGACACATTCTTCACGCAATAACATGCAGAAACACAACTAAACACTTAAAAAAAAAAAAAAAAAAAAAAAAAAACACAGCGTTTCATTATAACAGTGTTCTCATTATAATGACAGTATATGACAGTGCCAGTCATAGTTATTAATATTCTGCATTGTTGTACTGCTCGCTCCGCGCGCTGAAGAGATAATCACCGTGACCATACTACAAAGCGCTTTACTGTAGCGTAACTCAACCAAAGGCATCTTATACCAGATAAATAATATACTTATATACCCTACCTGATCGAGAAAAAAAAACGAAGTCTTCCACTCTGCCTGTGTCAGTTTGAGTTTTGTTAAAGATTTAAATCCCTGCCGCCAAGAATGCTCCTCTGTCGGTTACGGATTAGAAAGCGAAACTTTAATCTGGGGAAGTCGGATTTATTCACGCACCTTAAAATATTTATTTAAAGCTTCTTTCTTTTAAGATTCTTATTTACAGCATTATCATAATATGCTGTATATTAACTTATTGGGAGAAAACCAGTAGTTCGATGTGAAATCAGACACGGAGCACCCCCATATAGCCAAAATAGTATGATCATAACACCCTGCGAATATTCGACTGTGAGATTGGGAGTCGAATCAGGCTCCTCGAATCGAAGCATCAAATTGTCGACGATTCGGGGACACCCCTACAGCTGAACAGCCAATCAGAATGATCAGATGGCCTGACTGACCGACAAGCTCCGACGCCGATTCAACATGTCGAATTGGCCAAAAAAAAAGCAGATGAGGACCAACTTCAGCCGATGGCGTGGAACACTCTGAGAAAACTTAGTCGGCCGACGAACAAAAACTGCCAAAAAAATGGTATGTAAACCAAAAATTTGTTCGTTTTGCCGTACAAGCGGAGCTCTGACAACGTATTAATAGCAGTATTACATAAACTGGCAATATCAATGGACTTAGGTAATCAGTTAAATTAACTAGCTGTTTTTATTGTTGATGTTTTACTCGACTTTTATATATAAATGTTTTTGAAAAGAATAAAAATAAAAAACTTTTATATATCAATCCACATATGTGATGGACATTAGTTATGATTATCTTTAGTGTCTACTAGGGTTGTTCCGATTTCCGATACAAGTAAAATTCTGGCATCGGTATCGGCGAGTACTTGAACCCATGTACCGATCCGATACCATTTTCTTAAACGACCTATAGTTATGCGCGCTAGCTTTGCTTAACACCGCAAATCGGAAATCAATTCTTCTTCACTGCTCAGAATGCAAACACAGGAAATTGTGCTGTGTTGCTACAAGCAACCACTATTTAGAGCAGCGAAGAAGAAACACAAACGTGCTAGCACATTGCCAGTAAATCACTTGCATATGCGACTAAATCTTCACCCTGGGCGACTAAATGTCTAATATTAGCCACTGGCTAATAAATAATCCGATTTGGAGGCTATGTATAAGTTTAGCACAGATATATTGTCACCTGCCGAACACTCTGATTGAGCGCTTCAGATTTTCACTCTCCGTCCAGCGATCTATTTTTCAGATCATATGAATGAATGCGCAGCACACCTGTAATTGACGTACTGTAAACTCTAGTGTGAAGCGCACGACTCGCCGTTGCTTAGCTTTTTTCTCACACGCAGAGAGAGAGAGAGAGAGAGAGAGAGAGAGAGAGAGAGAGAGAGAGAGAGAGAGAGTCTTACATGTAGCGTGTCAGTTCTGCATGGTATGTAAACGATATTCTTTGTTGTATTTTCCTGTCAAAATAACGGAGTTCCTTTGGAATTCTTCAGCTTTTAAGAACTGCAGAGTTCTCTGGTAGTAGGCGGAGCTAATGTGCAAACGACAATCTCATTGGCTGGCGCTCACCTATTATCGTCCCTGTTTTGATTTCAGTAAATCAGTTCGAGCCAATGCAGACAACGTGATTAATATTCATGTATCCAGCAGCTCGTTAATCCTTAGTGTGTTTCTATTGTTCTTAGTAGAATTCATAGTATGATTTTTTTTATCTAATCAGTATTATTGAGTTTTTTCCCCATTTTTACAGAAACACTGAATGACCAAAAAAGCACCACCACCAGTCCTAAGTTCAGTTAAAATGACTAATATGCATTTTAATTCTAATTGCTAACGTTCTATCACTAAATAATACTTGATTATCATAATATATTTATAATGCTTGACTGACTGATATTAAGAGTGTACTTTTAGATATTTAAAAATGTGCCATTTTCCAAACATTATATATTATATTTTTGTTTACTTGCCAGACTATCTATCTATCTATCTATAGTGAAGCTCACCATAAAATAATTGTATCAATTCATACAGGGCTAGTAAATAGTACATACAGCTGTATAACCAGATACACATCCAGGTATCGGATCAGTACTCGATATCGGCCGATACCTTGAGCCTAGGTATCGGAATCGGTAGCGGGAAGGGAAAAAGGGTATCGGAACATCTCTAGTGTCTACTTTGAAGGCATCTTGAGTAAAACAGCTTCATATTTAACGGGGCATTTGCAAAATGTGTGAACCGGAAGCAACGAGACCTGGTTAGCAGAATACGGAAGTCTGTTGCGCATAACCCCTATTGTGTTGGTTTGAGCAGGAGAAATAGCTCTTTTGAACACACGCAAATGCTGAAAGACAGAACCAATCAATCACAGGCAGCGTTCGGTGCTGACGCATGGCTTGTTCAAATAGGGATGCGTTTCCCAAAAGCATCAGAAACCATTGCCACATTATTACATTACTACATATCATCGTTATATATATAAAATTAATTATGAAAAATGCATCACGGTTTCCACACAAATATGAAGCAGCAATAATCAGAAATGTTTCAGCAAATAATATTAGAATGATTACTGAAGGATCATGTGACACTGAAGACTAGAGTAATGATGCTAAAAATTCAGCTTTGATCACAGATGCATTTTAAACTATATTTTAAGATATATTAAAATAGAAAGCAGTTATTTTTAATTATATTTCACAACGTTGCTGTTTTTTTTATTTTATTTTTTTGTTCAAATAAGTGCAGCCTTGGTGAGACTTATTTAAAAAAATATTACAAAATCTTAATAACCCCAAACATGTATACATGTAATATTTATTTTAAATAGGCTGGTTTGTGCATTGTAAATGCATTTAAACTGGTTGTTGAAAGTTCAAATAGATTGCGTTATGTTCTGTAATTGCTGTTAATAAATCTGACAGAAAAAATATGCTAAAGTTTCACCTTTAGGGGTACAACAGCCTGGCAACCTTTTACAAACATTAAATGGTTTTATTACAGTAACCAGAGTTTACCACAGTATTTGTAGTAAAACTGCAGTAACCATAAAATTTACCATGGTAATATTAATAATAATAATACATTTTAGTACTTATGTAACACCATGTTTATTTTTCTTGAGGTACCCTCAAAGGTACACCTTATCTAACCTTAAAGCATGCATACTTGTATGGTACTAATATGCTCCCTTTTAGAGGTATAGGTGCACCTTTGTATTTTAGCCGTTTTACTGGGGCAGTAATCTCAATTTTAGTATATTTTATTTCTGACAGTGTAATCAAAAAAAGACCTATGTAAAAAAAAAAAAATCATGGCTTTAAAATCTAATATTAAGTGAGTATAAATACTGATTATATTCTTTTAATAATTTAAAAGATCAGTTTAGTTTAGAGGTATCAGTATCGACGATACTGGCCTTGAAAATATCAGTATCAGATCAAAAATAAAATAAGGAGGTATCGCCCATCCCTAACTCCCGTCCCGTAGAATGACACAATCGGTCACGAGACATACAAGAGCCAATAGCATTTCACAAAAGAATGACGCGATCGGTCAAGAGACATTCAAGAGCCAATCATTCATCTTTCTTACAACATCTGAAATATTGAAATTCAACATTTGAAATATTGAATTCATGACGCTATAAAAATACAGAGTATTAACACTTAATGACAAATTCAATTTGTACCACGGAATAAAAGTGGTCAGAAAAATATTCATGACAACTATACTGGCCTCATAACAGCCAATTGGCAAAACCAACCACATGACAGTTTAATGTAATGTTAACCCATAAAGTAAGTAGTTTCTTAAGTTTGAAAATTAATCTCATCTGTCATGTTTATGACAGGTTATGTTGTCTTGGTAATGTCAAGTTGTCATGACGGGTTATGATGTGATGGTTTATGTCAAGTTGTCATAAAGACATCTCAAACAATGTCATCTCTGAATTAAAAATGACATATCTGAGTGAATTACACAATGACAGTTGTCATAAACATGCATAAAATCTCCTTCATATTCATGACGTGTCATGCCATGATTATGAAGGTGTCATGTCAGTCTTATGCACACCCCTTCAAGTAAAGTGTTACCGAAAGTTCTGTTATAATGCTACTCTGTGCGGTCGTCACCTGTCTAATAAAACACATAACATTAAAGCCTCTTTGGTGTTTCCATGTTTTCTACAAAACAAAACCGGAAATCGAGGGTGACACAATGACCCTATGGACACGGTCCATTTCACTAGTTAAAATAGCCTATTTCTCTGGATTTAAACATTCTTCGAAACATTTGGGATAATGCAAGTACACAAGTCAGCAAAATATACAATATTGTTCTAGTGGTTTTTGGATATTTGAATAAAATCTTATAATATTGTGCCTTTAAGAGAAAAATGTTTAGTGTAGGCCTATTTATTCATATTGTTCTGTTTTTCTGTTGTCAGAAATGCTGCAGGTGCGTGAAAATCTGACTTGTGTCTGTTGTTGATCTATTCTGTATGTTGCTGTTTGCACATTAAAATAAACCTGTGAAAAAAGTGTTTGTATATTTAATGCAGGGGTGCCCAAACTCGGTCCTGGAGGGCCGGTGTCCTGCAGAGTTTAGATCCAACCGCAATTAGACACACCTGAACCTGCTAATCAAGCTCTTACAAGGCATACTAGAAATGTCCCGGCAGGTGTGTTGAGGCAGGTTGAAGTTAAACTCCGCAGGACACCGGCCCTCCAGGACCGAGTTTGGGCACCCTTGATTTAATGGGTTTAGACACTAATTAATTCTATATTTATTCAGTTAATGTTCAAATAACGAGTGGTGGTTGTCGGTTGGGAAAATTAACCGAAACGAACATCCCTATAAGAGAGACATGCAAAATATGCAGAGAGGTGGTATGAGAACTGGAATTGAGAACCACTGCTCTAAAGCATCTGGGATAAATTAACTCATAACTACAATTCCTGGGGAAAATACTTAAAGACTCATTAAAATGGCTTGACAGGCATTTTTTTTCCTGTACTGACACATTTCCTACTGAAACAGGAAGTTAAGTGGGACATATCAAACTGATTATTTTAAATAAACAAAAACTATTTATTCATCGTATCTCTTGTGTTAACTGTCTTTTGCTCTGTTGAGTTAAATGTAACCAAGTAAACAAAAATCAGTCAAAAGTCCAATGTACTCATTGACCCATTTTTCTGTTTTGAGGTGTTTAAAATTCCATACACAGTGAAAGGTTAATTAGCGTGATGATAGTCAAGCTATGATATCTACTCTGTTTTTAATTTCCATTCAAGTTGACACTTACCATTCCTCTGGCTTTAACTGCAGCTGGATTTGATAAATGTTACTGCTCTTGACAATAACCTGTCCCACATCAGTCTCTTCAAAAGGGATAAATGTCACTGCATGCCCAACAATATCTTTGAAAGAAAAGAGAGAGAAAAAAAGTCTAAAGCCAACGAGAAAAAAGACAATATATCCAAATGGTCTCATACTGTTTGTCACCTTTTATGATAACCTCTTTGTATAGACACTCTCCTGTCTTGTTCACTTTGGGAATAAGAGTTCTGACTCCAACACACCAGCGTCCTGCAGTTTCATGCTCCTTATCCACAATATCAGTGTGAAGAAACATAGAAATATCAGCAATTTTAATACTGGTCCCCAGAAGAGGAGATAAAACCTGAATTAATTCCGCAGTGTCCACGTCCCTGTACTCCGTCTCTGTAACGCCACACAGTCTCTTATTTACTACATGTGGCTTCTTGATCCAGACGTCAGCAGCGGGCCACAGGCTATCTGCGCTGCACATGTCTGTCATGTTTATTTCAGAAGGCTGCGGCATACTTTCGACCTCAGTAAAATATATAAAAACAGTAGAACGTTATTACCAGAGTACCGTCCACTACAAACCACAATCACAACTCTTCTCTTCTTTTAGTTTTCTGGCGATTACAGGCCAACGTTAAGGTGCATAGTACATACCGCCCACAACTCTTCTCCTTCTTCTTCTGTGGTTAAATGGTGGGTCGCACACCAATGTTTTAGGTGCATTCCGCCACCTCCTGTGCTGGAGTATTAAGTGATTTCCGTCTAGGGGTGTAGATGATGGGAACCAGATTCTATTTTTTGAGTCCACTAATCTTGATGAATTTTAAAACTGCTTTTATCCACCTTTTTCTTGACGCAAAAATGGGCGCGGCCATTTGTAAATTCTATGGGTCTAGCTTCCGGTCTCATCCGCCTCCAGCTAATTTTAGCTGTACAAAACAGTTCGTTTTGCTGCTTGATATTGAAAATTAGTTTGTCTTATCATATTATTTTAATGTATTACCTTAATTATGAACAAACTGGTTTGTAGTGCAAACAGTTTTACCGTTTACTGCACATTGTTATTCTCCTCGTTATTTACCTATAGCGGCTAATGAACCGGAAGTCTCACCCATAGACTTACTTCCGCAATGAAGAAAAAGGTGGATAATTTTACCAGATCCTTGTTTTGTTTTAAATAATTTGCTGACTGTAAATTCTTTGCATCCTATGTTCTGTAACTGTCTTTGTAGTTAATTAAGTTGGCTTGAAAAAGCCAACTTACTGATCTACTATATAAACTTATTAAGTTGGCTTGAAAAAGCCAACTTACTGATCTACTATATAAACTTATTAGTGGTGCTTTCCAAAGGCAAGGCATCACTATTGTTCTCTTGCATACTTATTAGTGGTGCTTGCCAAAGGCAAGGCATCACTATTGTTATCTTGCATATTAGTGGTGCTTGCCAAAGGCAAGGCATCACTATTGTTCTCTTGCATACTTATTATTATTATTAGTGGTGCTTGCCAAAGGCAAGGCATCACTATTGTTCTCTTGCATACTTATTATTATTATTATTATTATTATTATTATTAAGTTGGCTTGAGAAAGCCAACTTACTGAAATCCTATTTAAACTTATTATTAAGTTGGCTTGAGAAAGCCAACTTACTGAAATCCTATTTAAACTTATTATTATTAAGTTGGCTTGAGAAAGCCAACTTACTGAAATCCTATTTAAACTTCTTATTATTATTATTAGGTTGGCTTGAGAAAGCCAACTTACTGAAATCCTATTTAAACTTATTATTATTAAGTTGGCTTGAGAAAGCCAACTTACTGAAATCCTATTTAAACTTATTATTATTATTATTAGGTTGGCTTGAGAAAGCCAACCTACTGATCTGCTACTTAAGCTTATTATCAGTGGTGCTTGCCAAAGGCAAGGCATCACTATTGTTCTCTTGCATACTTATTAGTGGTGCTTGCCAAAGGCAAGGCATCACTATTGTTCTCATCACTATTATTATCTTGCATACTTATTATTAGTGGTGCTTGCCAAAGGCAAGGCATCACTATTGTTCTCTTGCATACTTATTAAGTTGGCTTGAGAAAGCCAACTTACTGAAATGCTATTTAAACTTATTATTATTAAGTTGGCTTGAGAAAGCCAACTTACTGAAATGCTAATTAAACTTCTTATTAGTGGTGCTTGCCAAAGGCAAGGCATCACTATTGTTCTCTTGCATACTTATTATTATTAAGTTGGCTTGAGAAAGCCAACTTACTGAAATGCTATTTAAACTTCTTATTATTAGTAGTGCTTGCCAAAGGCAAGGCATCACTATTGTTATCTTGCATACTTATTATTATTATTAGTGGTGCTTGCCAAAGGCAAGGCATCACTATTGTTCTCTTGCATACTTATTAGTGGTGCTTGCCAAAGGCAAGGCATCACTATTGTTCTCTTGCATACTTATTATTAGTGGTGCTTGCCAAAGGCAAGGCATCACTATTGTTCTCTTGCATACTTATTAAGTTGGCTTGAGAAAGCCAACTTACTGAAATGCTATTTAAACTTATTATTAAGTTGGCTTGAGAAAGCCAACTTACTGAAATGCTATTTAAACTTATTATTAAGTTGGCTTGAGAAAGCCAACTTACTGAAATGCTATTTAAACTTCTTATTATTAAGTTGGCTTGAGAAAGCCAACTTACTGAAATCCTATTTAAACTTCTTCTTATTATTATTATTATTAAGTTGGCTTGAGAAAGCCAACTTACTGAAATGCTATTTAAACTTCTTATTAAGTTGGCTTGAGAAAGCCAACTTACTGAAATGCTATTTAAACTTCTTATTATTATTAAGTTGGCTTGAGAAAGCCAACTTACTGAAATCCTATTTAAACTTCTTCTTATTATTAAGTTGGCTTGAGAAAGCCAACTTACTGATATTGTACTTAAACTTATTATTATTAGTGGTGCTTGCCAAAGGCAAGGCATCACTATTGTTCTCTTGCATACTTATTATTAGTGGTGCTTGCCAAAGGCAAGGCATCACTATTGTTCTCTTGCATACTTATTATTATTCTTCTTCTTCTTATTCTTCTTCTGGACAAAAATTTCAATTCGCTACTCCTCCTGCACCGTTTGTCACAGACCCATGAATGAAGTGTCAAATCGACCAGCTCATTGAGGAGATGTCGGCTATATCTTTTCTAAGTGATCGGACCTACGATGTTCGCACAGCGGACGAAAAAGCGGGCAAAAAATCCCATTGACTTACAATGGCGGAATGTTCGTGAATTTGAATCTCAACTGTCACTTTCTCACACACACACACACACACACACACAAGCAGGCCCTTAGAGAGAGAGAGAGAGAAGGGGTTCCTAACTCACACACACTCATTTGACTCATCTTAAAACTAAAACTACATAGTAATGTGTGACAACTACCAACCGCTTAGCAACACGGTTAGTAACCTCCCAGTTATAGAGGTGCGCTATATCTTTTATAAGTAATTGAGTGTACGATGTTCGTCTGGTGGATGAAAAAATTTGGGCGAAAAAGTCCCATAGACTTAACATTGGCACAAAATTAGTGAGATTATATCTTTGGATCAGGAGGTCACAGAGACTTCAGGGAGGGCTCTTTTGACTCGGCCTATCAAGCAGCCAATAAGTACTGACATGACAACTTCATATCTATGCCCTACCAACCACTTACAGCACCCTAGCAACCGTAAAAGGACATTAAAAAACAATTTTTTAGCACCAAAACATTGTAGAAACACGGGGTAGGGCTCTGTTGATTCAGACTGTCAAATAGTCTTTAAATATCATGCCATAAACTGTATGGCCACACCATAGCAACCATTTAGAGTACCTTAGCAACTGAACAAACTCATGAATAAGCAATTTCTCAGCACCAGAAAGTGGTATAGATATCGGCGTGGCCTCTTTTGTTCGGGCTGAAAAACCAGTCTGTAAGTATCACCATGGTGACTGTGCAGCTACACCCTAGCAACCACTTAGAGAACCCTAGCAACCGTATAGCAACATAAAGAAGTCATATCTCAGCTCCACAACATCATACAGACATGGGAGTTGGCTCTCTACAATCGCGCGGAACACTGCAGTATCTGCCCAGCGCCGAGTTTTGCCACTGCAAGCACCACTCACATTTTCTTCAGGAAATGTATATTCTAGTTAAGTTGGCTTGAGAAAGCCAACTTACTGAAATCCTATTTAAACTTCTTCTTATTATTATTATTATTATTAAGTTGGCTTGAGAAAGCCAACTTACTGAAATGCTATTTAAACTTCTTATTATTATTATTATTATTATTATTATTCTTCTGATCCTAAACTATCAACTCTAACTCCTCCTAGAGCTTTAACTCTACAAACTCCAAACTCAGCCCAGATCTTCAGACTGATCACGCCGGGTGTGCTATATCTTTTCTAACTGATCCGACTTACGGTTTTCATAAAAATGAAGATTAAAAATCATAAAAATCCCATAGACTTACAGTGACGGAATGTTCAGATGAGCCCAGACCTTGCCAGCTCCAACTGACAAACATTCAAATCTAAACACACTGAAGCCTATTAGACTCAATCAAGCTTCCCTTCTATGTACTATTCTAACCCATTCAAACTCATCTATCTATCTATCTATCTATCTATCTATCTATCTATCTATCTATCTATCTATCTATCTATCTATCTATCTATCTATCTATCTATCATCTATCTATCTATCTATCTACATAATATTTGTTATAAAATGATCAAGAAAGACAAAATCAAGAGTATAATTGAAAGTTAATTGTAAAAAAATTATAATTTTTTAATCATACAAATAATATATCTTTTTTTTTTGTTTGTTTACTTCTCATCTATACATTAATGCTGTGTTTTGGGAGGTATGAAGTACTTTTGTACCTGTTTACCACAAAAATCCTCAACTACACCATTAGCTTGCATGTGAAATATTACATTTTCATGAATAAATCTAATAAATGATGATTAAATTTAATTTAAATTGTTTCTTGATATTGATCTCGGTGTTAGGTGTACAATACTGCCATCTGGTGGTTAGAGAAAAACTTGTAGAAATCACAGATTTTGAAAGAATAGTGTAATGACCATCTATATCCAGCAGAGGCCCATAGAGAGCCATTCATTTTTCTGGAAGTGGTCAACTCCTCTCACAACTTTTATGATATATATTTTGTAATTATATATTGAAACATTATAAAATACATTAAAAACAGTATTTTTCCCAAAGGTTAGAATTTGTTTTTGTTTGTTTGATGTATTTTGAAGTGCTCGCTTTTGCAATAATGCCACATAAATTTGCAGAAATGCCACACAAGTTGTCACTAAAACTAAAACATATTTATTTCAATCTAAAAAGTAAAATTCAATTTTTTTTTTTTTTTTTTTTTTTACATTTAAATAAAATCAAAACGAAAAAAAAAAACTAAACTAAAAAACAACTGCAATAAGCAGATATGAATGGTGGGTATGTGTGTAAGAGAGAGTGTGTGTGTGTGTGTGTGTGTGTGTGTGTGTGTGTACGTGAGTGAGTATGCTCGTTCCACATTGCATTTGTGCTCTAGTATCACGCTTTGATTTTTTTTTTTTGTGAACATTTTCAGATTTATGCAGAATTTATTGATTTTATTTGCCAATTTCTATAAAAATGCTCTTTGTTGCAGTCACACGTGTGTGCGCGCGTCTTTTCTACATTGCATTTGTGATCTAGTACCAGGCCTTCATTTCTGTGTGATAATTTTCAGAATTATGCTGGATTTATTATTATTTTCTGACAAATTAAAAAAATATGTGTTCAGATGAGCCCAGACCTTGCCAGCTCCAACTGTCAAAATACAAATGTAAACACACTGAAGCCCATTAGACTCAATCAGACTTCCCTTCTATGTACTATTTCTAACCATTCAAACTCATCTATCTATCTATCTGTCTATCTGTCTATCTACACAATATTTGTTATAAAATGATCAAGAAAGACAAAATCAAGTGTATAATTGAAAGAGTAATTGTAAAAAAAATATACATTTTTAATCATACAACTAATATATCTTTTTTTTTTTTTTTTTTTTTTTACTTCTCATCAATACATTAATGCTGTGTTTTGGGAGATATGAAGTACTTTTGTACCTGTTTACCACAAAAATCCTCAACTACACCATTAGCTTGCATGTGAAATATTACATTTTCATGAATAAATCTCATAAATGATGATTAAATTTAATTTAAATTGTTTCTTGATATTGATCTTGGTGTTAGGTGTACAATACTGCCATCTGGTGGTTAGAGAAAAACTTGTAGAAATCACAGATTTTGAAAGAATAGTGTAATGACCATCTATATCCAGCAGAGGCCCATAGAGAGCCATTCATTTTTCTGGAAGTGGTCAACTCCTCTCACAACTTTTATGATATATATTTTGTAATTATATATTTAAACATTATAAAATACATTAAAAACTGTATAAGTGCTCGCTTTTGCAATAATGCCACATAAATTTGCAGAAATGCCACACAAGTTGTCACTAAAACTTGATTGCAGGTACATATTTATTTCAATCCAAAAAGTGAAATATAATTTTTTTTTTTTTTTTACATAAATGTCGAAACAAAAAAAACTAAACTAAAAAACAACTGCAGATAGAGAGTGTGTGTGTGTGAGTGTGTGTGTGTGTGTGTGTGTGTGTGTGCATGTGTACGTACGTGAGTGAGTATGCTCGTTCCACGTTGCATTTGTGCTCTAGTATCAGACTTTAGTTTTGTTGTGTGGACATTTTCAGATTTATGCAGAATTTATTGATTTTATTTGCCAATTTCTATAAAAATGCTCTTTGTTGCAGTCACACATGTGTGTTTTTGTATGTGTGCGCGTCTTTTCTACATTGCATTTGTGATCTAGTACCAGGCCTTCATTTCTGTGTGAAAATTTTCAGAGCTATGCTGGATTTATTATTTTTTGACAAATTAAAAAAAAAATATATATATATATTTTTTCGTATTTCCCATTCATTTTCAATTTGGGTCATATTGACTCCAAAGACCATATTAGTAAAAGAAAAAAAAAAAAATACATGCCTTCAGAACAACCGAATCAAGCCCTTTTTTTTATGTGAATACAGATTGAAAATGTTGAAAAGTCACAAAATCTTATTCCACTGAGATGAAGGGAAACATTTTTTAACTAAAGAAGGTTGATTGGGGTCATACTGATCCAATACTATTTCTAATCCATTCAAACTCATCTATCTAATGTTTCTTATCTATCTATCTATCTATCTATCTATCTATCTATCTATCTATCTATCTATCTATCTATCTATCTATCTATCTATCTATCTATCTATCTATCTGTCTATCTGTCTGTCTGTCTGTCTGTCTGTCTGTCTGTCTATCTGTCTGTCTGTCTGTCTGTCTGTCTGTCTATCTATCTATCTAAAGGACGTTCACTCTCCATTCATTCTTTATCTAACACACACACACACACACACACACGCAAGCACACACACACACACACACACACAAGCAAACATACTTTCCCTATTTAACACACACAAACACACGCACACAAGAAATAGACAGAAAATGTGAAGATTGAAAGAGTAATTGTAAAACATTTATACATTTTTAATCATACAAATAATATATCATTTTTTGTTTTGTTTACTTCTCATCTATACATTAATGCTGTGTTTTTGAGATATGAAGTACTTTTGTATCTGTTTACCACAAAAATCCTCAACTACACCATTAGCTTGCATGTGAAATATTACATTTTTATGAATAAATATCTTAAATGATGATCTAAATTTAATTTAAACTGTTTCTGGATATTGATCTAGGTGTTAGGTGTACAATACTGCCATCTGGTGGTTAGAGAAAAACTTGTAGAAATCACAGTTTTTGAAAGAATAGTGTAATGACCATATATATATAGATTTATGCAAAATTTATTGATTTTATTGATTTATTGATTTTATTTGCCAATTTCTATAAAAATGCTCTTTGTTGCAGTCACACATGTGTGTTTTCTACATTGCATTTGTGATCTAGTACCAGGCCTTCATTTCTGTGTGAAAATTTTCAGACCTATGCTGGGTTTATTATTATTTTTTGACAAATTAAAAAAAAAATATATATATATTTTCGTATTTCCCATTCATTTTCAATTGGGGTCATATTGACCCCAAAGACCATATTAGTAAAAAAAAAATAAAAAATACATACCTTCAGAACAACCGAATCAAGCCCTTTTTTTTTATGTGAATACAGATAGAAAATGTTGAAAAGTCACAAAATCTTATTCCACTGAGATGAAGGGAAACATTTTTTAACTAAAGAAAGTTGATTGGGGTCATACTGATCCAATACTATTTCTAATCCATTCAAACTCATCTATCTAATGTTTCTTATCTATCTATCTATCTATCTATCTATCTATCTATCTATCTATCTATCTATCAAACTTTAAGCTTTTAAAACTACTTTAAACTTCAAACTATTTCAGACTGAAATCAATCAAACTTAAAACGTTTAACATTTTTCAAACTTAAACTTTTTAAACTTCTTAAACTTTTTTTAAACTTTTCAAACTTTTTAAACTTTTCTAACTTTCTGGTCCGGCTTTCTCAAGCCAACTTAAAGTTTGTCTCGACAAACTTTTCTATCTAGTTAAGTTGGCTTGAGAAAGCCAACTTACTGAAATCCTATTTAAACTTCTTATTATTATTATTAAGTTGGCTTGAGAAAGCCAACTTACTGAAATCCTATTTAAACTTCTTATTATTATTATTATTATTATTATTCTTCTGATCCTAAACTATCAACTCTAACTCCTCCTAGAGCTTTAACTCTACAAACTCCAAACTCAGCCCAGATCTTCAGACTGATCACGCCGGGTGTGCTATATCTTTTCTAACTGATCCGACTTACGGTTTTCATAAAAATGAAGATTAAAAATCATAAAAATCCCATAGACTTACAGTGACGGAATGTTCAGATGAGCCCAGACCTTGCCAGCTCCAACTGACAAACATTCAAATCTAAACACACTGAAGCCTATTAGACTCAATCAAGCTTCCCTTCTATGTACTATTCTAACCCATTCAAACTCATCTATCTATCTATCTATCTATCTATCTATCTATCTATCTATCTATCTATCATCTATCTACATAATATTTGTTATAAAATGATCAAGAAAGACAAAATCAAGAGTATAATTGAAAGTTAATTGTAAAAAAATTATAAATTTTTAATCATACAAATAATATATCTTTTTTTTTTGTTTGTTTACTTCTCATCTATACATTAATGCTGTGTTTTAGTACTTTTGTACCTGTTTACCACAAAAATCCTCAACTACACCATTAGCTTGCATGTGAAATATTACATTTTCATGAATAAATCTCATAAATGATGATCTAAATTTAATTTAAATTGTTTCTTGATATTGATCTCGGTGTTAGGTGTACAATACTGCCATCTGGTGGTTAGAGAAAAACTTGTAGAAATCACAGATTTTGAAAGAATAGTGTAATGACCATCTATATCCAGCAGAGGCCCATAGAGAGCCATTCATTTTTCTGGAAGTGGTCAACTCCTCTCACAACTTTTATGATATATATTTGGTAATTATATATTGAAACATTATAAAATACATTAAAAACAGTATTTTTCCCAAAGGTTAGAATTTGTTTTTGTTTGTTTGATGTATTTTGAAGTGCTCGCTTTTGCCATAATGCCACATAAATTTGCAGAAATGCCACACAAGTTGTCACTAAAACTAAAACATATTTATTTCAATCTAAAAAGTAAAATTCAATTTTTTTTTTTTTTTTTTTTTTTACATGTAAATAAAATCAAAACGAAAAAAAAAACTAAACTAAAAAACAACTGCAATAAGCAGATATGAATGGTGGGCATGTGTGTGTGTGTGTGTGTGTACGTGAGTGAGTATGCTCGTTCCACATTGCATTTGTGCTCTAGTATCACGCTTTGATTTTTTTTTTGTGTGAACATTTTCAGATTTATGCAGAATTTATTGATTTTATTTGCCAATTTCTATAAAAATGCTCTTTGTTGCAGTCACATGTGTGTGCGCGCGTCTTTTCTACATTGCATTTGTGATCTAGTACCAGGCCTTCATTTCTGTGTGATAATTTTCAGAATTATGCTGGATTTATTATTATTTTCTGACAAATTAAAAAAATATGTGTTCAGATGAGCCCAGACCTTGCCAGCTCCAACTGTCAAAATACAAATGTAAACACACTGAAGCCCATTAGACTCAATCAAGCTTCCCTTCTATGTACTATTTCTAACTATTCAAACTCATCTATCTATCTATCTGTCTATCTGTCTATCTACACAATATTTGTTATAAAATGATCAAGAAAGACAAAATCAAGTATATAATTGAAAGAGTAATTGTAAAAAATTTATACATTTTTAATCATACAACTAATATATCTTTTTTTTTTTTTTTTTTTTTTTTTTTACTTCTCATCAATACATTAATGCTGTGTTTTGGGAGATATGAAGTACTTTTGTACCTGTTTACCACGAAAATCCTCAACTACACCATTAGCTTGCATGTGAAATATTACATTTTCATGAATAAATCTCATAAATGATGATCTAAATTTAATTTAAATTGTTTCTTGATATTGATCTCGGTGTTAGGTGTACAATACTGCCATCTGGTGGTTAGAGAAAAACTTGTAGAAATCACAGATTTTGAAAGAATAGTGTAATGACCATCTATATCCAGCAGAGGCCCATAGAGAGCCATTCATTTTTCTGGAAGTGGTCAACTCCTCTCACAACTTTTATGATATATATTTTGTAATTATATATTGAAACATTATAAAATACATTAAAAACAGTATTTTTCCCAAATGTTAGAATTTGTTTTTGTTTGTTTGATGTATTTTGAAGTGCTCGCTTTTGCAATAATGCCACATAAATTTGCAGAAATGCCACACAAGTTGTCACTAAAACTAAAACATATTTATTTCAATCTAAAAAGTAAAATTAATTAATTTATTTATTTATTTTTTTTTAAAACTAAACTAAAAAACAACTGCAATAAGCAGATATGAATGGTGGGTATGTGTGTGTGTGTGTGTGTGTGTGTGTGTGTGTTGTGTGTGTGTGTGTGTGTGTGTGTGTGTGTGTGTGTGTGTGTGTGTGTGTGTGTGTGTGTGTGTTTGTGTGTGTGCATGTGTGTGTACGTGAGTGAGTATGCTCGTTCCACATTGCATTTGTGCTCTAGTATCACGCTTTGATTTTTTTTGTGTGTGAACATTTTCAGATTTATGCAGAATTTATTGATTTTATTTGCCAATTTCTATAAAAATGCTCTTTGTTGCAGTCACACGTGTGTGCGCGCGTCTTTTCTACATTGCATTTGTGATCTAGTACCAGGCCTTCATTTCTGTGTGAAAATTGTCATAATTATGCTGGATTTATTATTATATTTTGACAAATTAAAAAATATGTGTTCAGATGAGCCCAGACCTTGCCAGCTCCAACTGTCAAAATACAAATGTAAACACACTGAAGCCCATTAGACTCAATCAGACTTCCCTTCTATGTACTATTTCTAACCATTCAAACTCATCTATCTAATGTTTCCTATCTATCTATCTATCTATCTGTCTATCTGTCTATCTACACAATATTTGTTATAAAATGATCAAAAAAGACAAAATCAAGTGTATAATTGAAAGTTAATTGTAAAAAAATTATAATTTTTTAATCATACAAATAATATATCTTTTTTTTTTGTTTGTTTACTTCTCATCTATACATTAATGCTGTGTTTTGGGAGATATGAAGTACTTTTGTACCTGTTTACCACAAAACTCCTCCATTACACCATTAGCTTGCATGTGAAATATAAAATTTTTATGAATAAATCTCATAAATGATGATCTAAATTTAATTTAAATTGTTTCTTGATATTGATCTCGGTGTTAGGTGTACAATACTGCCATCTGGTGGTTAGAGAAAAACTTGTAGAAATCACAGATTTTGAAAGAATAGTGTAATGACCATCTATATCCAGCAGAGGCCCATAGAGAGCCATTCATTTTTCTGGAAGTGGTCAACTCCTCTCACAACTTTTATGATATATATTTTGTAATTATATATTGAAACATTATAAAATACATTAAAAACAGTATTTTTCCCAAAGGTTAGAATTTGTTTTTGTTTGTTTGATGTATTTTGAAGTGCTCGCTTTTGCAATAATGCCACATAAATTTGCAGAAATGCCACACAAGTTGTCACTAAAACTAAAACATATTTATTTCAATCTAAAAAGTAAAATTCAATTTTTTTTTTTTTTTTTTTTTTTTTTACATGTAAATAAAATCAAAACGAAAAAAAAAAACTAAACTAAAAAACAACTGCAATAAGCAGATATGAATGGTGGGTATGTGTGTAAGAGTGTGTGTGTGTGTGTGTGTGTGTGTGTGTGTGTACGTGAGTGAGTATGCTCGTTCCACATTGCATTTGTGCTCTAGTATCACGCTTTGATTTTTTTTTGTGTGAACATTTTCAGATTTATGCAGAATTTATTGATTTTATTTGCCAATTTCTATAAAAATGCTCTTTGTTGCAGTCACACATGTGTGTTTTTGTATGTGTGTGCGCGCGTCTTTTCTACATTGCATTTGTGATCTAGTACCAGGCCTTCATTTCTGTGTGAAAATTTTCAGAATTATGCTGGATTTATTATTATTTTCTGACAAATTAAAAAAATATGTGTTCAGATGAGCCCAGACCTTGCCAGCTCCAACTGTTAAAATACAAATGTAAACACACTGAAGCCTATTAGACTCAATCAGACTTCCCTTCTATGTACTATTCTAACCCATTCAAACTCATCTATCTATCTATCTGTCTATCTGTCTATCTACACAATATTTGTTATAAAATGATCAAGAAAGACAAAATCAAGTGTATAATTGAAAGAGTAATTGTAAAAAATTTATACATTTTTAATCATACAACTAATATATATATTTTTTTTTTGTTTACTTCTCATCAATACATTAATGCTGTGTTTTGGGAGGTATGAAGTACTTTTGTACCTGTTTACCACAAAAATCCTCAGCTACACCATTAGCTTGCATGTGAAATATTACATTTTCATGAATAAATCTCATAAATGATGATCTAAATTTAATTTAAATTGTTTCTTGATATTGATCTCGGTGTTAGGTGTACAATACTGCCATCTGGTGGTTAGAGAAAAACTTGTAGAAATCACAGATTTTGAAAGAATAGTGTAATGACCATCTATATCCAGCAGAGGCCCATAGAGAGCCATTCATTTTTCTGGAAGTGGTCAACTCCTCTCACAACTTTTATGATATATATTTGGTAATTATATATTGAAACCTTATAAAATACATTAAAAACAGTATTTTTCCCAAAGGTTAGAATTTGTTTTTGTTTGTTTGATGTATTTTGAAGTGCTCGCTTTTGCAATAAAGCCACATAAATTTGCAGAAATGCCACACAAGTTGTCACTAAAACTAAAATTAAAACATATTTATTTCAATCTAAAAAGTAAAATTTAAAAAATTATTATTTTTTTTTTACATAAATGTAAATAAAATCAAAATGGAAAAAAAAACTAAACTAAAAAACAACTGCAATAAGCAGATATGAATGGTGGGTATGTGTGTAAGAGAGAGAGAGAGAGAGAGAGAGAGAGAGAGTGAGAGTGAGAGTGTGTGTGTGTGTGTGTGTGTGTGTGTGTGTGTGTGTGTGTGTGTGTGTGTGTGTGTGTGTGTGTGTGTGTGTGTGTGTGTGTGTGCATGTGTGTGTGTGTAGAAATGCCACACAAGTTGTGACTAAAACTAAAACATATTTATTTCAATCTAAAAAGTAAAATTTAATTTTTTTTTTTTTTTTTTTTTTTTACATGTAAATAAAATCAAAACTAAAAAAAAAACTAAACTAAAAAACAACTGCAATAAGCAGATATGAATGGTGGGTATGTGTGTAAGAGAGAGAGAGAGAGTGAGAGTGTGTGTGTGTGTGTGTGTGTGTGTGTGTGTGTGTGTGTGTGTGTGTGTGTGTGTGTGTGTGTGTGTGTGTGTGTGTGTGTGTGTGTGTGTGTGTGTGTGTGTGTGTGTGTGTGTGTGTGTGTGTGTGGAAATGCCACACAAGTTGTGACTAAAACTAAAACATATTTATTTCAATCTAAAAAGTAAAATTTATTTATTTATTTATTTTTTTTTTTTTTTACATGTAAATAAAATCAAAACAAAAAAAAACTAAACTAAAAAACAACTGCAATAAGCAGATATGAATGGTGGGTATGTGTGTAAGAGAGAGAGAGTGTGTGTGTGCATGTGTGTGTGTGTGTGTGTGTGTGTGTGTGTGTGTGTGTGTGTGTGTGTGTGTGTGTGTGTGTGTGTGTGTGTGTGTGTGTGTGTGTGTGTGTGTGTGTGTGTGTGTGTGTGTGTGTTTGTATGTGTGTGTGCGCGTCTTTTCTACATTGCATTTGTGATCTAGTACCAGGCCTTCATTTCTGTGTGAAAATTTTCAGAATTATGCTGGATTTATTATTATTTTTTGACAAATTAAAAAAAAAAATATATAGATTTTTTCAATCTATCTATCTATCTGTCTGTCTGTCTGTCTGTCTGTCTGTCTGTCTATCTATCTATCTATCTATCTGTCTGTCTATCTATTTAATATTCCTATCTATCTTATTTAAACTTCAGACTTCTTCAAACTGCAAGCTTTTAAAACTACATTTAATAGGTCAGACTTTCTCAAGCCAACTTCAAAGTTTGTTCACAAACTTTATTTGTCTAGTTATTATTATTATTCTTCTGATCCTAAACTATCAACTCTAACTCCTCCTAGAGCTTTAACTCTACAAACTCCAAACTCGCACCAGATCTTCAGACTGATCACGCCGGGTGTGCTATATCTTTTCTAACTGATCCGACTTACGGTTTTCATAAAAATGAAGATTAAAAATCATAAAAATCCCATAGACTTACAGTGACGGAATGTTCAGATGAGCCCAGACCTTGCCAGCTCCAACTGACAAACATTCAAATGTAAACACACTGAAGCCTATTAGACTCAATCAAGCTTCCCTTCTATGTACTATTCTAACCCATTCAAACTCATCTATCTATCTATCTATCTATCTATCTACATAATATTTGTTATATAATGATCAAGAAAGACAAAATCAAGAGTATAATTGAAAGTTAATTGTAAAAAAATTATAAATTTTTAATCATACAAATAATATATCTTTTTTTTTTGTTTGTTTACTTCTCATCTATACATTAATGCTGTGTTTTGGGAGATATGAAGTACTTTTGTACCTGTTTACCACAAAAATCCTCAATTACACCATTAGCTTGCATGTGAAATATTACATTTTCATGAATAAATCTCATAAATGATGATCTAAATTTAATTTAAATTGTTTCTTGATATTGATCTCGGTGTTAGGTGTACAATACTGCCATCTGGTGGTTAGAGAAAAACTTGTAGAAATCACAGATTTTGAAAGAATAGTGTAATGACCATCTATATCCAGCAGAGGCCCATAGAGAGCCATTCATTTTTCTGGAAGTGGTCAACTCCTCTCACAACTTTTATGATATATATTTTGTAATTATATATTGAAACATTATAAAATACATTAAAAACAGTATTTTTCCCAAAGGTTAGAATTTGTTTTTGTTTGTTTGATGTATTTTGAAGTGCTCGCTTTTGCAATAATGCCACATAAATTTGCAGAAATGCCACACAAGTTGTCACTAAAACTAAAACATATTTATTTCAATCTAAAAAGTAAAATTCAATTTTTTTTTTTTTTTTTTTTTTACATGTAAATAAAATCAAAACGAAAAAAAAAACTAAACTAAAAAACAACTGCAATAAGCAGATATGAATGGTGGGTACGTGTGTAAGAGTGTGTGTGTGTGTGTGTGTGTGTGTGTGTGTGTGTACGTGAGTGAGTATGCTCGTTCCACATTGCATTTGTGCTCTAGTATCACGCTTTGATTTTTTTTTTGTGTGAACATTTTCAGATTTATGCAGAATTTATTGATTTTATTTGCCAATTTCTATAAAAATGCTCTTTGTTGCAGTCACACGTGTGTGCGCGCGTCTTTTCTACATTGCATTTGTGATCTAGTACCAGGCCTTCATTTCTGTGTGATAATTTTCAGAATTATGCTGGATTTATTATTATTTTCTGACAAATTAAAAAAATATGTGTTCAGATGAGCCCAGACCTTGCCAGCTCCAACTGTCAAAATACAAATGTAAACACACTGAAGCCCTTTAGACTCAATCAGACTTCCCTTCTATGTACTATTTCTAACCATTCAAACTCATCTATCTATCTATCTGTCTATCTACACAATATTTGTTATAAAATGATCAAGAAAGACAAAATCAAGTGTATAATTGAAAGAGTAATTGTAAAAAATTTATACATTTTTAATCATACAACTAATATATCTTTTTTTTTTTTTTTACTTCTCATCAATACATTAATGCTGTGTTTTGGGAGATATGAAGTACTTTTGTACCTGTTTACCACAAAAATCCTCAATTACACCTTTAGCTTGCATGTGAAATATTACATTTTCATGAATAAATCTCATAAATGATGATCTAAATTTAATTTAAATTGTTTCTTGATATTGATCTCGGTGTTAGGTGTACAATACTGCCATCTGGTGGTTAGAGAAAAACTTGTAGAGATCACAGATTTTGAAAGAATAGTGTAACGACCATCTATATCCAGCAGAGGCCCATAGAGAGCCATTCATTTTTCTGGAAGTGGTCAACTCCTCTCACAACTTTTATGATATATATTTGGTAATTATATATTGAAACCTTATAAAATACATTAAAAACAGTATTTTTCCCAAAGGTTAGAATTTGTTTTTGTTTGTTTGATGTATTTTGAAGTGCTCGCTTTTGCAATAATGCCACATAAATTTGCAGAAATGCCACACAAGTTGTGACTAAAACTAAAACATATTTATTTCAATCTAAAAAGTAAAATTTAATTGTATTTATTTTTTTTTTACATGTAAATAAAATCAAAACGAAAAAAAAAAACTAAACTAAAAAACAACTGCAATAAGCAGATATGAATGGTGGGTACGTGTGTAAGTGTGTGTGTGTGTGTGTGTGTGTGTGTGTGTGTGTGTGTGTGTGTGTGTGTGTGTGTGTGTGTGTGTGTGTGTGTGCATGTGTACGTACGTGAGTGAGTGAGTATGCTCGTTCCACATTGCATTTGTGCTCTAGTATCAGACTTTAGTTTTGTTGTGTGGACATTTTCAGATTTATGCAAAATTTATTGATTTTATTTCAATTTCTATAAAAATGCTCTTTGTTGCAGTCACACGTGTGTGTTTTTGTATGTGTGTGTGCGCGTCTTTTCTACATTGCATTTGTGATCTAGTACCAGGCCTTCATTTCTGTGTGAAAATTTTCAGACCTATGCTGGATTTATTATTATTTTTTGACAAATTAAAAAAAAATATATATAGATTTTTTCTATCTATCTATCTATCTATCTATCTATCTATCTATCTATCTATCTATCTATTTAAAATTCCTATCTATCTATCTATCTATCTATCTATCTATCTATCTATTTAAAATTCCTATCTATCTATCTATCTATCTATCTATCTGTCTGTCTGTCTGTCTGTCTGTCTGTCTGTCTGTCTGTCTGTCTGTCTGTCTGTCTATCTATCTATCTATCTATCTATCTGTCTGTCTGTCTATCTATTTAATATTCCTATCTATCTTATTTAAACTTCAGACTTCTTTAACTGAACACCTTCAAACTGCAAGCTTTTAAAACTACATTTAATAGGTCAGACTTTCTTAAGCCAACTTCAAAGTTTGTTCACAAACTTTATTTATCTAGTTATTATTATTCTTCTGATCCTAAACTATCAACTCTAACTCCTCCTAGAGCTTTAACTCTACAAACTCCAAACTCGCACCAGATCTTCAGACTGATCACGCCGGGTGTGCTATATCTTTTCTAACTGATCCGACTTACGGTTTTCATAAAAATGAAGATTAAAAATCATAAAAATCCCATAGACTTACAGTGACGGAATGTTCAGATGAGCCCAGACCTTGCCAGCTCCAACTGACAAACATTCAAATCTAAACACGCTGAAGCCTATTAGACTCAATCAAGCTTCCCTTCTATGTACTATTTCTAACCCATTTAAACTCATCTATCTATCTATCTATCATCTATCTACATAATATTTGTTATAAAATGATCAAGAAAGACAAAATCAAGAGTATAATTGAAAGTTAATTGTAAAAAAATTATAATTTTTTAATCATACAAATAATATATATATATTTTTTTGTTTGTTTACTTCTCATCTATACATTAATGCTGTGTTTTGGGAGGTATGAAGTACTTTTGTACCTGTTTACCACAAAAATCCTCAATTACACCATTAGCTTGCATGTGAAATATTACATTTTCATGAATAAATCTCATAAATGATGATCTAAATTTAATTTAAATTGTTTCTTGATATTGATCTCGGTGTTAGGTGTACAATACTGCCATCTGGTGGTTAGAGAAAAACTTGTAGAAATCACAGATTTTGAAAGAATAGTGTAATGACCATATATATCCAGCAGAGGCCCATAGAGAGCCATTCATTTTTCTGGAAGTGGTCAACTCCTCTCACAACTTTTATGATATATATTTTGTAATTATATATTGAAACATTATAAAATACATTAAAAACAGTATTTTTCCCAAAGGTTAGAATTTGTTTTTGTTTGTTTGATGTATTTTGAAGTGCTCGCTTTTGCAATAATGCCACATAAATTTGCAGAAATGCCACACAAGTTGTCACTAAAACTAAAACATATTTATTTCAATCTAAAAAGTAAAATTAATTTTTTTTTTTTTTTTTTAAAAACTAAACTAAAAAACAACTGCAATAAGCAGATATGAATGGTGGGTATGTGTGTAAGAGTGTGTGTGTGTGTGTGTGTGTGTGTGTGTGTGTGTGTGTGTGTGTGTGTGTGTGTGTGTGTGTGTGTACGTGAGTGAGTATGCTCGTTCCACATTGCATTTGTGCTCTAGTATCACGCTTTGATTTTTTTTGTGTGAACATTTTCAGATTTATGCAGAATTTATTGATTTTATTTGCCAATTTCTATAAAAATGCTCTTTGTTGCAGTCACACGTGTGTGCGCGCGTCTTTTCTACATTGCATTTGTGATCTAGTACCAGGCCTTCATTTCTGTGTGAAAATTTTCAGAATTATGCTGGATTTATTATTATTTTCTGACAAATTAAAAAAATATGTGTTCAGATGAGCCCAGACCTTGCCAGCTCCAACTGTCAAAATACAAATATAAACACACTGAAGCCCATTAGACTCAATCAGACTTCCCTTCTATGTACTATTTCTAACCATTCAAACTCATCTATCTAATGTTTCCTATCTATCTATCTGTCTATCTGTCTATCTACACAATATTTGTTATAAAATGATCAAGAAAGACAAAATCAAGTGTATAATTGAAAGAGTAATTGTAAAAAATTTATACATTTTTAATCATAAAACTAATATATCTTTTTTTTTTTTTTTTTAACTTCTCATCAATACATTAATGCTGTGTTTTGGGAGATATGAAGTACTTTTGTACCTGTTTACCACAAAAATCCTCAATTACACCATTAGCTTGCATGTGAAATATTACATTTTCATGAATAAATCTCATAAATGATGATCTAAATTTAATTTAAATTGTTTCTTGATATTGATCTCGGTGTTAGGTGTACAATACTGCCATCTGGTGGTTAGAGAAAAACTTGTAGAAATCACAGATTTTGAAAGAATGGTGTAATGACCATCTATATCCAGCAGAGGCCCATAGAGAGCCATTCATTTTTCTGGAAGTGCTCAACTCCTCTCACAACTTTTCTGATATATATTTGGTAATTATATATTGAAACCTTATAAAATACATTAAAAACAGTATTTTTCCCAAAGGTTAGAATTTGTTTTTGTTTGTTTGATGTATTTTGAAGTGCTCGCTTTTGCAATAATGCCACATAAATTTGCAGAAATGCCACACAAGTTGTGACTAAAACTAAAACATATTTATTTCAATCTAAAAAGTAAAATTTAATTGTATTTATTTATTTTTTTTTACATGTAAATAAAATCAAAACGAAAAAAAAAAACTAAACTAAAAAACAACTGCAATAAGCAGATATGAATGGTGGGTATGTGTGTAAGAGAGTGTGTGTGTGTGTGTGTGTGTGTGTGTGTGTGTGTGTGTGTGTGTGTGTGTGTGTGTGTGTGTGTGTGTGTGTGTGTTTGTGTGTGTGCATGTGTGTGTACGTGAGTGAGTATGCTCGTTACACATTGCATTTGTACTCTAGTATCAGACTTTGGTTTTGTTGTGTGGACATTTTCAGATTTATGCAGAATTTATTGATTTTATTTCAATTTCTATAAAAATGCTCTTTGTTGCAGTCACACATGTGTGTTTTTGTATGTGTGTGTGCGCGTCTTTTCTACATTGCATTTGTGATCTAGTACCAGGCCTTCATTTCTGTGTGAAAATTTTCAGAATTATGCTGGATTTATTATTATTTTTTGACAAATTAAAAAAAATACATATAGATTTTTTAATCTATCTATCTATCTATCTATCTATCTATCTATCTATCTATCTATCTATCTATCTATCTATCTAGTATTCCTATTTATCTATCTATCTATCTATCTATCTATCTATCTATCTATCTATCTATCTATCTATTTAAAATTCCTATCTATCTATCTATCTATCTATCTGTCTGTCTGTCTGTCTGTCTGTCTGTCTGTCTGTCTGTCTGTCTATTTAATATTCCTATCTATCTTATTTAAACTTCAGACTTCTTTAACTGAACACCTTCAAACTGCAAGCTTTTAAAACTACATTTAATAGGTCAGACTTTCTCAAGCCAACTTCAAAGTTTGTTCACAAACTTTATTTGTCTAGTTAAGTTGGCTTGAGAAAGCCAACTTACTGAAATCCTATTTAAACTTCTTATTATTATTATTATTATTATTATTCTTCTGATCCTAAACTATCAACTCTAACTCCTCCTAGAGCTTTAACTCTACAAACTCCAAACTCGCACCAGATCTTCAGACTGATCACGCCGGGTGTGCTATATCTTTTCTAACTGATCCGACTTACGGTTTTCATAAAAATGAAGATTAAAAATCATAAAAATCCCATAGACTTACAGTGACGGAATGTTCAGATGAGCCCAGACCTTGCCAGCTCCAACTGACAAACATTCAAATCTAAACACACTGAAGCCTATTAGACTCAATCAAGCTTCCCTTCTATGTACTATTCTAACCCATTCAAACTCATCTATCTATCTATCTATCTATCTATCTATCTATCTATCTATCTATCTATCTATCTATCTATCTATCTATCTATCTACATAATATTTGTTATAAAATGATCAAGAAAGACAAAATCAAGAGTATAATTGAAAGTTAATTGTAAAAAAATTATAAATTTTTAATCATACAAATAATATATCTTTTTTTTTTGTTTGTTTACTTCTCATCTATACATTAATGCTGTGTTTTGGGAGATATGAAGTACTTTTGTACCTGTTTACCACAAAAATCCTCAACTACACCATTAGCTTGCATGTGAAATATTACATTTTCATGAATAAATCTCATAAATGATGATCTAAATTTAATTTAAATTGTTTCTGGATATTGATCTAGGTGTTAGGTGTACAATACTGCCATCTGGTGGTTAGAGAAAAACTTGTAGAAATCACAGATTTTGAAAGAATACTGTAATGACCATCTATATCCAGCAGAGGCCCATAGAGAGCCATTCATTTTTCTGGAAGTGGTCAACTCCTCTCACAACTTTTATGATATATATTTGGTAATTATATATTGAAACATTATAAAATACATTAAAAACAGTATTTTTCCCAAAGGTTAGAATTTGTTTTTGTTTGTTTGATGTATTTTGAAGTGCTCGCTTTTGCAATAAAGCCACATAAATTTGCAGAAATGCCACACAAGTTGTGACTAAAACTAAAACATATTTATTTCAATCTAAAAAGTAAAATTTCATTTTTTTTTTTTTTTTTTTTTTACATGTAAATAAAATCAAAACGAAAAAAAAAAAACTAAACTAAAAAACAACTGCAATAAGCAGATATGATTGGTGGGTATGTGTGTAAGAGAGTGTGTGTGTGTGTGTGTGTGTGTGTGTGTGTGTGTGTGTGTGTGTGTGTGTGTGTGTGTGTGTGTGTGTGTGTGTGTGTGTGTGTGTGTACGTGAGTGAGTATGCTCGTTCCACATTGCATTTGTGCTCTAGTATCAC